>VYXF01010429.1:3028351-3228012 GCA_013397295.1 Polioptila caerulea | reverse complement strand
TTTTTTTTTTTTTTTATTTAGCATAAACGTATGGAGAAAATGAAAAATTATCAGCAACCTAATGATCCTAAAATGTGTCATACATCCATAGTAATGACTTCTTTATATGAAATACTTGAGGGAAAATAAAACAAGTCAAGCTCAATATCTTTAGTCCAGCAGCTTATGGTTGGCAGTAAAAAGCAAAATAGCAGATAAAAGCATCAACATATAGAGGCTTCCTCTTTGAAAAAAAAAATCTCTAAAAATATGTAGTGCTATAGTATCTTAATGTATTTCTGTAGTGTGCTATAGGTGTTTCTGTTTTTTGTGTTCTGTTTTGCCATTCACAGCTGTAGTTGCAGCTTTGAATGCAAATTACTGTCTTTCTGGTGGGAAAATAATACAAAATAATGGTTTTATTTTGTATTCCAGACCTTGTCCTATATGGATATTTAAAAGTTAAGAAGAGCATTCTATTTAACTGAATTACACGAACCATATATAATCTGTATTTCCATAGAATTTAACCTGGAGCTGACTTGGCCCTGTGGTTAAAATAGATCTGAAGATACTTCTGAGTCAAAAGGATTTTTTCACCAGCTATGACTAAATCATTTGGCTTCTACTTTAATGAGGAACAAAAATTATCTGGGTTATTTTTGAATTTGATTTTCAACAGTTAACCAACAAACATTTGCATCCAATAATGAACAACAAATATATTTAGGTCTGTATTTTGGTTTTAATATAAAGTTACTCCTGCTTTCTTTAAGTTTGACTATATATTTATATTTCTTTTCCTTCTTAATCAGTTATTTTTTATATCCTAGCACTGGATTTGTACCTGTGTCTGTCAATGATCCCTTTTCCTACTTCTGGAAACCTAAGAAAAGATTAGTCTTCTTTTCCTCTGAACTAAAGGGATTTTTTAACTATTACGAGTGGCTGTGGGATTGCTGCTATTTGAAAAAGTTACATTCTTAAGAAATCTCATTTAAGAATATCACTTATATTGCTTGTTGGAGTTTTTTTGTGTACCAGTAAAACAATTCTAACATTTCTGATCAAGTACAATCAATTCTGCTGTTCTTTTTTTTTTTTTCTTTCCCTCAGGTTAACAGGTGCTTTAGTTTGTTAGATGCAGTGCTTACAAATTAAGAGGTACTGCACTACTTACAAACCCTGAAGGTGTTTGAATTTTATCAGTGCTTTTCCTCATCAGATTATCAGACAACAAAAAGGATAAAACAGATATTTACCAGGGAATTTCTTAATTGAATACTTAGCTCTTCATATCCTACCTTAGTATAATTCTTGTGTGGTCTGTCCTCTGGTCTTTGGCCTTCACTAAAGAATAATGTTATGATGCGTATTTTCAGAGTGAACTTGAGTCACATTGAATTTAGCTCTCATTAGGCACTATCGTGGTACTTTACTTGCCATCTTGTCTTGTGTGGAAATTTATCTTAGGCAAAAAACTGAATTGTGGTCATGACTGAATTTAGAGTTTGTGTGCTATATTTAGGCATTTTTTATAAGGTAGACTCTTCTGTGCTTTCACTTGGCATCAGATTTAACTAGAATGAACTGATATATTGCTGCTACAAAAAACAGGAGAGACATAGAGCAATTCAGATTAGAAAGACAAATTAATATCTCCAGAAACACGTTCTGACACAAGTTGGTCCATTTTATTCAAAGGCATATTGTGCACTCTCATCACAAGTATTTGAGATAGAATCATTTTATACAGTGATCTACATTTTTAAGCAGCTAAATATTGTTTTCTTCACAAATCACTGAGCTTCAAAAAATTCACATCAATGAAGATGTAATTTTCTGAAAATTTAGGCAACAATCTATATAGAGAGGAAGGAGAAAAAATAAGCTACAAAAGTGATTGTTAAAGGACTTACTAAATTCATTTTAGAGGAATCTAAAATACTGATACCATTGTAAAAACCTTAGTAGATATTATGGGCCCCCAGTGACCATATAGTACAAAAGTGAGTTTGTGAAATATGGAAAAATTGTGGATAGAAATCTTGATGGTGCCTTGTGTTTTGAAATACAAAGGAAATTTTAAGATTATGCAGATCACCTAAGAGTTGCAAAATTAATATTCCACATTTTTTCTCTTTAGTTTTTCTATCTCATTAAGAGTATTTATCTAAATGAAGCAAAACTTTGACACAGTTTTCAGTAATTTCCATGTCATTTAGAGGATGAGCATGAGAAGATTTGTGGAATGTGATCAGTAATTCTGGATTTATATCTTGTTTAGTTTTAATGTGGACATTACTTAAGCTGATGTTATGGAACTGTCTCATAGATAATGATCTAAAAGGTAGATTCAATTTGGCAGATGGTGATGGCAAAATGGAATGTGTGGAACGTGCTGGAGCTTTGCCACTCTTGAGTGAGCATATGGATGTTTTCAGGTTACTCATATTCTGATACATTTTTATCATCTAGTGAAAAAATATTTGCATTGTGGATATATGTTTAAATCCAGAATGCTACATTAATACAAAAGATGAGGTGATCTTAAAGTTTAGTAATTGAAGTAAACTGCTGCTTGTTTACTTTGATAGCAGAGTGGGGCAATTGTGTCACCTTTAACATCATGAATTTTTTTTGAGATCTTCAGAGCTTCTGCGGGTCTCTTGCCAGTGTGTAATCTTTAAAGGAAGCATCAAGTTTTTTTTATTTGAACCTTAACACTGCTAAAAGTTCAGAAAGAGCCAGTTTCCCTGTGACCGTTTGAATGTCACAAAAAGCTACTTGCAATTTCAGTCTTTCATTTTCAGTGTTATCATATGGTTATAGACTGGAGATCATTGGTTTTTCTTTCAATTCTAAGTATCACTATTCTTTACCTTAAAAAAACCTGTTTGATTATAGTGCATTTATTAAAAAAAAATCCCTGCTTTTATCTGTTTTTATACAGGAGACACATGATTGTAGGATGAAGGCTTTTTCATACATGCATCATCTTTTTCTTCATCCCAGCTAACTGAGCTTGTGTGCCATAACAGACGATGTAGATAGTAACCTATGTGTGATATCACTGTAACATCCAAAAAGACATAAAACAGGAAGAAGTTAGTTTGTGATCTGATCCATTTTTTATTTAAGATGTATGCTAGATTTGGGATTACAGATAATTTAGATGCAGTCTATACTTTAAAAAAAACATATGGTTTAGGTTTGAACAAAATAAATAATCTTCTTAAGCATTGTTTGGAAGTAAATGCATGTTGTGCTTAGGTATGCAATAATTACCTGTGTTTTAAATGGGCAGGCTGATGATTTGCAGTGAGAGCAGTACATGGATGCTTTAGACTTGCAGCTTCCAAACACGGGCTTGGAGAATGGAGCAGTACGTGCTTCTGTATGGGAATGAGCTCCATCCCAGCCAGGCTCAGTACAGCCTGCTGCCAGTTCCTATTTGCATGGCTTCTATCTTGGAGTATTTTTATCCTGTCTTGCTGGAGTTCTGCCTCTTCCTTGCTTCTCCCATGTTTGCTTTTGCTGCCATCCTGTTATGAAGGCTGTCTCTTGTGAGAGACAAGAAATTCAGAAAATTTGTCTTTATTCTAAACACTTTTCAAACCTTGATGATGCTACTGTAGTCATACATTGTTCATAAATTGTGGAAGTCAGAGGTAGCTGCTTCTCCTAGACTCCCATTTTGCTTCTAATTTAGAAGCATTTGATGATAAATTAGTGCTGAAGTACTCCCCCACATCTATGCCTCTCTTCAGGACAATTACACACTTCACCAGTGTAGACTGAGTTGAGTACCTAATCTTCTGTCCCACTCAGTTTGCATTACTTTTTTTTTCCTTTTTTCTTCTTTTAGTTTGTTTTCTCTTTTTAACCGCAGCAGCTGCAGTCAAGGCAGATAACCTATTAATTCTGTACGTATTTAAATACTTGTGTAAAACTTGTTTTTTGATGAACTTTATCATAGTTTAATCTTTTAAAATTATTATTGTCCTTTCCTTGATTCAAAATCAGTACTTGATTTGGCAAACAGACAAAATAAAGGGTGAGTCAGATATTTTTGAATCCTAATGAGACCAGCTATCAAAGAAACACTGTGAGTGATGGTATTTCTTAATGGAAATGTGCTGAATACTTGGAACTGTTGACTTGAGAATGGTTGGCTTAACTTTTCATGGAGTTTTAAAATTATGGTGTTGAGTAAGGTATGCATGAAGACTGACTTTAAGTTGTAATGAGTTTGTTTTTTTTAAAGTGAGATATATATTAGCATGCAGCATGGGTGCTATCAGATGTTCACACTCATTGTACATCAGGAGTACTGGAGGGGACTCTGTTTTTTGGTGCACTTGGCAGATTTTTGCTTTACATTAACTTTGATATTACAGAAATTGTACTATAACACTTTTGTTGTAATTAATAACGTGCTGCAGAGTTGTGTGCCTGAACAGCTTCAAGAATTGATATTTTCCAGGTATTTATGTATTAAAGGTGCTGTATACCGTGGTTCTTTGCTGAGGATCCTGTTAAAATTACAATGTTGAAGGCTTTATCCTTTTTCATTGTTAGCTGTATTTCTTGTGTCACTATTGATTAATTTAGTTTTTAGTTGCTGTTTGCCAATGAACTGAAAACACTGGAGACCTAACACTTTTGTTTATAACATTTGTTACAATGCAATGCTGTTTAAATTATATTTAACCATTCTTTTGTATTCTCTCTCTCTTATTTCACTTGTTTGTAAACTTGCAGGATAATTCCATGGAATAAAGGAGAGAGGACAAAACAGTGGAAACTTCTAATTAATTTTGAGTAGTGTTTCCTCTCTAATTAATTCAGTTAGTGTATATTCAGAATTCACATGATGAGTTACAGGGCATAACCTTTACTAATAGGAACAAGCTGATGAAAAAGAAAGTCAAAATCATATGTTAGCAACTATTAGAAAATAATAGAAAACAAATTTTAAGATGTGGTTATGTTCCTGTATAATTCTGTGAGGCACCTTGTCATTCCCCCTCTTCTTACCCCTCAAGATATAGTATAGAATTAGAATAAATTTTAAATAAAGCAAAACAAGTGATAAAGGATATGAAAAAGTATATATTCATTTTAAAAGTACTTAATATTTGAGGACTCTGTTAGGGAGAAGGAATGGTAATGAGAAGATGTTGCTTTGCTTTCTCTAAAGACCTCTACCTTTGTTTATTGATCAGTCTGTATCCCTTCAACAACAAACTGCAGCTGTCTGTTCTTGGCTCCAGTTGGAGATGGAAAAAAATTGGGGTAGATGGTTCCATGTGGCAGGGTTAGCTGCCTCCATACAGTGGCACACATTCTAAAAACAGAAACATTTATGTCAATGAAAGTATTTAAATGCTCACGAACTCTAGTGGAATGAATACAAGATAGATTCACTTGAAATTTAAAGCCAAAGACAGTAGAATAGTTTTAACAAAGAAAATGGAAAAGTGTGTGTACCATAAGTAATAGAAATGTTGGGTTCTCAGTCTTGTGGGTGACTATACATTTTAAGAGCAGAAAAGAGGTACTTCTTGTTGAATTTGTTTCAATTTCATTGAATTTCAGTTTCACAGGGGGAACAGTTAGGGTCACAAGGAAACTGAAAAGTTTATTTTCCACAGCTTGTGCCAGTCCTAGCAAACATACAAGCTGGGTGAATCTTTTATTTAATCTACCTCCAAAACCAATACCTGTGACCAAAAAGAACTCTGAAAAACAGGTGGTGATACCACATTTTTGAAATGTATTGCTAAAACTGTTACTTTATAATAGCAGTTATGATTATTTGCTTCCAGTGCATTAAAGACAAAAATCATGTATAATTCATTTTGTATTTGTCCTTGCTACTGGATGAAAATCAAGATGGCAATTAAAAACAAAAATCCACCTCAGCAAAAAAATAGAAATGAAACTGAGAAAAAAACCAAACCTGTCATGATTTTTTCTTTACCTTTTATTGTCTTCACTTCCACTCATTGTGGTTTTCCTACTTCTGTCTGACTTTTAAAAAAAAGATCTGGAGTAAGCACAACCAGCACCTCTGTTAATGAACTGGGATTTATCAGCCTTGTTCTGAGTAGTTTCAGTCTCCCATATTTATCACTGTACATTCTGTGAATAGAACTATTGTGGTAGGTTTTATTAATTGAGATGGGCTGGAGCCATAAGTATGGAATATCACTGCTGCAACACTTTTCTTTGAGGAACTGCTGACCAAACTGCCAGCTGGTGACTGGCATAGATAAGGAGGACTTGCTCTATAATTGCAGATTGCTTTGTCCTTACCATTGAGATCTCAGTGTCCTTCAGGAATTTCATCATATTTTCATAATATAATTTTTTTAAATTCAAGCTTTCTATCTTGAACAAAGTAATAGTATTGAGTACAACACAAAAAAAAAAGTCATGAATTTTTTTGCACGAAAACAGCTATTAAATATTTAATGAAATAGAAGTGATGGATCGATGCTATAGCATTGTCATGTCTAATGGAACATACACTGAAGAGAATACCTGAAAGAGAATGTTGCACTTAGAAGCCTGACTGCTCTGATTCACATACTTCTTCAAGGAAGGTCCCTAAAAACATAGGTTTTCTATCTGTGAAACTCAGAGAAAAGTTGTGTGTCCTCCAGAGTGAGCA
The DNA here is from genome assembly GCA_013397295.1 of Polioptila caerulea. Taxonomy (NCBI): domain Eukaryota; kingdom Metazoa; phylum Chordata; class Aves; order Passeriformes; family Certhiidae; genus Polioptila; species Polioptila caerulea. The sequence goes on along the minus strand of VYXF01010429.1, from coordinate 3,221,354 downwards.
TACCATAAAACAGTTTAAGTTCTTAAACTTGATTCTACTTTAAAAGTCAACTTTATTACAGATGCTTTATCTGTAATGTTTTGCTGCAGAATGAACTGCAGAGATTACATGTGAAGTTTACAAGAAGTTTCTTTCATGCAAGCTGTCATAGTAAATTAAAGAATTAAAATCCCAAGTGAACATGATCTTGAGCAACCTGCTCTGGTTGACCCTGCTTTGAAGCATGGGTGAAATTAAAAGTATTCAGTTGCTCATGCCAACTTGAACTTCTCTTTCTCTGATCCTGCAAAATGTAGGTGCTGATAGTTTCCTGAATTAACAGATGAAGCTGTTAGTCATTATTTTCAAGTTCACGTCTTAAACTAGGCTGATAAACTCTAGAATGTCTTCTGTATGTAGGGGTTTAGTAGTTTTTGTGTGTGTGGGGGGTTTTGTTCTATTATTCTTTTTTGATTTTGATTTTGATTCGTCCCAGTTACAAACCTAGCACACAGCTTTTTGGTAGAGTTCTATTGCAACTCAAGTGGCAGTAGTGCAAGTGTGTGCTACGTGTACACACACACACACACGTTTAAAAATAAATGATCCAACTCTTAAAGTGTTTTGTATTATCCTAAATTGCTTTTGTTTGTAAAGAGTAAGAAAACAGGCTTTTGGATTCTGTCCAGTGTTTCCTTCTTGTGAACCTGAATATTGAGTTTCTTCTTTGTCTGTGTAATTCTTGCAACAGTTCTGTTTCTGTGTTTAGTAGTTTAATATGAACAGTTGCTTAAGTGAGTGCCTTAACTTGTTTTTTCTGCTTCATTTTGGTATTCTTCAGTTTTTCAGGAAAAATATTTTCTAGTAAAATATGATGTTTACAAGTGAAAATGCAGATTATTTAAAGAAATAAAACATAACATGATCTATGTAGAAGCACATTTTCCTGTTAGTAATGTTGCTTATACGTGTACGGGTGTATCTCTGTACATCATTACAAAACTGTCTAATTTGTCGTATTTTACTGTGGAATTAAGTAAACAATTTGACAGAAAAGCTTATTTGTTTAAGTGTAATAAATATGTGTATGGACTTTAGTACATAGTTCTGAAACAGGATTTATGTGGTTTCAGTAGACTTCTGGAAAATAACTGGCTTGATATCTCATAAGCAGGTAGATGAGAGCAATTTCTTGTATATATATGCATGCTCATGGTAATCCATCAAATGCTCAGTAAATCAGTAGTTTTCACTAGCTACTTTAGACAATCTCTACTTTCTAGTGAAAAACAAAACAAAGTGTACTATTATAAAACTGATATTTTATTCCAAAAATGTGTTACTTATTTGTAATATAAGTTCTTCAGTGCTTTAGTGAAGACTTCTTTCTTGATGATGACAATAATGTACAGTGGAATTCTTTGTATTTGGCTTTTATGTGTGAGAACTCTGTGAAGAGTGCTCGTCCACATTCAGATGTCTGTAAATATTCCAGGAGTAGTCTTGGTATTTCTATGTAAGGAAAGCTACAGTGAGGCTAATGATCGTGGGAGGACAGGTATTGGAAAGCACTTTTCCCCAGAACCTGCTTTAAAATCTGGAACTGAACTCCAGCTCTGAGATAATAAATTCTTTAATACCTGCTAAAGCTATTCAGACAGTAAATCTGCATGCAGATACGCATCTAAATGGAAAGGTCCGTATTGTCTCTTCTTCCTCCTTCACTGTAAAGCAAAGAAAGTAAGGTCCAGTCTCTCATTCTCTGTGTTGAAAACTTAAAGATGACTTAGTATGAAGGGACTTGGGGTAAAAAGTCAAAGGAATTTTAACAATATGAGAGTCTCTTCAACAGAATATTATGATGAAGTTCAAATGTGTTGTTCGCCACTTTTAGAAGATGCAAAGAATTGGGATCTGGAAGGTGACAGGAGAGCTCAAGTTTGCAAATGGGTGCAGCCATTGATCCTGATGTAGCCGCAAGCAGTACTGTCAAGCCAGAAGGAACATGGAAATACATGCTTTTCTTTTCTGAATAGATTTCATCATAAAAGGCAATTAAAACCCTGCCATGAATTGAGTAGAGATTTGAAACAAAGATATGGTTAGGGTCGTAAAACAGTTCTCCTCATAGCTTTGGTCTTTTGAGACTAAGTATTATCATATTTAAGTATAGTATATTATATAGTAGCATATAGTTCTTACAATAAAAAAAAAGGTTTGTATGTATTTCATAAATTCATAGAATAGTTTAGGTTTAAGGATACCATTTAGAGGTCTTCAGTTTTCTTCCTCCTGCTGTAAGCAGGTATGTCTTCAACTAGACCAGGTTCCTCAGAGTCCCATCCAACCTGACTTTGAATGTTTCCAGATAGGGCATCTGCCACCTCTTTGTTCCAGTGTCTCACTACCCTCATTGAAAAAGATTTCTTCCTTATATCTAGTCTATATCTTTGTTCTTATCATTTTGAAACCATTAACTCTTGTCTTATCACTACAGAAGTATTTGTTGTGCTTCTGTTCTTTTATAGGTCATTTTATTATTATCTAAGCATGTCAGCTATGGTACAAAACATCACACATGAAATGCTTTATTAGAAAAAATGTTGGGCTGTAATCTTGAAGACATTGTATGTGGCTGAAGATATGACTTGTCGATGCTAATACACTGTAACAACTCAGAAATTGGCAGAATATTCATAGGCTCAGCTCCAGTATTCATCTATGCTGTAGAAGAAGAGCTGACTTGACTATATTCTAGGGCAGGCAGAAAATAGATCTGTGGGGGTTGTGATTTGTTGGTTTTTTGGTTTTTTGTTTGGGTTTTTTTTGTTGTTGTTTGATTGGTTTTTGTTAGCTGTATCTAGAGGGTAAAAATTTGGGTTTTTTTTTTAGGTTGTGATCCTCACTTATGTGCTACAGATACTTCTTTAAACCCAGAATTTTATATCTGTTGTAATACTGAATATCTAGTGCATTAGAGTAAGAAAACATGGACTCACTTGATTTTGCCTATTGTCTCTTAAGAAAAGTTTAGAACATCCTTGAAAAGCGTTTGCATGGGAGGAGGATGAGAAAATGATCTTAAATGGTTAAGACTAAGATTTTGTTGCTGTTTTCAACTGCCATTTGTGGTATTTTGGAGAAGATAGAGCCAGACTATTCCCCTTACTGATAGGCAGGGATGGGATTAGAGGTAACGGACATGTTACAACATGAAAATCCTAATTAAGTGCAATAAAAACAATTCTTTGTGAGAGTAGACAAACAGTGGAATTGGTTGCCCAGACTAGGAGTTGGAATTTCTATTCCTAGAGATACTCAAAGTTTTACTGGGCGTGACTGTGCAACCTTTTGTAATTGGACATGCTTTAAGCCGTGGTTAAGACTAGATGACTTCCAGAGGTTGTTTACATCCTAGATTTATTTTTCTGATTATATGGAAAACAAACGTTAAATAACAGACTTTGCCATACTTAAGAACTACAATGGAGTCATTAAAATGTTACTCACTAAACAGTCTGTGATAATATTTTGTGTAATTTGTGAATGTAAATTGCTAGCTTTAAGTATTAGATCTGCTACTGTTCTGTTGAGGAAGTTTACAAGATGTTCGCTTCTTTCCTAAGTCAGAATGTGCAACTATCCATTATTTGCTGGCTTATTTAATCAGTAGGGTACAGGAAATACTTAAGGGAGAATGATACAATAAGTAAGTAATTTCTTTTTAGATGTAACACAAATGATACATAATTACAGGAGTTAAATGGCGGAATATGTTTGAGAAAAATTATCTGTATTTATGTGTACTTCACCACAAACGCATAGATTTGTGCACTGGTGTACAAATTTAGAAATTGTTGCTAGGCGCCACTACCAGACTAGGAAAATTACTTTCTAATCTAATTAAAAAGAATATAGAATGTAGGATAGACACATTTTTTATATCTTACAAATGTAGTCTCCTTTTCTGTTGTGGTTGTCTTGTTGTCTTCCTTTATCTGTATGCACAGTGGTTTTGGTGTAGTAATTTCCCTGTCTCATAAGAGTAAATACATCCTGTGTTAATCATAATAGCAAAGAGTAGACTAATTCTACCTCCTCCTTTTATCAGTAGGTTTTTGTTAGAATTGCTCAGCAGGGCAGCTTAGAGACATATTTCTCTTCTGAGCCTTTTAAATGTTTTAGCACTGATGCTGCTGAGGCAACTCTCCTTAATTTTTTTAATAGTTTTAAATTTCATTTCATAGTGGGAAGATGGGGGACTTGAGGAACTGAGCTCAAAGTCCAAAGCAGACAGCTTCTCTCAAGTATTTAAAAGGGAAGATTGTTGTTTCAATGCAGTAGGTCCTAGCTGTTGACCTGGAAAACATTTTGCTTTTTTTTTTTACTTCTATCACCAAAGCAAACTACACCTGATCCTGACAAAATATGACTAGTTGAGGATTGGAACTTCATCTGTCTTTAAAATATCACTGAGAAGAAATGAACTGAAATGTTAATGTTTTTAAGTACCCTTTCAGGCTGCTGTTTTTCTTTTCAACAGAAGGAAGGTGGCACATATAGGCCATTAGGAATAATAAAAGTCTTCAGCTATGATTGCAATTTATATATAAAGTGTGTTATTATTGAACATCTCCATAGACTGAAGAAGGGAGTTGGCATCTTGTCTTAAATGTTAGCTGTAGTTCTTATTATTGTTGAATTCACTGCAAAGATTGGTATGTTGCTTTTTTTTGTTTGTTTGTTTGTTTTTCTGTAACTAGCACATTGACAGCCATGACATTCTGCTGCTGAGTGTTTGTCACTGTAACTAAGATGACATACAGAGTTTGAAGGTAAATACACAGTGAGGGCACTTAGGATTTAATCCCTAGTTTTGGTATGTAACTTTTTAATTGAAAAACTTAGATGACAGAGAAAGGCAATTATATGTGCAGTATTTTAGAGATTAGTTTTATGGTAGATCAGGATTTTCTAAATTGTCATTAGCACTGTATCTGCTGCACTGAGCTGTTTTTACTACCAAAGTGCTTCTGGTTTTAGTTGCTGTACTCTTTCAGTCTACTCGATAGCTGCAAAACCTGTGCTCTTTACACAACAAATTGGAATCAAATATTAATGTCAACATTTCAAGGAAATGTCAGGCAAAGAGGACATGCAGACTGAAAGTCTGATTCTCCCTCCACTTATATAGTGTACTTCTTTCAGAATCAACATGGAATTAAATTAAAAGAATAGTTATCCATGATGTTTTCTTTGTAATCTCATTTCCCTGTTTGGAAATGGGAGGTCTCAGGTATTTTTCACTGGATCAGTCTCCTCTCTGCTAAGCTTTACTTGGGTAGGGAATCTACTGGCAGACACATACAGTACTTTGCTGAATTTGACCTGCCATATTTAATAAACTGTGTTTAGAAAAATACGTCACTTCTGTAGCAACATCCCTCTAATATGGAAAGAAGAGAATGTGTTTAATTAGTGATAGAGGTATTATTTAATATTGGTCTTTTAATAAGGCAGATTATGCTACTTGGTATTTCTTCATGAAGTAAGCTCTGAATACAGATCCTCTGTGTTGCACAAAAAGTAGTGGCAAGTAATTCCACCCTCTTCCAGCTACTAAATGATCAGCAATTATTTTTTGTGTTAGTGTTTAGGATAGTATAAAAAAAAACAAGCGGGCTGGATATGCTCAACAAGTTGTATGTCAAAGTCTCTTTTTCTGTGTACTTTAAGTGTGACTTTTTTTTTTTTTTCTTATAGCGATTAAAATACGGGTGAAGCCTGGTCCCAAGGTGAGAAAAATATTTGGAAAAGCCTTAATGGCCTTATGTGGATTTTGGGTCAATCTGTGGGGAAATGTTCCTGAAATCTAGGCTTAGAAACTTGATATAGTAAAATGGAAAATGAGATGAGGTGATTTTCAACGGATTTTTTTTGACGACATAAGGCTATGGAGGTTCTTACAGGAATGTAGACTGGGGTTTAGAGGTACTATAAAAAGAACATTTAATTTGATCTTCTATCATTTTAGCTCAGTTTAGGCTTTTAACAAAGATAAATCTCATTAAAGTACTACAGAAAATTTCTGAATAGAACAGACAATAGCTTTTTGTGAGAAGGAGTAGAGAGTTCTGTGTTTTGTCATCCTTAGTATAGAGCACTGCATCAGGGCTTAACTCAGAAACTGAGAGTGAAAGAAAGAATAGGAAGAGGCTAAAGTTCACAAATTCCCTTCTATTTGGAAAGATCCCAAAATAAATTGCACTGTATATTGTACAAATGATTAACATTTGGCAACATTGAAATTAATCTCAGTCTGGGGCAGGATACAGCAGATCTTTAATGCACAGCAATAAAGTTCTATTTTAAGGCAAATTAAAGACTCTCACTGTTCTTGAAGCACAAGGAAAACGCAAGAATGCAGAATGCAATTTCCTAATTGGACACCAAAAAGGCTAATCTTCCTTTTCAGGGGGATGTGTGTGCGTGTGTGTGAAGAGTTGCATCAGTTGCAATTGCAGCTGCTAAGAATTTAGCCCAAGTAAAACAGTCAAATCTTTGGTGTTAAGTCCCTCAGAAGTAGAAATGCTTCTAACAGCATAGTCCTCTCTAATGCACTGCTCCTCTGTGAGTTCAGCATGGACTTGGTGTGTCATGTCCTGAAGCTTCAGCAGCATTTCCTGGAGCCAGCGGGATTATCTTTGTCACTCATCCTGGCAAGGTCTGAATCTGCTGGGTTTGAGATTAAAGTCCAGAATAACCTGGGAAACTGAGATAACTGAATGCTTTTGTGGATGGGAAAGGAGGACGATTCTAGGGGTGCAGTAAGGTTGTAAAAGTAGCATGATGTAATTTCTTTGACTGTTAAATAATAATTTGTCTTGGTCATGGTATTTTATTTTAGAAATAGTTCACAGATATTTGGTATTGGCAGTTAGCAGTTAAGATCCAAACATTGTGATAAACATAGATTTTTAATTTTGATGTGTGTAAACTAGTCCTTGAGTCAAATCAGTGAAAGGGAGTTAGCAGTCAAACATTTACCTTGTCTGAAAATGTTTCTGCTGATGTCCTTGAGATCTGGAGAAGCCCTAAAGACTGAAATGAAGCAAAATGTAACTTTAAAGGAAAAACAGTGAAAAATTTTTAGAAAAAATTCAAAAGATAAAGAGTAAAGAATAGGTGATTAGTTAGTGAAATTAGGAGACTATGATAGAGTCCATTAGTGCACATTGTGTGATGCTGCTGCAGCAGGGATACCAGCCAACAGACCTTTTTCTTTGAAAAGTTTCTAGTCTTAAATTTTAGGGTAGTTTTTCCTTCAATTCCCAGCACAGGTAATGAGACTTTACTCGTGCTTGGTCTTTGCAAACGTTTCTTACCGTAGAACGTAGTCTTGTCCTGTTTCATGTTCAGGATGTCTGTTATCAGGGGATCTACACAAATGTTCTGGAAACCATTTAGGAACAGGCTGCTTCTTGATCCTTTTGCTCTTCTATAAGGAATGCATTGCAGGGCATCTTACAGCACCACATGCTTAACTTGACTGGAGGTTTTCATATAAAGCAGGAACTTCATAGTATAGTGCATATGAAAGCAATTTCAGAATAATGCATCACTAAGATCTACAAGAAATGGGTCAATTACTTTGAGTCAAATTTAGGTTACATGTAAGAACAATTCCTTCAAGAACTTCAGCACTTGGTGACATACTTGTTCATTATCCTGTGTGAATTTATTAAAAGAATAATGCCAGTATTTCTCAACTTCCATTTGTGCTTAAAATCCTGTAGATTCCTTTACTGATCTTTTGAATGCTTTTATTTATTCTTTAGGCTTCATCAGTAAAAGTTACTACTTTAGGGTCTGAGAAATAATATTGTCTTATGGAGCCCTGCATATCAAATTGTTCTTTTTCTGAATAGCTGCTGTTATTCACAGTGAGAATGAAGCAAGTCTTTGCTCTTAAGAGAAGTGACTAATGGCTTTATATTCTTTAGAACCAATGGAAGATAGCCATTTTGGAGGAGGATTGTCCTTCAGTAGTTTCCCTGAGAAAGTCCATTCTGATGCAGCAGATTGACAGATAACTTCTAGTGATTAAAAACAGTCATAAGAAACACATGGTACCAAAGTGTGGTTTTGTACATATTGTCACCTCTGCTCAATAAAGACATTAAGGATGATGATAAGGGTAGCATCTCTGTGTATATTTAGGAGAAAGAGAAACCCTCATTTCCTTTTCCTTGCTTGCTGAGCTAAGATGTGTGTAAATAAGCAGGTGATGCCTGGTACATTGCCCAAGAGAAGAGCACTGTAGGAGCTGACTTAGAGAAACTTCTTTAGAACTATTCCCAAACATTTGGACTAAAACTAGGGCTGGATCAGCTTCTCTGAAAAATTAAGGATCAGGAGGGCAAAGCAAATGTGTCACATACACAGATTTCTTGCTTTATCTGGGAGTATTAATTGGGGAAGCTGAACCAGTCTGAACCCTTTGTGCTGCTGCTGCCCCTGCAGCCTACTGCTGCATCTTGAAAGACAGAGGAAGGCCCCTGTTTCTCAGCTATTTTATAGTTTCAGTCAATGCACAGTATGTAGGGTGTTTTGACTAATGTTCCTCTGTAACATATCCTGATTTTCTTGGTGTTTTAGGAAAGTTAATATATAATAAGTTAGCTTTAATGCATGTTAATGAATTAGGATATAGAGTATCCTAGGTAGTATTTACTTCATGTGGGAATTTCTTACAAATTTTTCACCACACATGGTTGAGATATTGAACTCTCCATAACACAGGCATAGTGGCTGAAGTTAGGAAGCAAAACATTCGTGATTTTTTTTAAATTATTTTGCTTTTATTTGGGATTCTTAAACTTCACTGTCAGTGGGATTCAGCCTAAACTTATTGTCTTGTTTGTCCACCTGGTATCACCATCGTGCATTTTACTGGAAACTGTTGCAATTCTCTTGCCTTAACTTAGCATAGCTTTCTTCAGGGGAGGAAATAATTGGAATGTGCAGTGTTGTCAACATTTTTGCTATTTAATATTTTCAGATACAATAATAAAAATGTCACAAGACAGGTGTTTCTTAAGGGATGAGGAAGAAACGCTTAAATTGTGGACATGATAGAACTTGTGTTGTTAAATTTTGAAAGCTTCTTGAAGACAGCAACCTCTCTTGATTTATCTGAGAAATATTGTAGGGTTATATTAATCTCCACTAATATAAACAGAGCTTTTCTTGGAAAGGAAGTATTTGATTTGACAAAGTTCAGAATAAGTAAGTTATAAAGCAATATTGTAAATTTTAGACCTAAATTTCTCTTTAATATAGGTTGAATGAGCACAAATGTTACCATTTCCTCCTACAGGGAGTGTCATGTTTTTGGAAAGAAGTTGTAGTTGTGAAGTACATATCTTAAAGTAGATAAACTAAAGCTTTGGCTTGCAAATATTTTTCTAAGAAATGAACCCTGACTTGGGTCTGTTCAAACAGACAGACTAATATATGCCAGTGAAGTCCCTTTCATCTGTGGAGTAACTATTTCTTTTCAATGAAACAGCTGATGTTTTCTAAATGTATCTAATAATTAAGCCCAATTCAAAAATATATTGCTTGCTGAAATATTTATTTTCCCAAATCACATGATGTAATATCATTACTGTACTAAATCTCCAATGATCCTGGATTCGTTATATGCTTCTTCTGTCTTGTTCTTAAGTTTGCTAAATTTGTAATTTTCTAATGTTGGCAAGGAGTGTGAGAATTTCTTTGTATCCTACCAATCAAAAGGGATGACTGAGTTACTTAGAATATAGTTCTTTTTTTTCTTACCAACCTTATTTTCTATTGTCTGTATACTTGTTTTCTTGATATTAAACTGCATGACATCTTATTTAAATTCCTTATTTGTAGGTACCAATTATTTTCTTAATATCCGTGTAGCACTCTTGAACTGAGACCAGTTATTTTAACTACTTCCCTCTGTTAGGTTGCAAACATTTTATACACGTGTGGTTTTCCTTCCATCCCATTTTCTGTTGACACATCTGTTCTTATTTGCTTTGTAATGACAATAACACTGTAATTCCTCTCTCATAGTATTTTGTATTCCCTAATATCTTCCATTTTGGACTTTTTTCACACCAGGGTGTTCTTTGTCTCCATGGCAATGAGAGGTAGACTGGAACATTGTTCAGAGCCGTAGTGTGCAAGACTTTTTTTTTTTCCTCCTCTGCTGGGAGAAACATACCAAAATTCTGTCCATGCAACTGGCATGATATGGTAGATCTCATGCTTATCTTTGTAATTAATTTTCTCCAGGCTGAAAAATAAACAAGCAAACAAAAGCAATGTTAACAGAAGTATAGTATCTGTTTTGTAAGTGATTCCAGATTTTTTATCCCTGACATGCTAAAAAGACATAAACTTTTGCCTTCCTGAATGCAAATTGATGAGTAGCACTTTTTCCCCTTCTTACTATGTTAAGAAATGGTTGAAAACATGTTTTCCAAAAACTATGTAAGAGCCAAGATGCTTTTCAGTTGCTTTCTTAGACATTTAGTAGACCTTTAAAACCTAGACTGTTACTGTCCTTGTGCCCTCTTTCTGTCCTTCACATCTTACAGGACTTCTGTCCTGAATATAGTGCACATTTTTGTTGCTGCGTTATACAAAAAAAAGACAGGTGGAGAGAGAGAGAGAGAAAAGGGTTTGAAAAAACAAATGACATGAGCTCCTGTCAATTGTGGAAGAGTGCAGCATTTGATACAGAAGATGCACCACACCCCTCTTGTCTCCTTGTGCACAAGGCTGTTACTTCATTGTACAAGGCTCTCTGGCTGGTCAAGTGCCCTTGATGGGTCTCTGCACTGAGTAGTTCTTTCTTAGATTTTATTTTTTAAGATGTTGGCTGCTTATTCCAGTTTACAGAAATGTCCTTTATGCAGTTCGCCTTTTTGTTTAATAGACACAAACCGTAGCCTCACAATCACATTGCCATTCTCTTTCATGTTCCAAGGTAAATTTCCTCCAGCCCCTTGTGTGTGATCTGAGCTCCCTGTATAGTCTGCTACTGTTTTGCCACTCTTGACTGTCTGTGGAACTGTATGCAGAGGATCAGGGAGTAATTTTTGCCCTTTTCCCCTTGGGTTGGTGCATTACTGAAATGGCAGCTGAGGAAATGGAACAGCAACAGGTGTATGCAATTCCTGAGCAGGCATATGAAAGTCCCACGGATAGTCTTTTACCTCACATATGTAATCTCTTTTTTTTTTTTCCCCTATTATCTAGCAAATGTATTTTAAGGCCTTCTTCACAAGTTGAATCTTGAAAGCATAATAGGAGGAGGATGATCAAAACTTTTTCTATTTGTAGTGAAAAGATGGTTCATTATCTCTTTTGTTCATGATGAGAAATATGAGATGCACTTTTAAAGAAACAAATGTTTTAAACTTTACTGGGATTTAAAAGTTTATAGTGTTTGTACTTTGATATTAATTTCTTCCTTTTCAAAATGTTTTTCAGTCTTTTCTCCATATTTCTGAATATATGCTTTAGTGAGCATTTGGTATTTCTTGACAAGTGATTTCAAATCCTGTGCTATTCAAACTTGCTGTTAGTAACACTGCTAGTCCCATATAGACAGCATCCACAGAAATCTTACTGAATGGGAGCTGTGCAACAGAGAGGGCTGAAAAGTGGTGGCTCCTAGCCCAGCTTCATCAATGGTACTAGAAACATGAAGCAAAGGAAGGGAGTGGGACAGACATTAGATGTGGGGAGCTGAGTGCCAGAGTCCCTGGAAGCAGCTATTGATTGTCATTGTGCTTTGCCAGCCCCATGAATAGGGGCCTCAGGGGTGGCACTGCCCCGGAGCTGGAGCCATGGAGGAAGCTGCCTTCAGCCTCCCTGGAGGGGAGCAAACCCCAGTGTCCTCTCACAGCACCGTGCCAGACAAGCAGGAAGGCAGTTTTGCAGCAGGGCTCTGTCTTGCCCGCAGGTGTTTAGGTCTTTCTCCGCCAGAGGAACTATGCTTGTGTTACCTCTGGGGTGGTTCATTATTTCAGAGTTTTTCTCATGTTGGTTCTTTGAGTTACTAAACTGGTTATTACCTTGACTCCTTGATTCTCAGAAGTATTGATGCGAAGGGCCACTGCCTTTTTCTGTATCTGAGTACTTTGTGCACAGAACTCTTGGTGGTTTTGGCTAAACTAGTCATTTCTAATGGGAGACTTAATCTGGAGTCAGAGCTGGCAGAAGTCTTCTGGACTTGTTTTCTTTTAATTTCCTAAGTATAATAAATGAGATTTTTAAAGACTATATTTTTTAAAACTGATTCACTGAAGAAGGGTTCCTGCTCTGTGCAGTTCTTAAATGTGGCTTTATAGGAAGCATAACAGGTATTTCAGCTGATGAGGAAACAGATCTTGTTAAGAAAAAAGTATTGAGCCAAAAAATGTGCTATATACAACAGTCCCTGCTCTCCTGGAACTAGTTCTGTTCCTGGTTCCACTGCAGACCTGTAGCTATATGACATCACATAAGGTCTAACAGACCAAGAAACCTATTGAATGCATCTGGGACAATTAGTAAAAAATGTGCTAAGGAGCACATGGTCCCTCCTGGCTTCTTGCCATCACAGATGTTCTGAGATACGTGAGATGCTGTGATAGTAAATAGGGTTCTGGGGAGCGTAGTATCTGCCTTATTCTCATGTGTGCACTGTCCTGCATTTAATGGGCTAAGCTAACGCTCCACACTTGTACAGCAGAGTGCTCACACGGCTTATGATAGATCAGATGTCTGTGCTCGTCAGCAGAGATGAAAACCAGCATCTGATAGACAAGTGAGTATCCACATGCTGCTGAACAGCATGTCTGCATCCTGGATGAGAATTCCAGACTGGCTCAGGTTTCAGGTGGAGGAATTTTCCAGTACATAAGCATAATGTATTTTCCTGGCGCAACTAACGGCTCCTCAGTTAGGGTTTGTTTTGTGATTTTGCTCTCATTAGATGTGTGTATCTTAGTTACTCTGTGTATGCTCTCTGTGACCCTCATTTATATGAGGGAAATAAAGTGTTTAGGACTGGTGGATTTCCCAGACGATGGCAGTTTTGTTGTTGTCTCATCCTTTAATTCCTGTAGCCGTTCTCCATGTGACCAGCAACTTAAGGCTTTGTAGGATAATGGCAGCCTCACGGGCATTATACCCAGGGACCTAGAGCAAAATAAAAGCAGAAAAAAAAAATCTGCACACATTTTATGCTTTCTTTTTTCAGCACTGGAAAGAGGTTGGTGCAGAGGTGTCAGATGACAACCCTACCACAGCTCTTTCAGTGACACTTAGGATACAAATATGTGTTACAGGCTCTGGGGAGGTTTGGGGCAAATGAGTCAAATCCTCTGCTGTTGGACTGGTGCAAAGATGTGAAGGGGAGATACTTGGTGAGCTCAAGTTTGCTGCAGAAGTGAGCTTGAGGCAAGGGGACAGCTGTGATGTGGGACAGTTGGCTGAACTAAGTAGGCTTGTTGGAGTCTGAAAATAGCATAGCTACCAAATAGCAAAGATGTAGCCTAAAAGAGGTGAAGAGCTTTCGTGTCGGATGAGAAGCAGATGTGTGTACTTGAGATGCAGATAGAAGAATTGGAATGGAAAGCCCATTAAGAACTCAGTGAATAAAAAAGAGTGAATACTCAGTAGGAAAACAGCTAATGGCAGTGAGGAAAAAAAATCTGAATCTAATACTGTAGGTTTTAAGTTTGTAAGGAGCCTGTGCAGCCAGAAAAACTTTTTCTTCTAAAATTGTCAAATGCAATTCCATGTCCCTCTATATACTGAAGTATGTAACTCTTCTTTGTTGAAAACAAACCAACCCCTCTGTAGGAATAGGGAGGCCAGCAGTACATTTTTTTTTTTTTTTGTATTATGTAATAATAATTATTATTGTATTAAGTCATATAAAATCTGAGTGGAATTTTGTATAGGCAGAATTAAGTTTGTTGTTAAACAGTATTCAGGAAATCTTGTCTTTCGTGCTTTGGTTAGAAATCTTGTTTCTTGAAAAGTTACTCTAAGTGAAGTCTGACTTTGTGCAGTTGTCTGTTAGACTTCTTCTAAAATTCACATAAGTAACAATATCCCTCTGCTGCATCAGTGAAATTGTATTTCAATAAAATATAAAGATAAATTCAGAAAACTGCTTCAATTTCCGTGGATCTTCTGTTACAAATCAGCTTTTATTTTAATATATTAGTTTGTATTGTATAGGCCATACTAGAGCTAAAATGTTGGATGCGAAACAAAGCCTGAGTTTTCTTTATTCAGTTTTTCAGGTCAACCTTGGTCTGAAAATATTTTTGAGGAATCTTCCTTCCTTGCCCGTGGACACCTGAGTCACTCATCAATCACGTATTACTGTGTTCTTTAAAATATAGATTTCTGTTCAGGTGATGGCAGCATCTACAGACAATGTTGCAGAAGAGAGATCGGTTAAAAAATGTAACAAATGTACTTTGGATATAAAAATAGCAAAGAAAAGTAATAGGATCATATGTGCTGTGTCTATCGAAAGATGAAAACTTCTGCATAACTACATTGCCATATACAGGTTAGGTTTTTTGGTTGGTTGGTTGGTTGGTTTTTCCATAGAGCTTTTTTTTCTCCTACCACACTTAAATGTGTATTTTTTAAAAAACAGAATATTGAAGTCCAAAAGGAAGCAATAAAAATGTTCAAGGCAGAATATTTTTTCCCCTATTTTTTAATATCTTTTCTGATTAAGCTGCTGTTTTGGTTCTTTTTGTAGGGTTTTCAGATTTTCAGATGACATGAATTTTTTTTATAGTAAGATCTTTTCAGGAAAAAAAATAAAATTATTAGTCTCAAAGTGCATATATAATTGTAGCATGGGCCTAATTTCTTAGAAACACTTCATCACTATGACCCTGAATGAGCGTAATGCTTAAACATGCATATTTTTAAGGCATGGATATTAAACTCATTGAAATCCATCATCCATGGCTATTAGAAGTGCTTTGTGTCTTTCAAAGAGACACTTGAAAGAAATCCTGACATTTCATGTGGTTTCAAGTAGAGCAGTAAGGATGAATTTTCTGTTTAAAATGTATGAATACCTTTAGGTGGAAAATATTGAAAAAGTGGTGTGGTTACTGTTACAAATCTGTGGCTTTATTCTGTGTACTTTTACAACTTGCCCTTTAACATGCTCAGGACAAATGCAAGGAAACCCCTAAAGAAGTTCAGAAGACCAAGGCTCCATCCTGAGACACTGGCTTTTGCCTTTATCGATTGTTAAAGGGTACTTAGCCTAGAGATGCTGTGATGCTAGCCAGCCTTCCCTGGAAACTGTGTATTCCTTCATTCTGTTTTTATATTAAAATTAGGAAAATGAGGCTTTGTATGTTACATAATGATCTTGATTATATTCTGCAGAGGATATTGAACATTATTATAATCAAACTTACTGACTGAAGATCAGGAAAGGTCTGAATGTAAGAGAAAGCCAGGTTCTTATGAAGAAGGTTAAACAGCTTCAGGAATACTTGTAAAATTGTGAAGCTATAATTTATTGAAACAATTTCTTTACTTAATCTGACAGTTGATTAACAATTCTAATTGTTTGTAGAGACACAAAGGGATTTTGTTTAGCATATCCAATAATGAATTTTACTTAAGTAGCAGCTGATTGAAAAAATTAATTCTTTAGGAAAATCAGTATAGGTATGGTATTTATATTTTGGATTTAAGATAGAAAATTCCATGCAAGCCATTCAAATTGTACAATTTAAAAGAACAAAACCACAGACACAAGCTACAAAGACAGTAGAGGGGTAGGCATACTGGGGAGAAGAATAAAGAGCAAAATAGTGTGTGTTGTGTTTAGATCCATAATTCTGCTTTGTCTCGAATGCTCTGCACAATTCTAGTTGCCAAGAAAACAGACTTGTAAAAGATTCACAGAAGAGTACCAAGAAAGGTA
The DNA here is from genome assembly GCA_013397295.1 of Polioptila caerulea. Taxonomy (NCBI): domain Eukaryota; kingdom Metazoa; phylum Chordata; class Aves; order Passeriformes; family Certhiidae; genus Polioptila; species Polioptila caerulea. The sequence continues at coordinate 3,205,363 of VYXF01010429.1, read as the reverse complement.
GAGAGTTGCTTTGTAGACAAAAGTCAGCAAGACTTCTAGCAATGCCTGAGGGATATTATATTTGGGATCTGTGAAGTTGTCTGCAGTATAGAGATGAACAAGAATTGATTTATCTTCCATATGGTTTGAGGCCAACTTGAGAACATGTAATTTATACAAGTCCCACTTGTACATTCTTCCTTAAGCAAAATGCAGGATTCTTTGCCTTAGAGGGGGTATTTGTCACACTCAGGATGGCTTTTCTTTTGTTCTAAATGCTTTATGTTCTAGATATTATAATTTTTCACAATTTTAATAAGAGCAACCCAGTTTTCTGCCTGGGCTCATTGTGGATGAACATTGTTGATTTAGTGGATGTGGAAAGAGAATCTACCACTGATGTTTTTTCAAGAATTTTAAATTTTGCCACTGTGATGTGGCTTCTGGAAAAGCATTGCCTTTACAGCTCAAACAGTTCAAACCTGTTCAGAGCACCACTGTAGGAATAATATCATAGTGAATATTAGGAGGAACATTTGAAAAATACTATCATAATTGTAATTTCTGCTTGCTTCTTGTGTGATTAAAAAAATTTGAAATGCCTCTGTGTATTTAATTACTTCAAAAATATAGTTATTAAAAAGACAAATCACAAATACTGATTTGTAGATTCTTGGTCTGTGCAGCACCAGAGTAAAGGAATGAGTAAGTATTGGTACAGAAATACAGTTCTGTTTTGCACCTTCAGATACTGCTCATTTCTGTCTTTCTCTTTCAAAGCACAAGTTTTCGTAACAACATTTTTACTAGTAGGGTGTAATCAGTCAAATATGGTTTAGACTGCAACCACTTTATTTTTTCCTATTGAGGTAAATACTCAATGACTGTTCTGTACGTGCAAAGATGTATTTGATGCTTGATCATTTTTAACTTCTGGCTTTGTGGCTTTGACAACTGTATGAGATTTACATTTTCTCAGTAGTTAGAGTTTGTGTAAATTGATGGTTTTTTTACTGTGATCTTTTAGCAAGTGGGATGGAACTGTTGGATTTGACAGTACACCTACTGCATTTTGTTAAATTTAATTTATGCAGACTTTAAAATGTTTGGTACAGTCTTTTAAATATTTTGTTCTAGAGAATAGTTAGTTGGATTAAGACATAATAATAAATAATTCCAGCCATTTTTCCGTGACACCAGTTATCTGAGATGTGCAGATCAATCTATTGTCTTGGCTATAAATGTGTAATTTATTATCAAATTTCTCATAATCTTGAAAGCAATTTATTTAATTCAAGTTTTTCTTTCTTGAAATTGAAGCCTAATACAATTAATGATATAATTAGGAAGATATTTTTTGTTTATAAACATGATTTGTAAAAAATAGAGCTAATTAGACTGACTAAATGAAAGATCTTACTGATGTGGTTAAAACTACATACCAAATTATTTTTCTAAAATTCACGTATTGTTTAAAATAGCCATATTTTATTGATGATGATATTGAAGCTTTACTTTTGAGAAAATCATGCATTGAAAATACAATTTTTTCAATACCTTTGAAGTTAAAGTACAGGAAAACTGACATTTTAAAAACAATGTTAGAAACATTACTTGTGTGAGTACTGTAAGACATTTTCTATTTTAAATGCTAGTAAGTAACATTTTTAAATAGCATTTTTACTTTGAGTGATGCAAATGGCCTCTGAATTACAGTTTTATTCTGTATAAGTAATTTGTCCCATTATGATAACTATAATCTTTTTCTCTCCTTTTTTTATTTTGCTGCTTGCCTTTTCTAGGAAGTAGAGGTTGGTATGCTTCTTCTGTCTTTTACGATACTGTGAGCTTTTCATGGATTTCTTAATGTTTTACTAAATTCAGGTTGTTTCTCCCCCTCCAGGATGATTATTTTCGTACGTGGAGTCCGGGTAAACCATTTGATCAAGGTAAGATTCTGCTCCTAGGTGCTTGTGTGGGATAAAATTTAAGTAATTATATTTGTGCTCCTGTTCTAGAATACTGACAGAATTCTGTTAATTTGTGTAATTTTCTCTGTCTTCAAATAATTGATTTAAAGAGGACCAGAAATTCAGTCTAATCATTGTTTTCTGTCTGCGATTTTTTTCAAACATTTATTTATTAGAGAAAGAATTGGGAGCATTAGAAACCTCCAAAGTAGCTTTAAGTTTCCCTTAGAAAAACATGAGGTTTGGAAAATTTTGGTTTATTTGTGCATTTAAGTTAAGAACTCATGCCTTTTCAGTAGGACATCTCATGAAAAACAGGCATGCTTGACTGCCTAGTACTTGTCTAATACTTATCTTTTGCAGTCAAGAAAAAGAATTACAATTTTGAATGTCTCTTTATATCCATCAGATAAAAGATGATCTAGAAAAAACAGTTTTGGGAGTCTTTCATGTTCAAGTGATCTATCTTGAGGCAAAATGCAGCTGGAGCTTTGGGAATGCTGCAGTACAACAGTTTTATGCTGAGAATATGATGAGCAAATGCAGCAAATATTCCCATTACACATTCCCTCCCAGGCACTGGAACTTAATATTTACTGTCAATATAATCCCCCTCGTATGTTGTTTCAAAGTGTATTGCTGCCATTTTAAAACAGCAGAGAATATTGATAGGTTTTTTTTTAATTGCTCTGAGAAGTGTTTCAGAGACTTGGTCTTTTCTGATCGTACCAGTGGCATAAATGAAATGAAGAAAGGATGCAGGGGCTTACAGAATTCAGGCCAAGATAAAAGTCTGTTGCAAAGCTAGTGTTTATTCAATTTTAAGAACTTTCTCTACAATGGATACTGATTCGTGAGGGATATTATTTTGTTGTAATATTAGAAAAGTTTATGGTTCAAGCAATTGGTAATTGTGCATGTCATAAAAACAGTGGGTGTTTTAAATTTAGGCCTTCCAGTCTCTAAGGAGGCCTACAGGGAAGCTGGTGAGAAGGGACTTTTTACAAGGACATTTGATAGGAAAAGAGGCCATAGCCTTAAGCAGGAGCAAGCTAGGTTTAAATTAGGTACTAGGAACCTATGAGATGGGATGAAGCACCAGAACAAGTTGCCCACAGAGACTGTGGACCTCCCATCCTTGGAGGTGTTCAAGACTGAGCTGGATGGGGCTCTGAGCAGCATGGTCTAGTGGAAGGTTCAGTGCCAGCAGTGAGCAGGGGCATTGGAACTAGCTGATATTTAAGATCCCTTCCAACCTTAACTATTTAATGATTCTATGAATAGTGTTTTAATTCATTCTTCCATACTGCAGCACATTTTGAAAGGCCTTATTATGTTAATGTGTTAAAGTATGTCAGAATTGCTTGTGTAGACAGATCTGTGTAATTCTATTTGTATTAATAGGAGTTTCTATATGGAAATATATGTCCAAGCATACTAGGAGGATGGCCCTTACTATGAAAATGTATAATGGTATTTATTCCTGATCCGCAAAATCTGTTTTAAAGGATGAAAGAATACTACGATTTGCATTGCAATCCACCATTTTTTAAAGCAACATCTGACATTTGTTTGAAAAAGAGAACTAGTTCCCATTGAACTCTTATTTGCTTATATCCTTATAAGATAGAAAAAACATTTAAATGTATTGACTGTATATTTTATATGTGTGTATATGTGTATACACCCGTAAATGTTTTTGTATTTCTATAAATATCACAATGTAACTTGTTAATAAACAGTTATGTGGGGCCGGTATTACTGTTGGAATAAATGTGAGTGTTCTATTAGCATATTTAATTACTGCTAAAAGGCAGATTTTGCTCTTTCCGTGGTTTTAGAAATAAGCAATATTCTAGAAATAGAATAGAAATAGAAAGGCAGGTTTTGCTCTTTCAGTAGTTTTAGAAGTAAGAAAGTATTTCTAAAGTTTTGTGTTTAGGACTATTCTAAGTTGACTACTTTAGTAGCTTTATCAATGCTTACTCAAATTAACCTCCCCATACACACACAGTATTTTTTGACACATTTTCTTTTACATCAAATGAAAATATACAGAATACTTCTGATAAATTTTATTTTTAAACTACAGGTGGTAGCAGAGCTTGGAGGGTGGAACTATTGAATGAAATTGCATACACAAAGACACTGGTATAATTTTGTGAAGTGAAAAGGATGTTTTCCTTTGCTCAATAGAAATACCTTGGAGGAAAAGTGGAGTATATTTATGTAATTGAAAAAATGCAGCATGACATTTCTGTGAAGGTTGAACACCCTGAAGGTATAGTTGGTTTGTAGATGTATTTATAACATTTCTTGTAGACTATTCCATTGAATTATTTTAGGCTTTTGTAGTATCAGGTTATATTAGGTATCTGTTTACAGCAGGAATTTTGGACATACTGTTGTACAACAAAACCAGATTTTGAAACTATTTATTTCACTTTTATTAGTTTAATGTTTGCCTTTTCGCTCTGTGTATTTCATCTACCTAGTTCTGTAATAATTTGGATTAATAAGGATATTCAAATATATGCAAACACATCTATAATTTGCAAATAGATTTCTGTACTGTGAACTGAAATAATTTAGAGTCATATTCAGTAAAATAATTTGAATCACTCATTTGCAAGCCCTGGGAAGTCATAAGGGAGTTTAATGGGGATCTGTTAGTTGAAGGCTGAAAACAGTCGTGTAGAATTAACTTTGCTGCATTTGATATGTGCTCTTATTATCTAGTTTTTATAGTAGAACTATTGATGTTTTTAAACTAGAAATATATATCCATCACTTTCAAGATAGGTTGCAGTGCTTTTCAATTAAAATGTGTCACATAGTACTTTAAAATGTTGTCTCAGATAAAGAAATAATGGTGTCTTTGTAGGAGGACACTATGAATTTGGAAAAGAGTAGAACTTAAAAGCTTTTTAAAATATTTCGTGCTTATTTACTTTTAAGACTAAACTATATTTAATCTGGTGAACAGTTTCCAGTTTCAGGTATTTAGGTATCCCTTAGGAATCCTGCTCACTAATGAAGTACACTAAATCCTATATTAAACAGATTCTCATTACTTTATGATAATTTCAACCAGCCCCTTACCTGGAAAGATCTCTTGTAGATGTCTGAGGAACTCTTTCATGGTGCTTTTTCTTAATTTTCTGATGCTGTGTTTAAATTATTCTTTTTTATTATTTCTCTTTTATAAATTTATCTGTTGTGGTACAATTCACAGACTTGACTTCTAACTCAGGTGGACTGGATAATACACATGTGCTTCTCTAGTTTCAGTATTTTTTCTGTGGGATCATTGAATGGATTCTAAATTTTATGGCTATTTTTAAAAGAGGCTGTAGAAAGGATTTTTATTGAGGTTGCACTGAGCCCATAATAAGAGATTTTGCTTGCCTTCAGTAGCAGTCTAAGCCCTTATTCCTGCTCTCCTGACACCTTTGCTTTATGTCCTGATGTTAGGTCTAGAGTCACCATATTGAAGATTATTATAAGATAAAGTAAGAAGTGGTTTTTTTGTTTGTTTAACATGGCCAAATCCTGGGTTCAGGTGGCTGTTCAGACCCAAAAATAGTTATGTCAGAAAAGTGGAAATGTATTGCAGGTGATGGTGACTGTCCAGAGCCACAGCACCAGAGCTTCTCGAGCTGGCAGCCTGCTGGGAAAAGCGTATGTGGAACTGTTTCTTGGCAGTGACAAACCTGCTAAAATTTAGTCCTGCAAACCTCTCACTTTAGCGTCCAGCTTCTCTCTACTGTGCTGGCATGTCCCAGATAATGGTCAAGTCCATGAGCACTGTGTACCTCAAAATACTTTGATATGTACTAGGACTGTTTCTTTGCAGGCTCACTTAAAGGCCTAATTTGCTTATATTTGCCACAGAAATTCAATACGAAGGCATGTAAAGCAGATAATGGAGGTTGGTATTGAGAATATGAAATTGGAAATAACGTTACAGTTTAATTGTGAGGGAAAAAGAAATAGTTTAATAATTTTTGGTTAAAAGAACTAAACAATAAACAAAGACTGTAAAGAAGAAAAGGAGCTGTACATAGTTTTACTTGAATAGAAGAATGTAACCTGAAATATTAGAAGTTGCCTTTTTGACCTATCTAACTTCATGTATTTAAAAGCTGTTAATCTTTAAAATTACAAATATAAAGAATATTAATATGTACTCTTTACAGAATTTATTTTCTATGGAGACTATAATTCAGTTTTTACCACAAGTACATTTCCTGGACATTTTTATTATTCCAGGCTTCTTCAAAATGCAGATATATTTGTATTTCTGGTGTATTAGATACTTTATATGAATAGTCTACTGGATTCTGTTTTAGCTGGTTTAAAAAATTTAAAAGTTGAAGTTGATTACAGTAAAATGAAATTAGGTTTAAAATTCCCTATGTAACTTAAGAATACGTAATGAAATACAGAAATTAGAGTTCTCCAAGAGACAAAAATAGAATCATTAAGTTTGGAAAAGACCTCTAGGATCATCAAGTCCAACCTTTAACCCAGCACTTCCATGCCCCCCACTAAACCGTGTTGCTGAGTGCCACATCTACACATCTTTTAACTACTTCCAGGGACTCAACCACTTCCCTGGGCAGCCTCTTCCAATGCTTGGCAACCCTTTCAGGGGAAAAAAAAACTTTCCTCCTATCATATCTGAAACTTCCCTGGTGCAACTTGAGGCCCTTGCCTTTTTGTCCTATCACTCATTAGCTGTGAGAGAAGACCAACTCCCACCTCAATGCACTCAGGGAGTTGGGTGGTCATAAGGTCTCCCCTGAGCTTCTGTTTCTGTGGGCTAAACAACCCCAGCTCTCTCAGATGTTCCTCATCAGATCTGAGATCCAGATCCTTCCCCAGCTCTGCTGCTCTTCTCTGGACGTGCTCGAGCACCTCAATGGAGAGATGGCCCCAAAACTAAACACGGGACTCAAGGTGTGGCTTCTCCAGTGCTGTATCTCTCTTACACCATATTGTTTTGCAAGAATACTCATCTTGGCAAGTGAGACAATAGGTGGGCAAATTTTCAGAAAGATGCATTTCTGCTCTACAGGTCTAAAGATGTTTCTTTGCCCTTGTTGCCCTATTTGAAGAACCCAGAAGTCAGTTCTAATATACCCAGCATGTCTCTAAATTAGATTTAGTATATTTAGGAAAGGATAATATAATGCTTAACTGCTGGTGATATATCACTATTGTGAATGTTCAAGTTATCTTTGGGTGTTGTTTCTTTTCCTGCCAAATCAAGAAAGTGAGCATTTTGATATTAAAAATAAAAAACTAAAGTACTTCTCTAAAGCTGTTGAAAACTTAAAAAGTATGCCAGGGCAGCATGCACTGTTCTCCTTGTCTTAGTGGTTTGGATATCTTTGAAGAATGCTTGAGAGTTCCTTATTATATGTAGAAGAAACTCAATATAATTGTCCTAATTTTATTGTCACTTATACCAGTCTAAGCCCAAAATAACTGTGTTTTTCAGCAATTTAAATAAATAGGATCATTTCTGAGTTGTCACAGATAATGATAAAGGGGGGCGTTCGACTACATGGAATTTCTCATTTACATCTCTTTTTGAGCTATGTGTAACCTATTCTCTTCTAAACTTTCAAGTAATACTCAAAAGACAAAACATACAAAAATGGGAATGTTTTCTAAGCAGAGATCATAGATATGTGTGAGGAGAGAATTTCTAGAAATTTAGTCACTGCACAAGTGGCTTATAAAAGTGTGACTCAGTGAAAATGATTGTTTTAAAGGGAGTGGAGGAAGAATGAGTGAAGTATTTGAAATTTTGGAAAAGACATCAGACTTTAGTGGGTGTGTTCAGAAAAGGAGCAGAGACTGACAGATTTAATTTTACTTTTTTAGCACTTACTTTAACTTATATTATCAGTACCTAGAATACCGGGTACCATGTTATGAATCAGTGTAATGACATTTTCACGTCCATTTTAGAAAAACTTTATTTGCTGCAGTGAGCAAAATGGAAATATGCAGTACTTTGTGTCAGATGGTTATAACCAGTTTCAGGTGGTTATAAATTGATAGTAGATGTTTCTTTGTTTATCAGAACTTTTGCATAGCATAACTACAACCAATTGCAGGGCAGCTAGAAACTCACTGCTGACGTCCCAGAGCTTAGTAATATAGAACTTTAGGAACAGTGGTGCTTTTTTACAGAAGCCTGATAGAGACTTTACACAATTATTCTTGAGTCATCAGTATGGAGAGTTCTGAGCCCTTGTGAGAAGAAAATTTCTTGGGTAGAAGCTACCTCCATACACAGAGCCACCTTAATTATTGAAGCACTTACTCACAAGTTAGGAACCAGACTAGACAACCAATGATGTTCAGGGATTTGAATCTAAACTTTTAATTACTTCTTAGGCCACATGCAGAAAAACCTATGCTCTAGCCTTCTTACTGAAGTTGTAGATTCATGTGTCCAGATGGAACCAGTGTTCAGAAGATTCCTCTCGTGAACATCCAGCTGTAGTTACCCATTCTGCATCTATGCTATATAGCAAATCTTACATGGCAAACATAGTCCCTGAGAAAAGAAACAAAAATTTGAGATCCTTCTTTTTCAGAATGTTCCCATCAGGTTACTGAGGTAGGCTATTTCTTGTTTATTCTCTCATTTTTATTTATAAATTTCAGCTTTCTAGCTGCACAGTGATTAATTTTCATGTTGAAGTTAAGAGGTGTTTATTCTCAGTAGATATGTTGCATAGTATGATGGGCTTTTCTTACTATGAATCCACAGCAGTGTGAATTTAAACCATCTGTGACTGAGGAGAGTCTATAATTTGCGTGCGTGCAAATTTTGAATGCTGATCACTGTACAGTTTAGGCAAAAGATAACCATTATCACTATTATTTTAATTAAACACTTATCTGGGCTTTGTGTTAGCTGACAATATCATCTGAGTGTTTATGTGCTCTGCCTTGCTCTCCTCCCTACTGTTACTGGAAATCGTGGTGCTGTGATTCTGCAGTTATCTAGACCCACAACACTTGTTGGTGAGAAATCCTGCTAAGCAGGTGAGAAATTGTGATCTTTCAAAATGGAAAAGTAAAGATACTCATGGTCTTTAGGTACCTTCAGGAATTATGTGATTTATCAAAGGAGGCAATATGAGTCATTCCCTTCTATGGCTCTGTCTGCCTTGGGTTATAAACTAGGCATTTGACCTGTCTAATTATTAAATTTTTTTTTTCCTCCCTTCATTGGAAAATATGAAAACTTTGTAGGCAAAGAAGTCAAGACTGTCCCTTTAGAGCAGTGGAATTGAATGACTCATGGGATGCACAAAGCATAGCTGAAGTTTTGGTAAATGGAAACAAAATACATAGCTGCTTCTTATTTTGCCCATCAGAAATGAATCAGAGTATTGGTGGAAGAAAATAGACTTTAAGTCTGAAAACTTTCTCCTTAACCTTTTTTTTACTTGGAGTGGGAAGTAAGGAACATGTTAGCATGCACTCAAAAAATTGTGGAATAATGATAATTTATTCTGGTTTCTGCCGCAGTGCTACCCTTAAGAATATTCCTATATTATGGCTTGCTTGTCTTTATTTCCTATGATTTTCCCTTTAAAAATGATGTTCTGACTAATGTAAGTTTTCAGTTGTGCTAGCTGTAAATTAGCTTATGGAAGGGGTGATGGGAGACTTTTCTTAATGGCTTTCCTAAATTTGAATTATAAATAAATAGATCCATTAGTAATAATTCAATCAAGTTTTTGAATATTAATTGCTTCCTTACCATGTGAGAAGAACAAATCCATACTAATCTATAGAAGTCAGCAGAAGTTCCTAATTGTGTTCCATAATTTTTCAGTAGAGCGACTTACTTGTCATTTACAATGTAAATTCTTAGAGAAATAGTAGATGTTCAAAAACATTTTATACTTTTGATATGCTTTTTGTGCCAGTGATTGTTTTCTGCTTGTTAAAAGTTAGTTGACGTTACATGGTATTGTGGCCAGATACATGGACATATGTAAAGTGGGCATGCAAGTACACTTCTCTGAACATTAGAAGCTGTGTAAGGCTGAACATTATCAGCTTGTTAAAGGTAAGACCTGCATCTTTAGAAGCTGGTTGTATGTGACATTGCAGGAAGTCAGCTGATTCAGTAGTAAAGAGATGATTTCTGGCAAAGCTTACGTAAATATATTTCTTACATTGAGTCTCCTCTCCATAGTGCAAACTTCTACCTGTTTTCAGTGGCAGTGTAATTGTGCTGTACAACTGATGTTTTCCCTTCAGTTATAGGGGGCAAAAGCCTCTAATTTTCATAAACATGATGATATTTTAGTAAATGTTTAATTGGTTAAAAAATTTGGATTGATACATGTTTCATGTTGAAGACAATAGCTGTGAGGAATACATCAGTCCCACTGGGGGATTTTGATGCTTGTGATGATTTTGGTGTGAATATTGTACTTTTTAAAAGCTGCTTATTTTGGCAGAAATGGAAGGAAATATGTAGTGTTGTCTGTGCAAGTCTCCATGCTCTGAATGAGGTGGGGAAATGCCAGGATTGTTTTTTTAGGGATAGCTAGAATATAGACTAAAGAAGTAAAGACTTAGTGCCATGTATTTCTTGATATAAATGGGTTACATGCTTAGTGGAAATCCATTTTACTTCTTCTGGAATACATTTATTCATTTTCACAGTAGTTTAAGATATTTAGGATGACTCCTTGTAGAGACCAGACACATAGTCAGATGTGTCCCTGTGTTGTAAGGGAAGTACAGTTCTTCCACAGCATGAAGAACTTCAGACCCTGGTTTTGAAAATTGTTTTTCTTGTGGTTTAGCCTTTATTTCTCCTGAAAATTATTCATTTGTCAGTTCTAAGTATCTATGCTTTTGTAAATATCTAATTTTTTAAAATCCTTTAGAAGCTGGCAAAATCAGTAATGCAATCTGATGTGGATGCTATATACTTTGTAGAGTAGGATTGACTAGAGGATCTGAAGTTTCAAGAGAAGAAAGAGGAAGACTTATATTGGTTTTCATGGTTTCTAGCAACATTTCTTTCTGTGTTCCTTCTTGTTTTATCCTCTGGCATGTTGTTAGTCCAGGCAGACATTGACTCTTCAGTTAGTTCACTTTTTCATGTTCCAAAAATCTGTATTTTGAGTCAGTTATATATCCAATCTCTCACTTGCTGTTTAAAAAAAATGTTTCTAAGGGTACACATTCTTCTCTGACTTTTGCATCAGCAAAACTTACTTTGGTAACTCAGAAAGTTTCATGAAAGAGTACTGGGAAAAGGGAGGCCATGTGTCTCATGTAAGGCAAGGATAAAACACTTCTACAGGGAGCTCATAGCTGACAGAGAACACGTTCAGCAGGTCATGGAGTGGTAATGTGAGTTAGTGTCAGTGACAAGACTGTGGATGCTGAACATGCTTTGGAATATAAAAATGGTCTGGTGATTTTGGCACCCATGGCTCTGCTGGCTTACCTTGCTTAGTGAGTATATAGCTCACTTGAGGTGATCAAGGGTTGCATACAGGACATGATAACCACTGATGGTGAAAGATTATATTATATCAATAAATACTGAAAGTCCTCGTTTCCATTTGATACCCATCTTCATGTTGTCATAAAGGCAGAGGGGGAAATTACCATCTCTGCTTGTAAAGTTGGGTTCTGCCTGTAATGCTTTGCCAAAATGTAGCATACTGCCAAAACAGTATTTTATGGCTAGTTTAATTTGATGGAATTGTCAAAATATACCTTCAGAGTCCCAAGAACTTTAGAAATGAAGTAACCATTTCAGTGGAAATGGTTGCATGATCTCCCCTGTTCATCCTTTTTCCTGAAACCTATTTCCTACTTGGTATTACACTCAGCATCCTTACATGATTACAGAGGGGTTTTTTTAAATTTCATTAACATATTCTATTTTACAGAAGAGTTTTCTGAAAATAGGCCATATTCCAGTATTGCAACCTTAGTGTCTCCATCAGGGAACATTCTGGGAAAAGGTACTTGGGCCAGTACCTTAATTGATTACTAGTGGCTGGCATTGCATCCTGCCTGACTTAAAGAATATACTTTAAGTGGAGAGAAAATACTTTAAGTGGAATCTAAAATCTAAAGTAAGGTGGAGAAGGATATGCTCTCCTTAATTTTGATTCTGACTCTCTAACCCTAGTTCAGTCTCTTTTTTTTGCTGCAGTTGCTTCTCATTGATATAGAATTGTTGTATCAGATTAATTCTCGATTACTTGTGGTGGTTTTATGGCTAGTTAGCTGTAGAAATAAAAATGCATGGAAGAAGAATGCATCTTTTCATGCATCTTTTCATACATCTTTTGCTGCAATTAACAAAATACTTCTTTTCTATCTGCATTGAATTGTTATTATACAAATTATTCCACCATTTTTATGCTTTGATGATGCTATGATGTATTTTTTTTTTGCACAGCTGAATGTGTTAATAAAAAAGAAGACTGAAAAAGTCACTGCTCTGACTATATTTAATCACACTTAGCACTACAACATCATGGGTCAAAACTGGAACTAATGATCAGCTTGGTTCTTGTTTTCTGGGTACATGCATACTTAGCAGGCTTAGGTTAATATCCTCTGTCAGGTTGTATAGAGATGTGGTTAAAAGGTTACTTTTGTTTGTGAAGAACAGAAGAAATACAAATTTTCTTTCAGAAAATTGATATGCAAATATATACTCTCAGGCACATGGTGTGATTGTTGGGAATATCCTGTGCAGGCCTGAGAGTTGGACTTGATGGTCCTTGTGGGTCCCTTCCAGCTCAGAATATTCTGTGATTCTGTGATATTTTAAAAGCAGATGCAAGAAATGGGGAAAGAACATTTCTGAAAGACAGCTGAATATTGGGCAGTGATATGCTTATGTATAGAAGAACACAGGAAAACTGAATTCCAGAGATTTCTTGATTGGAAAAAGGATACCAATAAGGGTAAAAAAGTCAGTTTTGAGATACTTAGATTACTTGAAAAGACAACATGGAGATCAGAGAAGGGAGAAGTTGATTGTCTCTTGTGAGAGCTTAAATTGGCAGAGCTTTTCTATATTATTGCCATGTAGGCATGGCTACTCCAGAAAAATGCAAATTTTGTAATAAGGAACAAACAGCATTATTTGGCTCTTCCAGTATTATAGCCAGAAATCACTGTTTGTAGTTGGAATTACACCTCAAAAATGAGTATGGATAATGACTAAAGGACCAGCTAAAAAAAAACAAACAAAAAACCAAATCACAAAGCAGAAATAGAAACCTAGAAGGCAGTAGAATTTATGTTTAAAGATGGAGTCATAGAAATCACTCACCTTCATATTTTAGTTTAGTTTTTCTTTTACTGAAATCCCATCTGAGTAATAATTTCTCAGTAAATTCAGTGTCGTTGTTCACCACTTAATGTTGAGTAGGAAGAACCCAGTTGTGTCTTAGTAAGCACTTAAGGGAAACTACTTCAAGGTGGCAATACCATTATTTGGGGATTGCAGTCAGAGAGTAGCAATTGTTAAAAGAATATAGCAGGGAGTACTTACTTACCTACACAAGAGCTACATTTTTTCCTGGTTCCTTTCAGTCCAGCACTGTACAAGCAGCAGGCAAAGCCCCTCCACATACTGGGTGGGTTTAATGTGTGGTGTTTCTTGCCGTAATTTCATATTCTAGGTAAATGTTAACAACTTTCTAAAACTATTTTCAGCTTTAGATCCGGCTAAAGATCCATGTTTGAAGATGAAGTGTAGTCGCCATAAAGTCTGTGTCGCACAAGATCAACAAACTGCAGTGTGCATTAGTCACCGAAGGCTTACACACAGGTAAATACTTCAAAAGTTAATCCTGTAGACATTTTTGTAGTGTTCATGACTGACTTGTAAACCATAAATCCATTGTAATTAGTTTAATTACTTAATGACATATGAGCAGAGTAGAAGTGGATTTTAGAAGTCATTATGTATACATAATTTGATTATAATGTTTAATATTTGATTTTTTTTTTACCTAGAAGGTATACATATTTAAATATTGCAAGCTGCTGGTGCAAATACTTTTAGGGAAATACCCAGTGTGCCAGTACCACATGAATAAAACTATTGTGATAGTATCCTAGTGCTATACATTACTTTGTCATCATCACTTCTTACATGAAGTTGAGAACTCAAAACTGCCTTCTGTAGTGTAGCCTGATACAGTGTAAGTTCTTTGAGGTTAGTGGGATTTTTTCCTCTCTTCTTTTTCTCTTCTTTGCATTCTAATTTTCTTTTCATGCTGGACTGGTTAAATGTAAGGAGAAAATATATTCCTGTATTTTTGTGACTTAATCTGAGGCAGAAATATGAATATGTAGCATCTGAACCATACACTTAGTTGAATCATGACAGTTGCGTGCTAAGGAGATGGAGTCAAATTGCATTTTTGACTTGAGATTATTTTTTTTCACACTTCATTGTGGGAAACAGGACACAGTAGAATGGCTAAATTTCAATAAATTGATTTAAATAAGTATTTGTTAAAGTGCTTTGCTCAGTAGGGGCTGAAAAGAGCTGAGGAAAATACGACTTCTTTGTATGTTGGAAGAGAATAATTTCAAGTACAGTTTTATGAATGATACAAGGAATGTTCTTCTGAGTGTCTAGTTATGTTAAATGCATCCATCTGGAGCTTTTCAAGCAAGCAAGATAGTACACAGTGAAAGGAAAAGTTTAAACTTTTCTTGATCTGCAACTGTACTTAATTAACACCAAAACCTCAACAATGTTTGTGGAGTTACACTGTTTATATTAAACAATCTCAGTATAGAGCTAGACATTTTAGTTTGATAAGGTACTATAAATGGTGCAAGAATCATTATCAGACAAAGGTAGATAGCCTGATTTCAATTACATGTGAAGTGTCAGGAATATATGAGTGTTAACTGTGAAGAGACAACATAATAATTCAAAATTTCTAAGAGGTATTATACATCATGGAAAACAATGAAAATAATGACATTTCCTAGTTAAGTGTACATGCAGTAGGTGACAACTGAAAACTCTTTTTGGATTAGATGAAGATGCATACTCTTATTGAACAAAGGAACTTTTTGACATCAGCCTTCATCTCTGTATTATTCCTCCCACAGTTCTTAGTACTCTTTTAGAAAGGTAATATTTTAAAAGACAAAACTTGCCTGAATATAATGCAGTCAATGATGGGAAACATCGGAATGGCAGCAACTTAGTGATGGTAAAAGCACTTCAAGTCTAGTATTGTAAGGTAGATGAAGCAATTTTCTACTTACCTGTGCTCAGCCAGGGCAGGATTTTCCCAATCTTAGATCTCCCTATTCCCCCAGATTACCACATGCAAGGAGAAATCATTTGCTTTATGCTTTCTTTCTAAGAAGGTTTTTCTTCATGCAGTTTCTGACCTTTTTGTAACATGATGGGATTAAAGTATGAATATCATAAACACAAGCAGTCATGTCTGCTGGGTCTCTTTACCACTACTGATTTTTCTTTGCCCAACATGTTATTCCTTCACTTGTGTCTACAGTTTGCATACTGATTATCAGTATGGCCATCTGTTTCTCAGAGTTCCCAAAGGACTCGTCCACTCTGTATGATTCTTGGTAAAAATTAGATGAGAAAGCATAACTGGACAGTTTTATCCTATCTACCAGTATCCATTTCTAACATGTCATTTGTGTGTAATCTGTTGTGAATAAACATTTACAAAATTTCATCCCAGTAGTCCTTCCTTTTTGCTTAGTTTGTGTGTGTGCACATGTGGTGTTCTTCTAGGACTGGAGAATATGAATAATTAAGAAAAGGCAGTTGGGCATGTTTTGTGAAAAAATAGTTGAGACTTTTTTTATTAATTACTGGGAACTCTTCATAAAGAACTTGCCCATAGATTTTAATTTGGACATATTTGCTGTGTAAATCCGTAGATGTTCCAGAGATTTTTCCCAAGACTTCTGCACAGAAAAAGTAGTTTATAGCATGTGAATTGATACAGTGGCAAAGACGATCCCCAAGAGACTGTCAGGGAAAAGGAGACTTTGCACACTTCCAAGATAAAAAGTTTGTTGGTGCCTTTGGGCTACCCCTGGGGAAAGAGGCATGAAATACAGTTACAGCTGAATAGATTTTTCTGTAGTGTCATCAAGCTGAAATGCTCTGATTTATAGTTGAATTCTCTATTACTGGAAGCAGCATTCTCATGCAGCCCTATTACCTAGTTAATAAATTTCTGTTTATAAATTCTGTTACTTTCTTTAGGTAATAGCATAAATAGAGAAGTTGCTAATC
The DNA here is from genome assembly GCA_013397295.1 of Polioptila caerulea. Taxonomy (NCBI): domain Eukaryota; kingdom Metazoa; phylum Chordata; class Aves; order Passeriformes; family Certhiidae; genus Polioptila; species Polioptila caerulea. The sequence continues at coordinate 3,189,076 of VYXF01010429.1, read as the reverse complement.
AGTGTAGACTGATAATTGTATCAAATGGAGGACTCAATTCAGTAATTTCTTTTTTTGTTTGTAAGAAACTAACTTGCAGAAAAAACACATAGGCATAGACATTGTTATTCAGTCCGTGCTGTCCTAGGTGTTATTCTGTGTACAGTACAATCTCCAAACTCTTGTAGCCCAGTTTGGGTTACTGAGGGCCCCTCAGTACCACACAGTGAAGCACAGGTGGGGATCCCAGCCACCTGCAAGGCTGGTGGTGGCGTGGTATGACAAGGTCCCAACAGCATTAATTAATGTGACAGCACACTTTAGTGATGATTCTATCCGTGCTTTCAGAAGTATTAAAATTTCTATTAGCTCAGCAGTGTGATCTTGCTACAGTGTGATTGCATTTGAATGGTTTCAAAACTAGCTACTGTGTCTCACTGTCCTTTTCATGAAGTTATGGGTCAGGCAAGCCTATGGTTTTGCTCTTTCTTCAGTTTCCATGGCAGCTGAGATCATGGTTTCCCCTCAGTCTCCTCTCAAGGCTCATTTCCTTTTCTGGTAGATTGCCAAGATGGCAAGTCCTCTTCTAGCAGAACTCCTGCAGGGCCACAGCACAAGAGCTTTCTTTATGTGCTGTCCTGGAAAGACTGAATAGCATTTAACAAAAAGATGAAATAGGTGTTGTAGATCATTGGTCATGAGAGTAGTTGGAAGTATCAGGACTTTGAAAACTCAGGGACATGCTTAAAGGAGCATGGTTTTTGTTGGTAGCTGGTAACAGCATTTGCATCTCTGCTGGCTCTAACTGTGTTGGAAACTGTGTGCTGTGTGCTACACACTTAGCTCTGTGCTGTGAAAGAAAGATAATGTACTTGAGAGGAAAACATGCAGAACATGTATATAAAGGTTATTCACATTGTTCCCATGTGGATTGCTGTGGAAAGGGAGTATCTGCCAGCAGTGGAATGCATCATAAACAGGTAATTCAAACTATGGTGTAAAATAGAATTTTAATTGAGTCTTTGAAATCTGGGAATTTATCATTAACTTTTCCTTTTGGCTGAATGGTACTTTGCCATCTCATTGTGTTTTCCAGTTTATCTTTATTGTTCAAGTGGAAGGACTTTATGGGGAAAAAGCTGTAAAGGGTCTTCACATGAAATAATGAAATGCTTTTCAGTGTACCTTATTCACTTACAAACACAACTTGCAGAGCATGAAATAAAACATTGCTTACACTGGGATGTGTTGATTGTGAGTGTTATGGTGACAGGCAGGATATTCACACTAAGAGGAATCATCTATTCATTTTCCAATCTCTTCACTCTCAGGAGATGTAGTTATTTGCATCTGTGGTGCTAAGAATCTCTGGCAACTGTGAGTTCAGCCCTATGAGCTTGGGGAAGAGGAAAGAAGTTAAAGGAGTGTTCTGCCAGAAGACAGTTGGACAGGAACAAAAAGGGATGAGTCAGAGGAGAGGGCTGTAGGTAGTAATGGTAATGGACATTTCATAATACCTGCAGTGGAATGTGTGCTTTTTGTGTATTTAATGCAGAAGGTGATAGAGATAAATCCTAAAATCTCCGTGTACTTCTTGTTGCCACTTTGAGCATGAAAAGAAAGGATATGCACAGACACCATGACATACAGGAGCTCATTAAGGCCATGCCAGCTGGTAACTAAGCAGGCTCAGAAAACTGGGAAAGTTAGTCCAGGGGTGACTTATCCTAGATTTACAGGTCCTGATGAATTGTGGGTTAACTTCCTTTTAGATTTGAAACAGACAATTATGATATTGACACATACTGTAATTTTCACTATGACTGGCATTCTGTGAATAGGCTGCAGTGTATAGGTGGAGTTCTAAGCCAGTAGGTTAGCTGCAGATGAAGAGCAGGAAAACTTGAAAAAATAGGGAAGGGTTGGTACCAAGCAGAGAATTTTAATGTAAGCATAACAGTAAATGTGGGGCAGTGCCTGTGGTTTCAGGTGAATTACTTTTATTGGAATCCTTTTCTTACTCCGTATTTGTCAAAAATATTTAAGTCTAACACTTAAAGGTGAAAGAAGAGGAGGTATGAGCTCTGTTTTCTTCAAATATTTCTCTTTGCTTATATCTCAAATCAGCTGCAGGAGACAATTTGTAAAGGAGATTAAGTCAATTGAGACTTAGTTATTGTACAGACCATTCCAAGATTTGACTGCTTACAGCTGGAAAGTGGTGAAGGCTCTCTCAACATGATTTGTCTAAAAGTTCTGAAAATTAGGAAATTGCAAAAGAGTTTTGGTCCAAAAAACATGTTTCAAGTAAATCCCAGTGTCTTTGATATATTAGAACCTGGTGACTAATCCTGTACTTACTCATTGATCCTAGTGGAATCTGATTAAAAAGCAGTCTCTTTTTCTTCTTCCATAAGTAGAAGAAAAGTACTGTGTAAAATTGATTGGATGCATTTAATCAATCAGTGCTTGGAGGCATTAAATTATTCAGTGAGTTGAAGGTGTGTGCAGTTTTTCTAGGCTGATGTAGATCTCTTTTATGAATTCCCCACAAGAAATAATGCCCACTGTGAAGGCCCTGCTATGCTCTTTTGAGTTTGTTTATGTGAATTGTGCAGATTGACACAATGGCTCCCTGCTATGGCAGGAATAGATTGCATTTGTCTCTGCCATAGCATGTTAAGATGGAATAACAATGTTTAAAGCACTGACAGCACTTGTTGAACAATATCGAACTCCCTGTTTCTTTGGATTTTTACCTTCTCCAATCATTTATTATTAGTTTTCAGAGTAGGAAGCAGTAGTAACTGGTTCCCAGTAAATGCTAACTATGCAACAGATTCTGGTGATACTAGCAATAAAAAAAAACCAACGCCTCATTTTATTAAAGGTTAAGGTAGGAGTGGCAACATTTTCATGGTAAAAACATTTCAGTAACAGATGTTGATCACCTGGTGATCACCTGGAAAATAATGACAGTTCACCAGTCATGAATAGAGAGTGACAATAAGAAAGCATTTTTCCAAGTTAAAAGTAGGAAATAACAAATTATGGCAGCTCCTTTTCTATTAGAGCTCCACAAGGCAGGTTCCAGAGAAGTGTGCAGACTGGTCATCTGTAAGGTGCACAGCTGGGTAGAGGGGAGCAGTATAGAAGACCTAATGATACAGAATTCACTCTCTAAGAATTAGTGACTCTTCAGAGTTCTGTGAAATGAAGTTAGATTTAATGACAATGGTTCGCTGCCCAAGCCTGTGTGGAGTAGGACCTGAATTTAAGGATTAATAAAAATTCTGTAGTATTTCTTCCTGTGAGTGCAGTCTTCAAGTTAGGACAGTTTGACTACTAAAGCGTATTAAAGAGTGTTACTTTATTACAGACTCACAGAAGCTGACAGTGGTAAAGATGTTGCATCACTTAATCCAGTTTGTTAAGGTAGAGGAGTTGGATAGCTTCATAGATTTTGTGATGGCATTTAATCTTGTTACACCTTCCTTAAGAATTTTGGTTTAAATGACATTTTGAAGTGCTCATTTGGTTCAAGTCATTGGTCATCTAGACCATTATCTTGCTTTGGACTGTAAAGGGTCTTTACATGGTCCTTTTCCAGTTTTCTGAAGAATGTGGAGAATCAGACTACATTTTATATGAGGTAGATTATCAGAAGTTCTTCCCTGTGTTTGGTCACCTTAGTATTTTTACTTGAGAAGAATGTTCCATCTCAGTCTGGAAGTGATGAGGGCTGGGCCTTGGAGCATGATATGTGTGAATTAGCCTGGATGATTTGACAGAAGCTCAGAGTAACACTGTGAAAGAAAGCCAAAACCTCTTCTGTTTCTATTCATGTGGGTACTGCATGGCTGAGATTATGCTCCCAAACAGAAAAAGTGAAGAAGTCCAAATATGAGAGGCTTACTTGTGCCTATATATGAGAAAAATGTATACACATATATAATGCATATGTGTACATACATATGTGCGCATACATATATATGGATGAATATGTACACATGCATATGTATTCTTTTTGTTCATATTGTGTGGATTCGTGTATCCCAGATTTCCAAAACATGATGCTTTTGAACCTGAGGTATTTTGCTTTCTTCCCTCTTTTGCAACAAAGGAAAGAGGGGTTTTAATTTAGACTTGCTACCACTACATTTCTGATCAAAAAAGGAAAAGGGATGTAGTTGCAAATCTGTAGTTGCAAATCTTAATACACCTGTATTAAGTAGTCTGAGGAGTTTTGAAAGCAAATCTATTAGAAGTGATATGGAAGATTTTCTAATTTGATTAGAAAAAGAAGCAAAGAAGGAACAGTATAGCTTTGTAGCTTTTGTGTAATTTTAGGTGCTGCAATGTTTTTTATTAAAAAAAAATCTCAAAGAAAACAAACAAGCTTTCAAAAAATTGAAAGGAAACAAAGGACATGCTTTGGGCTGATTTTGTGAAAGTTGCAAACTCCACTATTTAGGATGTCATCATTTCACATTATAATGCTGCTGAAGAAGGCCAGCTGGTGCAGTTAAGTCCCTTATTGGAAATTTTAGTCTGATTCATTACTGTGATTTGTAGTTGTACACAGAAACACTTAATCATTCTTATCCTCCAAGCTCTATTGAATCTACTGAAGGCTTTCTGGTTCTTTGCATAATTTGTGCTGCCAGTCTGCCAGCTTGGCAGTGTTTCAAGCTTGTTGCATTATCTGTGTTTGTTTGCACAGGAAGTGATGCTGCACGTAGGCTGAATTTACAGTAATTCTTTTGTAATAGGCTAATGAGCAACACTACTTCATTCACAATACTAACATTATATAGCTTTGATTAGGCCAATTATTGTGTAACTATGCCATTGTGATCATACTTGCACTCTAAAAAGTACTGAAAAGGAAATTTGCTTAGTGGTAGCTTAATTGAACTTGCTGAGAAAATAATTTGGACTTCTATGTGCTTAAGAGAGATGAATATTTGAATATGTTGTATATTTTTTATATGCTATGCAATTTAATTTATTAAGTGAGAAAATGAAGCTTTTTTTACTCTCCATTTCATTGCATTGGGGAGGAGAAAAGGCGACCAACACTGTGCATCATACATTCTGCATGTGTTGTGAAGGCCTGTTAATTCCTTGGTGAGCCTGTGTTTTCTCCTTTCATGTTAGTAGGAGTTATGGGTACACAGATAGAGGAAAACAGGATCCTCTCATGGAATTCCTTCTCTCTGTCTGTCGAGCTTTTGCTGGCACTAGTGGGAGACACCTGCATTGATTGCACTTTATATTGCAGTATCAGTGTTGTTGTCCGTATTAGCCTTGCTGTTAAGGTTGTTACTAACCTATACAGATTTATACTTCTTGCTGTCCAGCTTCAAAACTCAAAAGTTGCTGTCCTTATGGAAAAAAAGCTTATCCAACCCCTGATCTCCTCAAACTCTGCCTGTAAAAATCGGAAATATTTATGTTTTAATGTTTGGGTTTGGGTTTTGGTTTTTGTTTTTTTAGTATGTAAAGCAGACTTTAAATAAAAGAGACCTAAACAGAGCCTTTGTATCCTATTTGTTAGGGAACAGGAGCTGTCCACTCTACTTTCCCTATTCAAAAATCCATGATATGCCTTTCTTAAGGAAAATGTGGAGCCTTATGCTAGACTAAATCATATGGACTTGATTTAATTGAGTAATTCCTGGAACTGCTCATTTTCTATGTGCTCCAGCAAGAAACTTGATCAGATTCTCAGTTGCCTGTAGGAGCGAGAGGGTACAATGGATAATCAGTGCACATGATGATTTTTTTTTGTGATCATGAGAGTTCTACTTAGAAGTTCTGCAATGAGATTATAAATTAGGATTGGAATTTTTTTCAGGAAAACAGATTTCAGTTTGCTGTATTTCTTTCTGTCCTGCTGTTGGTGGCTAAAGACACACTCAGTTGTACCATCTCCTAAGAAGCAGTGAGTTAGGACAATTCTAGTTCATAAAAAAGATCACGGGAAAGAATGTGACTAGGAAACGTGACTATTTCAGAAAGCTTTGCTTGTGGAGTGTAAAATTTTGACTAATATTGGGAGATGTTAATGTACTGTTATATTTGTAAAAAATGGTTTGTCAGCTTTTGTTGTGTTGTTTTAAAATGGTCTTTTTCCTTACAGTATTCCTAATAATCTACTTTAAAGATGGCTTTTTGTTAAAAAGATTAGGAAGAATGAAGACAGTGCTTTTAAAATACTTCTGTGCCCTTAACTGTGAAGTTGTGATTGTAGTCCACAGCAATAAAGCCCACTGTGTACAACTGTAAACATTGAAATAATACAAAATTATGAGAATAAAATCCTTGAATATTCCTTTTATAGAAAAGGTAGACAAAGCAAATTCAGGAGCCCTTCAATGCCCCTTCCTAAAAATACCCGTTTAGCTTGTGATATGTTTTTATGGTGCTTTAAAAATTAGCTGTCAGAATCAGTTTTCAGTGTACTTTATTAGAAAATATTATCAATTCTAAAATAGCTGATGCAAACATCAGTTAATGCTTAATTTGGAGTTTCTTCTTAGGTTACGTGTTCAGGGGGATGGTTTTGTTGTTTTTTTTCTTTTAGTATTATTGAAATTCTGTAGTGGAACACAATAGAACTTCAGGATGCTTGTATATGAAGGGTTCTTTCACAGGTTTTAAAATTTGGTTTTGGTTACAATGAGGTGCTTTTATTACTACCTAGCATCAGTTCTAATGCATTGCATTTTGTGTGAAAGTTGTGGTTCATAAGTTGTGTTTATAGGCTCTGAATACATCTGTTGTTTTGCTTACGTACCAGTGGTGGTAAAAGGATAGTGTGTGAAACTGAGTAGGAGTACTGTTCAGGGAATATAAAGCATTGTACTAATTTCCATTTATGTAAAACAATACATTTAAGGTTTCCAGTGTTGGGAAATACATTAAGTGTAGTAGCTGGAGGTGTTTGTCATCATCAAGTGAAGTATGTGCATATATTGCTACTTAATAGTAAAATGTATTACTGCTTTTGGAAAACAAATAGTGTACTCAGGATGCTAAAGGCATGTCAGGAGTCCCTAAATGTTTGTGTTTGCTACATGGTCAATTATATAAGGGGATTTTGTGTCTGGCAGTATTTTTATCTTTTTTTTAAATCAAATGTCAAAACCCTTTTCATGTGTCCAGATTGTCTAAAGTGCATTTGCTTTACAAAATTCTGTAGTTTGCTACAGGAGAACAGAAGTATTTTACTTAGGTATGTGACTTTTGCCACAGACTACTGTATCTTTTATACTAGATCCTTATTGCCTAAAAAAAAAGTGGTTTTTTGCTGTTTTTTGGTTTTTTGTGTTTTGTTTTGTTTTGGGTTTTTTTTGGTCAAAATCTACATACTGGTACACTGACACCACACAAATATTTTTCCTGAAATGTCTGTGCATCTTGTGTATTAGTAGTAGTAATAATAATAATAATAATAATTAAAAATTCTTAAAATCACCAGTTAAGGCTGGATTTAAAGCTTCCTAGACCTGTGGGATCCACTGCCTTAATTCAGGAACTGTCTGTCCAGTGGTTTCAAGAGTTGTTTCGGGTTTATTGTACGTGCACAGACTATCCACATGATGTGTGGCACTGTGGATTCTGTGTCCAGAAATCTGAAAGAAGTACTCAAATTCTGTCTAAACAGAACTCCTGAGGGAGGCAAAGAAGAGATTACCCCTGAGGAAACATGAACTCAGAGTAGCTGTGACCTCCAGCGTGTTCTGGTTCAATTCCTTTGAGGAATACTTCTTTCAAATACAGACCTTCCGTGATAAGTTTGAGCATTCAAGTGCAGGTATACTTTGGGGGTAAAATTTATGTAAGCATTTTATATTAGTAGAGTGTGTTTTTTTACAAGACTGTAAAAGTGCAAAACATTCAGGATGTATCCTGATTTTATAGACTGTTGCCTTAAGTTGCAGATGGAATAGCAACAATTCTTACAGGATATCACTTTCCTAATAGACACAGACTTGCAATTCCTGGACTATTCCATAAAGCAACAAAAAGCAAACGAACATAAGAACCCCAAACCAAACTAACAAAATTACACAGAAAAAAAAAGCACCAATTCTCTCCTGTGTTCTGGACAACTTTTCTCCACTAACTAATGGGGTAGAATGTTTAGGAGACCCCTGAAATGCTTCAGAGCACCTATGGATCAAGCCATCCAAAATTATCATCTTGGAGGATCATATGTGTTCATCAATGCTCAATTTTTTCACTGTGATTTAAAATTATTTAATTCTTCATATTTTTGAGCATGACTGTGTATGGGACATCATTGTTCTGTTCTGCTTTCTAATTATTATTCTTTCTCCCTTAACTGTAGATTATTTTAATTCAGAGTCTAAAATAACAACTGTTGTAAAATACCTTTTGCCTCTTAGAAATAATGCCTTTGGGAAAGATGTTTCATAGAGAAATATACCTACGTGGGCTTTTTCTTGTCAGAGAGCTTCATATGTGTCAACATTTAAGATAATTATTGTGATTTAGGGATTACTTCATTTCTTGATCAGCTGAAGATCTGGACACCTAAATGCTTCTGAAAATATTTGCACATCTTGAACAATGCATTCCCCTGGCCTTTGTCTTCCCCATTTGCACATTAATTGCCAATGAATGTTTGTAGTACAAAGATTTGCATACTTGTGAAAGCTGATTTAAAGTTTTGATCCCTAAATTCAACACAAATTACTTAAAATCACTTTTGTGTTGGGCCTTTTTAAAGATAACTCCAGACATCATCTCCTCTTCAACCCCAAACTCATTGGTGCAAGGTAGAAGCTAATAAGATAAAAGATTTTCTGAGAGGAGATTTAAGCTGGGGGATAGGGTGATAAACGAAAGACTACAGGAAAGTGATATCCTGAGGTTATCAGCGATTAATTTTGCCTGTTTGGAGTATGCTACTAGAGTCTCTAAATGGTATGAAGGTATAGCCAAGGTCCTCTGGGTGATCTTTGGTATCATAAAACAAACATACCTGTTAGGAAGTAGGAGGTGAGGGCTTGCTGTTCCCTTGTCCATTATTACAGTGGACACTGGAGACCTTGATACTGTTGAGCTTTCTACCCATACGGTTCTTTCACCGAGAACTCACAACAGTAACATTTCTAGGGTAACTTCAGCTTTTTTGGTACACATTTGAGATGTGTAGAAAACTGAATTTCTTTCATATTCAAGATGTGTACTGATATCTAGAAGTTATATGACATCAAGTACAAGTGCTGGAGATTTTTTACCTACACTGCAATATTTTTGTCATGCTTTAATTCATCTCTCCTATCTTCAAATTGTAAAACAAGATAATTTCTGATAGGATCAGTACTTGCTTATATGTTCAACTGAGAAGCAAACACAAAGGGTCATTATGAAGAACTTGGACAACTTATGCCGATGCAGTAGTTATGAAACCAAACAAAATAATAGGAATTTGTAAAGAAAGGTAAAGAGAGTAGTCTGTAAATGTTAAGAAATCGTTTTGGGTGAGCTCTCACAATTTATTTAATAGCCCTTTTATCTATGGCCACCTTGATAAATGACACATACCAGAAAGAGACACTTCTGAGCTGTTGAAAATAGGATCAAAGACCTAAAGAGATGTCTGGATGGAGACTGGAAAATGGGCACTTAACTTAGCGCTAACTTAGTAAGAATGACGGTGACAGGATTTTATTTCTCTAATCATTGCTCAGTTACTTTAATTTGCTCTCATAATGAAGGAAATGAGAGAATACTTGAGGCAGCAGATTCCCAGCAAATTTTAAGAACCTGTTTAATTTTGAAAGATACTACTGCCACAGAGCTCTTGGTCCCCATTGTGGTTAAAAGGAAGGTTGAGAATGTGTGCATGAAGAGCTAGAGCCATCCTCTAGGCTAACATGCAGGTAAGACAACTGATGTTTCTGGCATGTGACAAACCTGTTTTTCACAATAGAGTTGTGAGTTTTGCCTCTGGTCACTTTTAGCTGTTCCATTTAACTGTTCCTTTCCAACTTTCCTGCTGCTTTCTACAAGGAGGTTCTGTATTTGATCAGCAGACTGGACACTAGTCCAATTAGAGACCACAAATTACTATATTACCCAAGTAATTTAGATATCAAAAGATACAGTTATTTATATATGGCTGAACCTATAAAGACTGCAATAAAAATAAAAGTTGAGCTAAATTAAGAACTAGAGTAGGAAAAATGCCATTGGAAAAAGTAGCACTGTCTGCTCTCAGGATTTTTAAAATAAAAAAGTCTTCCTTTTGTGCAATCAGATGCTGTCCCAAGCAAATTATGAAATGCTTTTTTTTGCCCCACAGTGGGGACAGAAAATATCTATTTCCATTTGTCATCTCTCAATGGATTATATTTTCCTTTTTCTGTGTAACCACAGCATTTTTATCCCTCTTACTGGATTGTGATTTTGGGACTTCAAAGCTGAATTTGTGGTTGGTCTTCTAAAGCAAAGTATTTGGAAATATGTTCAGCCGTGAGGCTGAGTGGTGAATTTTTTGTTTTGCAGAGTCATGAGTTTGAAGATGAAATGAGGCAGCTAAATCAGAATCAATATTCTGTTATGGTATTCAGAGTGCCAGGGGTCTCCAGCTGAGGTACTAGCAAGGGCCCTGGTTGTATGAAAATTACCCTCTAGGAGTAATTAAACAGAAGAAAAAGTAAAGCCTCAGGTATCTGATTTTTCAGTTTTTCTGAATAGTTGGAAATAATTTTTTTAAATACTCAGAGTTTTCCAAATTTTGTGTGCTGCAGAATGAAGATGTCCAAGTACAGAGCCCTAAAAGCTGAACTGCAATTCCTGTTGGGTTACCATCCCAGAAGTGTTGATTATTGCTGCTTTACCTTTTGTAACATGATTTTATTTATTTCAGAATTTCTCTTTTAGTGTTCTTGTAGTTTTGTTTCCTGTTTTCCTCTCTTTTTAAGTAGCTCTTCTCCATTTTTCTATATTAATTTTCTTCATCACGGTACTTTGTGTTTTCACTCAGCATGGCTTATTATTTATGCAGTCATATCCAGCCAGTAAGAGATGCTTTCTCATGGCTTGAATGGAGAAGAAATAGATTGTGCATTATCCTATAGGTACCATTTTATGGGACCCACATTAGGGTAGTTGAGGAAGGAAGAAAGAAAAAGGAAGGAAGAATACTGTTGATGTTTATGAACGTAAATAGAGAAGAAAAAATTACTAAAGTTGGAAAATAACTGACTTCTGCCGGGCAGAAAAACAAGTTATGTCCAGTTGTTTGCCCATGAGATTATTTTATAGAATTGAGTTGAGTTTGTTTTTTTTCTTACAGAACGAAGCAGAAATAAAATGCCAACATAAATAATAAAAGAGAACTTCTGTCATGCTAGGCTAAATAATGTGACATAACATTAAAGTAGTTAGTAAAAAATACTTTTGGCAGTATTATTGACAATTTGTTTTTCATTGATATTCTGGCACACATCTTTCATCATGGATATGTCCTGTATTAAATTTTCATCTGTAAAATTATCTGTTTATGTGTGTGAATTATCAGACTAGAAAATCTCACACTTTAAATCTCTTTCATTTTCTTGCCTTGAGCAATAGCACAAATAATCTTTCATATTTTAAAAATACCTTCATTGATAGATGGCAATGAAAGTAGCAATGTTTTGTTTTAAACTGTTTGGTTTATTTCCGATACAGCAATAACTATATCTATCTCTGTGGGTTTACCATGTACATGACAAAAGCAGATTAATAAGGAAAACAAACAATATATTATTTAAAATTTGAATATTTTCAAACTGTAAAAATAATCACTTGCAATATATAAAAAAAAGCTAAATTGCTTCCAAATTGTCAAGAGAACTTTTCCCCCAGTGAGAGTCACTGTTGGCAATCCTTGGATTTGATCAGAGGTAAAAGAGTCTTCCAAATTAAAACTAGCATTTAGGGAACATCAGTATTGTTTCAAAATATGATCAAGTTTTGAAGAACAAGGCCAAACACAATATGCAGTCAAAATGGAGGCTGTGCAGGTGTTGCTCTTTCTTTTAGAACATTTAGCTGGTGCGGAGCTTTATTCAACTGGGTTTTATAAGTGTTTTGCCCTCTTCTCCCATGAAGTTTACCTGAACAGATTTTGATATTGTTCCTGAATTTCTGCAGATTTGTCCATGTGGGTGATCACAGTGTCCCGATGGGTTGCACAGTGAGTGTGTAACAGAAATGGTACTCGCTGAGGGTTTGGGCATGTCGTGGCACACATTGATGCCATTGCTGTGCCCTGAGGTGGTTGTGTGGGATTTGAGGAGAGCACTCCCGACCCTTGACAAACTTCGCCTTCGGTAGTAAGCAAGGAGGAAAAAGGAAAAGTTTTATGTTCTTCCAATGTAAAAGAATATCAATAGAATAAGTTAGTGTATTGCAGCAGATGATCCTCCATGCCTAATTGTTTGAAAATCCATTTTTGCTCATTTAGCAACTATACACTCGTTGTCTGTTTTGTCTGAACAGACCTCTATGTGATAAAATCTTGTCAGCTTGTCAGCTCTATCTTCCCATTTTCTGATGTTATCAGACATACTTCATGAACTCAGAAGACATCATACTGGCAGAAAAGATAATATCAAGCTGAAAAGCCTTTCTGTCTCTTTTTTGGTTTTTTTTTTTTCTTCCTGTCCCTCTGCAGGAGTGAGAAAATCGGTGCTGATAGGTGCTCTTCCATCTATCTAAGGAGCACTTGGAAGATTATAGTAATAGGAAGATTATAGTAAGCTGGCAGTTGTCTACATGATATAAAGGAATTCTCTCTTTCACAGACATGCCATAGCTATTAACCACTGCCAGAATACAGAACTTTTATGAGGTACTGATTCACAGACATAGATAATTCTCTTAAAAACTCATGAACTGTAAAGCAGCACTCTTTTAGCACCTGATTAACGCTATCTAAAAACATCACAGCCTTTGTCAAAAGTGACCTAGAGTAACCACAATAGCAAAACTAGTTTGAGATAACAGATCTTTAGTTTTAAATACAATATAGATGGTATTTGCAATCCTGAGCACCATTGCATAGCACAGTTTTCTGTCCATGTGTGCTATGTCTGAGAATCCGTAACCCCAGACATGTTATTCTCTTTAAGCCTTTGAAATTATTTTGGCTGTAGAACTAAGGGCAAATAATACTGGCACTAGAAGTGCAAAGACAGCTGGCCTATTTCAAGCCTTGTTCATAGAATGGTTGGGTTGAAAGGAACCTTAAACATGTAGTACAACCCCCCTGCAATGAACAGGAACACCTTCCACTATACCAGGTTTCTTAAAGCCCCATCCAGCCTGGCCATGAACCCTTCCAAAGGCAGACCATCCACAGCTTCTCTGGGCACCCTGTTCCAGTGTCTCACCACCCTCACAGTGAGGAATTTCTTTCTATATCTGATCTAAACCTAGTGTAAAGACAGTCTTTCAGTGTAAAGATGTTACCCCTTGTCCTGTTCCTACATGCCCCTGTATTGCTCCTCAGCACCAGGCAGTAGATAATACGTAAAGAGCTCTGTTATGTCTATTATGTGGTTTTCTTGTTTAGCAGAATTATTCTTGAATTAGATAGAATATGAGTCCAGTTCAAAGTTGTTTAATGCAAATGGGTGTCCAGGGCAGGTAGAATTATATTGCACAGTGCCTGTAATACAGCAGCTTAAAGTAAAAATCCCACTTTCACTGTTCAAGCAAATGAGTTGTGGTACTTCTGGAGGAGAGGAGAGCAATAAATTAAACCTGGCAGGTTTAAGAAGCTGAGCTGTAGGTGGTGGGTGCAGCATCAACCACACAGATGGACACACTGATGAATGGAGTACTGTACAATAAAAGCTGAAGCAGGAGTTGGGGAGCGGGGAAGTATCACTCACTTTAAAGCTATGCTAAAGAGAACTTGTTAAAATAGATGGCTGCGAGGTTTTGTGCCATAAAGGGTCTCTGAAGCAACCCTGAGTAACTTAACACAATTAAGGGATATTCAGATCCCTGAACATGAATACTTTGAATGTATTCTTTGTATAAGTGGCTTATTGTTCCTCGCAGGTGTAATGAGGAACTTGGAATTGTTACATACAATCTGGAGAGACATGCAGTTCCTTATGTCTCTCCTTAAGTTTTTCAATTTTGGTTCGAAGTGTATTTCTTTAGTTACTTTCTATACTTACTATTCAGAAAGACAAAAACCCCCAAACATTGAAATTTCTTTTGAAATTGATCAATAACTGATATTTTATACCTGTAATCCTACCTAAAGAGTTAAATGTAGAGAAGATAAATTTAAGTCATTGACAGAGCAGACATACGTTGATAATATTTAAGGAAAAAAATGGAAATCCTTCTTTCAGATATTGATTACTGTGATGCTTGTAAATGGATTTTTGTTCCTTCTTGTCTGTCTTTATTTTTAAGCAGACACTGTGACTGATCCTGTATGAGAGAAGAAAGAGCTGTGACCGTGGGCAGCAGGGGTGCAACTTGCACTTGCCAGGCAATGGGAAAGACAGATAGATGGCATGAGAATCACTCTGCAGGGTTCTGAATCTGATGAGCGGATTGTCAATTTATTCTTATAGTGGTGAAAGAACATTTTTGTGGCAGCCAATGTTTTGAGCCAATAGGAGAAGTAGTTATTTTCTAGTGAAAATTATTCTGTAATTATGTTAAACATAAGGTAGTGAGCATTGTAGGAATAGACATTTTCATAGTAATATTAGTCAAAATATTGCTCCTATTTCTCTACTTTCGGTTGTATAACTGATTATTAGTTATTTGACTGTTTCATTTATTTTATTTTTTTAATGTTGAAATTATTTTCATTCACTCATTTTTTATAAATTGGAAGCATTAAGATGCTCTCTAATGAAAGCTGTGCCTTTAGTTGGACTATCAAATGCAGGTAACAGAATGCATCATATTACACAAAACAGACTCTAAATTAATAACTTTTAAATTCTCTCTCAATAATATATATATAATCATTGAAAAATTTAAACCATTACCCTACCTTGCAGTAATAACTTTGCTGAACATGCTGATACATACGACCCCCATTTAAGTTGTGAAAATGAAATGAAATTATTGCACTTTTCTTACTGTTAGGGAATTTTGGATTCCTGTTCAGCGAACTACCAACAATTTAAAATGTGACGCAATAATCTGGTTATTAGATGTAGTTCTTAAAATTGTCTGTTGACTGAAGAGAACGATTTGCTGTCTTAAAAAAAGTTTCTACTTTATTAAATGATATGTAAAAGAAAAAAGATTACTTTTGCTTCTGTGTTATCTGTTTTAGACAACATTGAAAAATGACTGCTTTTCTTTGGAACACAAATTGATGTCTTTTTCCAATAGAACTAATGCATAGTGAATATATTTATATTCAAAGAGGTAAACTCTGCAAGGCTGAGTACACACATGAAATTTATATAATGTTCTGTCTTTGCAAAGTAGAAAATGATAGGTTTGGAATGTGTTTAGTAATTCATTTTGCTTTACAAAATGAAAATAGTTCTGAGAAAAGGTAATAAATATCTCTAAGAAGTTACTACAATGCTACATTATGACAAGGTCAAGCACTTAGATTAGCATAAACAGCACTTATGAAAGACATTTGCATATCTTGGTGACCAGAAGGTGAAGTCTAAGTTCATAAGTTAATATACACTATTAAAAATCTTTCTAAAATAATACATAATAGCTTTCCCAAAGTAGGGGGTGTTTGAATCTCAATTTCTTTTGTAATATTGCATATTTACAATATTTACATATTTAGTTGATATCAACTAAAATGTGTATTAAATTTTTTGAGACTTCAGTTCTGGAATGACTTAAAATTCCCTGAGCATTCTATCCTTGAGCATCCCATGTAGTCACTAAAGCTATTCAAATCTTTGCAACTTTGTTTCTGTCAGTTTGTGCTGTGAAAAGTTTACCTATTGATTATTAGTGAGATATATCATGGAATGTTTAAGATTTTATAGGTTAAAATAAAGCCTTTTTTTTTTTTTTTGTAACACTTAAGTAACTTTGTAAATTAGGAGATCTTTATTGAATGAATAAAAATGCATATACCCACTGAAAGGAAAAGAAGTCATGTTTAGGACAGTTCTTATATGAAGTACAGGATGTCCTCTAAAAACTTGAATTTGGAAAAAGAGTAGGTGAGTTGATAAGCTTAAAAACTGTGAAGTCAATGATAATTTTGTATGATCTCTAATATGTGAAAACAATATCTAGTAAAGGAAGCATCTTTATCGTTTAAATGATGGTACATTTTCATCCAGTTTCAAAATAGTTCAAAGACCTTTTTCTGTAACTTTACTCCTCTCCAGCTCCTATGTTGGAGGCCAGAGTAACTATGCTGAAGAGCCAGATGAGACATCCTGTGATAGGTGGAACATTCTGCCACTGTAAGCACCTGCTTCATCCAAGGTTTCCTTCTGGCTTATGCTTAACTTGTTAAACTGTGGAAGTTTCTTTGCTCTCTGGACCACTTTATTCAAGTTGTTTTTACAGGGCACAAAGGCTCTGTAGGCAGAATTCATGTTACCTAGAAGTATAAAATTATTTATTGCCCAGTGGACACAATATTTAGTTGAGACTAATTTGCTGTTGGACTGTAGTGGCGATTCTCTCCACCTCTTGCCAGATACTGAGTGGGTTTTTGCTTGCCAGACAGTTCAGACTAAAATGTGTTGACTTCTATGGCTCATTGAAATGGACTGATCCTCAGTGTTGTTTAAACTTCGGTTTTTGCTTTTATGATTTTATAACTTTTCATATTTGTGGCTTATTTTCCCTGCACTCATTTGTTCTGTCTGCAGTTTTACCTTTCTTGCATTGCATGGTTCCACACTGTGTAATTTCTGATAGTTCTTCCTCAGAATTTAGTAGTTTCCTCAGTAGTGTGTGCCAAGGTTATTCATCCATGCCATAATAAAACCTCAGTCCTTAGGAGGAAAGCTAGGCACTTAGCTGTGAGTTAACTGGGAAATATAAGCCATTCTTCCCTATTCTGATGATCTGAACTGCAGATACTTGTGGGATGATGGAGTGTGCTTTGCTGCTTCATTGACCAGCAGGCCTAGAGTTCTTTGAGACAGTGAGAATATGGTTTATGCTCAACTCTTACCTTTAGTGGATGAGTTTAAGGTTTTGACAGCATCTCGGGACTTCCAAATGGGATTTGTAGAGTAGGTCGGAATAAAAGGCAAAACAATTCACAGAAGTCCTACAGCAAATGAAAGTGTAGGGTAAAAATGGAAAATCCCAATTTTTTTAATAGTCTTATTATCTAGGTATTGTTTATGCAAATGAGCCTCACTTGTTTCTCTGGCAGTAATTNAGTTTAAGGTTTTGACAGCATCTCAGGACTTCCAAATGGGATTTGTAGAGTAGGTTGGAATAAAAGGCAAAACATTCACAGAAGTCCTACAACAAATGAAAGTGTAGGGTAAAAATGGGAAATCTTAATTTGTTTAATAGTCTTATTTATCTAGGTATTGTTTATGCAAATGAGCCTCACTTGTTTCTCTGGCAGTAATTTTATTGATCTGCTAATTTAAACACATATTGTGATAGAGTTATTGCAGATGTTAAGGGTCAAGTTGCATCTCTGTCTTTAAAAAAATCTGAGTGCATGGTTTCTGGAACAGAAAATGAGGTCTAGATACAGAATTGCTTTCCACATCTCTGGCATTTGCTAAGCAAAATCTGCTTCAGCCATATGTATGTGAGCAGTTGTGGATGCCCCATCCCTGGCAGTGCTCAAGGCCAGGCTGGATGGGGCTCTGAGCAACCAGGTGTAGGGTAAGGTGTTCCTGACCATGGCAGGGGGATTGGAATGAAATGGTCTTTAAAGTTCCTTCAAACCTAAAACATTCTATGATCCTGTGATTTCTGTGCTGGGGTTCAGTCTTTGTTTTTTGTCTTATTAAAATGGTACACTTGCTAACTCATTCAATCTACACTAGGGTTGGTTATCAATAAATATAAATGTCTTACCAACAATGTTAATTTATAAGTTGCTAAAATATATTTTATTTGGTTCCCACATTAATCTTGATAATTTTTGTTCTATTTATCTCAGTTGAATTCAGTTGTTATTAGTTTATTCAAATGGTTTTTTCTTCTATTTGTTAGAAATAGTGCAAAGTAAAGCAACAAGTGAAGATAATATACTCAAAAAGATCGGCAGTAATGAATTGAGAAGTTTTTGACATTTGAAAGAAACGGCTTAGTAGTATATTGACAACTATGATTTTCTTCCAAGAGGCTCCTACATAAAAAGGCAACTTTGAAAGTAATTCAGGCAACTCTAAAGAAAGCAATTTAGATTTTATGATACAAGTGTTTTTTCTGATTATGTTAATCTGACATAACCTGATTGTATCCCCCAAAGGCCATGGCAAAACATAATCAGGCAGAATCTCTAAACTGGAATAACTCTAAAATCTCCTAAAGATGCAAATGTAGTTACCAGAGAAGAGTTACAAGAGTTCTTTCAAAGATTAGTTTTTAGTAACTCAGACTTTTTTTGACCAATTTGTATTTGAAAGAATGGGTTTGAAGATTATCAAATCTAGCTATAAAATACCATTTTTCAATTGAATTGAGCTCTCACGCATTTTATAGATATTAAATAAGTCATGTTGCCAAAGAGATGCTCAAAGCTAAATCTTAAATGGGTTACATTAAGTATTCTCAAAGTATTTGCAGGCACAATCACTGTGTATACAGGAAGGTAAGTTTATGTATGCAAACAGGTACATAGGCTAGAGTAATTGTGCAGATTGGCTAATTATGTTTCTAGGCAGGCATGCACAGTTTGGTGTATGCAAATGAATGCAGTCAGAAGCACTGCTGGTAAATTAAACCCATATATTTAATTTTACCCTTTAGGTGTCAACAATATCAGATAAGGTGGAGCTTGCATTCAGTAATAGTTGTTTTATTACAAGAAAGGTACCAAAGCCTTTTCAGGAAATTTTCTATGCAAGAGGTTGACTTTCTCATGACATCATATATTTAATGTGACAGTATCCAAACAAGTGCAAGAACATTTATGATTGCAGTAGAAGCACAAAATTAAATGACAAAATTTTATTAGCTGCAAGTTGCAGTGATGTGGGTCTTCTTCTTGCATGTTGAATTATAATAAGTACAAGGAAGAAACAAATGATTTATTAAAAAGAAATAATGTCTTGTTTGTTATTTTTTTCATGTCAACATTTTAAAAATGTAAATATGTATTGCTTTATCTACATAGCTCACATAAGTAATAATTTTATGGGTTGCAGTTTTGTGCTCATTTCAGGATATTGTTGGCATATATCAATTTTCATATCTCAAGATAATTTTTATCAACACAGTAGTTTCTCAGTTATTTCTTTGTCAATAATTTGTATGTGTGATCATTGCCTATCTGTAAAAAAACTCAACTCCAATATCTGGTTACAAAGAAATACTCAACAGAAACAAATCTGATGCAGCTAAATGATGGTGAAAGGAAAAACTTAACTAAAACACCAAAACTAGCATTATTTTAGTTGACTTTTCATATTTGCCTGACAGTGACTGACATAAAAAATAGCTGTTCAGCAGCTTTGATAATACTTTCAACATCATTGTACTAAAGCTTCTGAACACGCATCCATACAAACCATTCCCATGACCAGGTCTCTGGATTGATACCTTCAAAATATCATTTTTATATAATGTCTTTATCATTGTACCTTTCATTGCAATTTTGGAAAAATATGGATCTATCTGGTTTTTTACAAAAATATTATTAGTTATATAGACGCCAGTTTTGGTAATAGTGATCTGGTGATGGTCTCAGAGGAGTTCTGTGTAAAAGAGGAAGTTTGTCACTCTTCAGCTTAAATGCCCTGGGACAGTTTGCATTTAAAAACCTATAAAACTAGTGGTTAGTTGAGGAAGGTAATTTATCTGACTATTTTATGCTTTCTTCATACCTCTCTACTCATCACAGAACTCCAGTTTCTATGTTCTGAGTTTGTTGTAGTTTCTGTCATCTTTGCAATCCTTTCTAAAACACCTCATTTTCTTTTCCTTCAGGTGGTTTTACTTCTCTTCATTTAAAAGGAGGTTTTATTTTTCCTTTGTCTTTTCTTGTCTTCATCAAGGGCATGCACAAGTGTGTATATATACTAAAACACTAAGCACCACTAGTCCTTTCTTTGATATGTTTTAAAATCCCCCTATGCATCTCACGTCTGACAAATTCTACTTCCAGTCTGATTTTTGCTGATGTCCATGAGCTTCCCTCTGTTGATGTCTGGAACTTTTGCAATTGATTTATACAGCATTTTAAAGTTACTGTATCTCTGATAAAGAGAAATTGCATTAGGTTGATAGTTGGAATGCTGGTCCTGTCAGTAGCCTCAGGCTGCTGGGCCACTTCTGGATAATTGTGAGCTATAAAAGTAGCAAGAAATTGGAGAAAGGTGCAGCCATCTGTATAACCTAATGATGTTGGTACTCATGTAAATGATTGGAAAACTCTTAGTCAAGTGAAAGGACCAGCAATAGTCTGATTATTACTATATATTGTACATAAGCAAAGATACAGTTCAGCTTTTTTTACTGTAATAGAAATGAGATTATTTTTATTTTGTCTTCAAATTATGCAACTCGTCAGAAAGGATTGTTACTTGTTAATTAAGGTGGTAATTTAATTAAAGTAAGGTGTTTCCTTTTCAGTACTTCCTGGTGGATAATAAAACTTCCTGTATTGATATTTTATTACTCATTATGCTCCATATTACTAAAGCTATTTCTGACTTTTTCAATAGTAACTGACAACTTCTATGTGCAGCATCTCAGGTTCCTGTGTACACTGTAAAACCTGTGCAGTTCAAAGTTTCATTACACAGCATAACCTGAACGTAAACTTCTGTGAGTCCTGTGATTATTTTTTTTGTCTAAAAGACCATGTTTACAGCTAAAATTGTTCATCATTAGCATGGCTTGGAAAATGGGCTTTTGTTTTTTGTCCTCACTAGTTTACTGCTAGATGTGTGCTTTTAGGCTTTTGCTCTGCTCATTATAAAACTGGAGGATGAGGAGGTTATTTTCTGATGTTTCTTTTCATTTCTCCAGACAAGTTCTTCTCAAACAGCGATTCATTACTAGCATAATAGTTTGTGATTATCTGTAGGTGAAAGAGTCAAAAGATTTCTGAGAGAATTCTGCTACATTAAAGAATATTTGATTTGAGATTTTATGAGTTTGAATATTTGTGTGTCCTGATAAGTCATTGCTTTATTCTAAGTGCAATCAATTTTAGGTTCCTCATTAAGATACCAAGAAGAAAAAGCCCACTATAAAAATCATGCATTATTGTTTATTTTCTTTACTTATATGCAAGAAGTAACTTCTTCATATATTTTTAGGTCATAAAGGAGCTGTTTCAGGATACAGTGTCTGCTATATGCTTTCATAGTTGGGAAAAAAAAAAAGTAAATATTAATGAATAAGAGTTAATTGAAAGCTACAGAGAAAAAACATGTCTGTGTGGAGATGGCTGTATACCACAAACTGAAAACTGTAGAGTATTGTGAAGAAGCATCAGTAACATATTTTAGACTTTTAGTCTGACCCAGCACAACCTTTTCCTAAACTGAAACAATCCATCTATCTCTATATATGTTTATATGAGGATACCCATATATGCTTGTGTATATTGATTCTGTGCTCCAGTGGATTAACTTGTTTTTTTCCCTTTGAACTTTATATTGAGTGTTGACTGAATTCTGCAAATTGTCAACAGTGAGAGTGTTCCAAGTGGGGCAAACAGTAGGACCACCTCCATGTTTCTTTAGAAATATTTATGATAGAGTTCTCTAAAACCTAAAAGTTGCCTCATGAAATGCTAGTATTGATACAACTATTCATACTGTTTAATAACAAAGAGTAAGTGCCATGTAATTCGAACATCTTTCACTGATCAGTAAGTGTGACAGTCCCCAAAGCATCATCCTAATCATCTTTTACTGCTTATATGTCTTAGAAAGTGAAATAATATGCAGGCAGCAAATATCACTGCAGTGAGTAGAGTACAAAGGTGAAGTTTATGCCAAAGACATTGGCAGAAGAAAACTTTATGGTTCAAATTATGTATGGCTTACTGTTTATAAAGGCTCATTAAAATACCCTGAATATGTTCTATTTTTACTACTGCTTATCAGAATTACATACTTTTTGTTTACTTACAGTATGAAAGAGGCTGGTTTAGGCCATAAACAGTGGAGGGGTGGTCCCATTTCATCAAACTGCAAGCAGTGTCCAGTAGTTTATACCAATCCTGTTTGTGGATCAGATGGTCACACATATTCTTCTCAGGTAAGAATTGAATAAAGAACTCAATTAATCTTTCATTGTTCCAGTCAATTCCAGCTCTTGGAAAATAAAATAATGTATTGTTACACTAACCAATATTTATTTGTTTTGGCTAAAATATATATTACAGAATGCAACCCACAACAATTCTAGTATTTTGCATGATGTAAATGCAAAATAGTAGCAAACCCTGAGCAGCATAAAGCAGTAATCCCCGGAGCAGCAGAGTGTAAGAGTGCTCCACAATGTAGCCAAGCACTTTGAGTGCTCTGCAGTGTGACAACACACTGAGGCAGGGTTTTGAGTAGGCAAAAAAGTGTTGGGTGTCCCCAGCTGGGGGTAGAATAGGCGTGTTAAGTCAGATTTTCCAGTTGAGCATTAAAGGTGTGCTTCAAATTCCAGGCACTTATATGTAACATACCAAGAAAAAGATGTAATAATGCAAGCAATTATTGCATATCTTTCCTTGGAACAGCGTATTATGAGTTTTAAGATCATAATCAAATCTTCCTTTTCTGCTCCTTAACCTTTCTATCTTTTTTCTCATGCTTATTTGGAGATAAAAGATCTAATTTTAAAATGAAATTGTTGGTTTATCCAGTCTTGTTTGGATGAAATATTTTGTTCTGCTCCTACTGAAGTCCAGAAATCCTGGGACTGCATTAGTACAGTGCAGAGGTGAAATTATGAGGACGAGGTACTTCATAATACTCCAAACAGATTAATTTGTTTAACATCCTTCATTAAAACTTTGAGCTGAAGAATGCTCAGCCAATATTATCAACTGGGTCTTCTTTAATAGAAAAAGGTGTGGGCTCTTGATAAACCCATTTTTCTCAGAAACAGCAGTAGTTCAGTAGTGTGAAAGGAGCTACTGTATTCTGTCTTGGTGACACTGTGTCCTTACACTAACAAATTGTTTCATTAGTTGATAATATCCAGTGCTTCAAGAGAAGTGTAATAATGGATTAAATTGATGGAGATGAGAAAGCTCTGTGTTTGTTACTTAGGAAGAAAAAGTTCCATATCACATTTTAAACAAAATACTTTAAGGATATTTCCTAGTATCTAAAGATTTTTAGAGTTTTCATAATTTTTTGTTTGTTTTTTACATAATCACAAATTATTCATATCTGAAGTTTACACTTCTGTAGTCACATGTGAAGTTTACAAAAAAGAATTAATTTTCAGGAGGGGACTGGATGTTGAATTGGACACCAGGCATCTTCTCCAAGGATATTTTATTCTTGATAAAACAAAACCAACAGATTTAACTAGTGCTTCCTAAACTCTGACAATACTTAGGCTTTTATCCTAAACTTATATTAGAAAATGTTTTTCCTTCTAACTTGAATATTTAGTTATAGGGATTTGGTCTAGAATCCTATTTTTTCTTTAAAGAAAGCAATTTTAAAAATTCTAATGCTACACCAGGTTATCTGAGGCCCTACAAATAAATTCTGGAGTCTTTGACTGGGCTAAAAAATACTTCCTTTCATTGACACAATGACTCTAATTTAGGAATTTGAAAAAGTATTCTGATTTTCATTAACTGTAATCTCTTGCCTATGTTTTTTTATGAGCTAAAAGTCTGCTGGCATTTTACTGGACATTAGGTAAAGCTGTCATTTAGTATTTACTTTGCCTTGCCATTCAAAGGTTGAGGCAGTCTTTAAGTCCAGGCTGCACACAGATGTAATACAGATGGTAGTCTGTACAATTTTGCAATTTAGATGAGATAGATGAGTTAATATAGTTAATACTATATTAATATATATTGATATATATATAGTTGGATGAGCAACTTTTTTATTTTTTAAATACTGTATACTTCATTTGTTGCAATCTCTCCCTATGTTCTTGCTATTGTACTATAAAGATAACCCCTACTTTAACCTCATTGCTTATTTCCTATTTTACCATATAGGAATACTGTGTCCTGAATAGCTCCAGAGGTAGAAGTGACCTTTTTGGCTGTCATGGTCTGGTCTGGAGTAGGTGTACAAAAGTCTATAAATATTGATGAGACGCAGATATTTTTAAATCAGTTCATGTGTTCAAGGTGCAGCTGTTCGAAGGGAATGATGAGAAATGAGTGGAATAAATAGACCCTCTGTGCTCCCATTCCAGTGCATTGTCAGTGCTGCAGTCAGTGCAGCAGTACCTGTTATCCAACCCCAATATCCCTTGCATGCAAAAAATAACATACCATCAGAGATATTCTGCAGGGTTGTACTTTTGTCTTCCACTACCTTGTAATGGTAGATTTCAAATCTGAGCTCAGAAAAATGCTAAAAATGTTTAGTGCTACCGAATATCTCTATTAGCCTATAAATATTTGTTTTTATTTCTTTTCAATGATGTGAGGATTTCATATTCTGTGCTGCCAGTTGCATCAAAACAGAGGTCCTTGCCAGGTTATTACAAGAGCAATGGTTTTAAAAATTTGCTAGAGACAAATATTTGTGTTCCAGTACTCCAGGCAAAGTTTGTTTCATCGTGTCCTCAAGCTCCAGTAGGAGTTTTTACACCACTTTTTTTGTATTTAGAAAGCATTCATCAATAACTCCGGAAAATTGTATAATACATTTCCTGAAAATAAGTCATTAAATAGTAATAGTATTGTAGAACACAGCCAGGCAGTTGACATTTGTCAGATGGATGCTCTTTTGGGAGTATATCCTTGCTTTTCAGGACAAGCCCATGAAATGCTTGAATTAGGTTATGTAACTCTAGCTATTTCATACATGTGTTTTGCTTTGGAAAGCAAACAAGCAAGAAAAGATGATATAATAGCTGGACTATCTAGAAAGAAAAATTATCTCCTAAATTGAGCTTTTACAGAGTCAGGTACGGATATTTCCCGCTGATTTTTGCAGTCTAGGTTAGGTTTACTATTTTCTCAGGTCACAATTAGTCTCATGAAGTCAGTGTAAAAGAAAAGTAACAGGTGTAAGATATTTGTTACTAGCATTGCAAGAGTGTTGAAACAAAAATATTACGTGCTGAAATGTTGAGTAATCAAAGTGAATGTCAATCATTTTGCAAGAAGAAATTCAGTATAAAGAAATGCTGCCATTTCCTTGGCATGGTGCTGGTACAATTTTTACTTAATGGCCTTTAAACAATACTGCATGTGTTCTACAATTGGGCTGTTTTTACCTTCTGCATTTCTCTAAACTTTGGCCCTTGAAAGTGCAATAAGCATTTTTACACTAGGAATTCTCAAGCAGTGCTGTCTCATAAGGCTTTAGTACATCTATATTCTTGACATTCTCCATGAAAAATACAGGCTGTTTGTAGCTTCATCTTTGCTGGGATCAATAGGGAAATAAGAGGACATGAAGTGCAGCTCAGATGGGTTGTTTTGAGGCAGCAGCCCAGCTCCTGCCATTCTTTCACCCAGGGAGGCAACTGACTGCTGTGCAGCACATGCTGTAGAGTTGATGTAAGTGGGATGAGAGGGTGATGCTCAGGCTCGGGTGCTTCTATTGAAAGAATTCTCCCATATTGCCCTATAACTGGACTTTCAGAAAAATGGCCAAGAGGAAAAAAAAGTACGGTCAAGCAGATGAATCTTCTTTTGAGTGGATTTTGCATATTTTGATTTCAGCTCTGGTATTTGGTATAATAGGCTGATGTTTTCTTTCTTAAGTTGAATGCAGTTGACAATTAGTCCCATGTCAACAAAATCTAACCTTAAATAAGATCAACGAACAGTGCTTGCAGTATTTTGAAAACACAGCAGAAATAACTTAATCTTGAAATTATGTCCATCTCCCCATGGTTTTATGCCAGAATCGCTTTGGCAGTTCTATTTTTAGCAACAATTTGCTCAAGATTGCTTCATATTGATAGTGAATTTTTTATGAAATATATTTTCTCCTACCTATGAAAGCTTCATGTTATTGATGACAACCCTGTATATAAATAGCAATAAAAATGTTTTTCAAAAGTAATGGGTCTAAACTAGACTAAGATGCAAACTGTATAGAAAAGTAGTCAAAAAAAGAGGATAAAAATCTTGAAAGGCTCCTCAGATTGATGGGTATGTGGATTTAGACCTTTTTAATATTAAAATATTTTTTTCAGTCTCCCAAATTACAATTCCTTTCTGTGGGGATGTTTGAAGGAGTTGGGGATAAAATTCAACTGTGTGAAGGAGTGAGTTTAAAACTCCATTCAAGTTCTGTTTATTCTTTGGCATGAATCTGAAATAGATTTTTATTCTCAGGGAATCCCATGTTTAATGTTTTTCTTTTTAAAATCATTGGCATCTTCATTCATTTCAGGTATTTTTAAAATTTTTGCTGTACCTCTTAGCTGTGTGTTTGGTATAAGACAGCATGTTGGGAAGAAACATAAAAAATATATATTGGCATTTTTAATCCTTGTTGTTATTTTAAGGATTGTGATTTTGTATAACTTAAATTGCTCTAAATGTATTAATTAGTGTATTGTGAGCTTTCAGGTCACATGCCTGAGCTGTTGAAAGTTCTTTTCTGCTTCAGGAGAGATTACTAGAAGCAGAATTGCTATTACAAAATAGATGTTTTGTAATAGTAAATAAAGTATTTATCACAAGGCTGATTCAATGTATGTCAGTCTTATTTCTTAGATTGGGCTAATCCACTATGCCTTTCCATTTTTATCTGCCTTGTTACTAAGCAATCTGCTGTAGACTCAACTGTCAGTTGAAATGCAGCCAAAAATAATAAGGTTAAATCATTGCCTGCCTCCTTTAGTAATAAAATAATGTAATCTCTCTGAGATATATTGTTTGACAGCATATCGGTCTTTTATTTTTGCAGCTGGAAGAAGCCTCTTACAGGTGCTCTACTGGCACTGATTTGTTTTTCTAATGAAAGTAGTTTTTGTCAAAAGAGACATCTCAAAATGAATATTTGTGTTTCTAGCCCAAGCAACACCCAGCCAAAATCACCCTGTTCTAAGTGGAAAAATTTTAAAAACTTCTAGGGAGCAAATCTGGGTTATAGTGTTACAATGAACTTGTGACTGAGATACACTAGCAAATAAAAAAAAGTTATTGGTAAATAGGGGTGGGGGGAAACAACCCCTCAGAAAAGCCAACAAACCATGGGCAGCCCTGCTTCTGCCCCACTCTTTCTCCTTAAGAAGCTCCACAAACAATGAAAAAAAACTCTCTAACAAACTTTTTTTGAATGAGAATGATGAATAGACAGTGATAAAAATTAAATGTATCATGTTTCATTGATCCTGTAGTATACTTTGGGTCTTAACAGAAATTGTAGAAACTGTTTATTGTTTAAATGCTTAAAAGAGGCAACAATAAAAAAAGAAGGAAATGAGATTGGCCAAAGCTGGAAATTCAGACATGGATGGGTTTTGCTAGTTAGGCCTGAAATTTTATCTGGAACCTTTATAGTAATAAGATGTGGTGTTCAGAAAAAAAGGCAGAGAAATATCATAAGGTTGACTAACTTTATTTAATCCAAATTTTCAAATAGACTAATCTACTAAAAATTCCATATTATATCAAATTGTACATAACTGATCTCCTCTTTATCTACTGTGTTCAAAATAAATAGCTGGTAAAGCAGTAGAGAGAAGATAATACCTTAGATAACAAAGTGCTTTACAGAAACATTAATATCTTGAAATTCTGAGCAACTCAGTATTTCTTAGGCTAGTATGATGTATTTATACAAGCAGGAATTGAATTTGATTCCCTTTTTTGTTTCCAGAATATCATGTTTGTTTTATATAAAATTATATATTGAATTTGCATTAATAGATACTTAGACTTTAATGCTTCAATAAAAATTTTTTAAAAAGCAACTTTATGGACTGGAAAATGCTTTCCAAAGGCTTCATCTATGTAATTCCTCTAAATGGAGGTCCACCTCGGAATGGATGATATACTGACCAAGAGCTTAAAGGTCAGGATTAAAAGGAAGACAGGGACAGGTGACCTTGAAGTGGGGGATTGCTACAGGCTGTTCTTCCAGGATAAACAGGTGAATGAGGCTTCTGTAGACAGGGGAGCAGCCTCATTTCACAAGCCCTGGTCCTCCTGGGGTACTTCAGCTGTCCTGTTGGGGGGACAGCACAGCAAGGTGTAAGCAATCCAGGGGGTTCCAGGAATGTGTTCTTGAGAAATTCATTCTCCTGGTGATAGAGGAGCCAAGAAGGGAGGCCTACAAGACAGCTGGAGAAGAGACTCTGCTAGTGCATGTAGTGATAGGATAAGGGAGAATGGTTTGAAACAGACCATGAGTAGATTTGGGTTATATATTAGGAAGAAATTCTTTATTGTATAGGTGATGAGTTGCTAGCACAGATTGCCCAGAGACCTTCCGTGTTCCATGGTTGCCCCATCTGTGGAAATGTTCAAGGCCAGCTTGGAAGGGGCTTTGAGAAAAGTAGATTTAGTTGCCCATGGCAGGAGAGTCTGAACTAGATGATCTCTAAGGTCCCTCCCAACTCTCAGACATGGAGTCATACTGTGATTCTGTGTGTGTTTTAAAATGGTTTTATGTTTTTTCTAGACTAGAAAGCATCTAGGCTGTAATGAAAAAACAATAAAAGGATAGGACAGACAGGTAAGTGAAAGAAGTATCAGTGTTTAATAAAGAACTCTCATGTCACAGAAGTAGGATACAGATACAAAATTCTGAATGTAAATTTGTGTGTTAACTGTCAAATGTGACAGCCAATAAAACAAGAGAAGTCAAACTTCTGAAAGTGAAGTGGAGCTTATAGCTAAAGATTCAGATTTCTTAAACTCTAGATTGCATTAGAGACGTACATATTTATGTGGAGAACAGTCTTTCTCTGAGAGGTTTAGCCATCAGAAGTTAATCTTTTGAAAATAGTATTAAAAATGTTGTAACTAGAATTACAACTAAAATAATCCGAATCATTTTGGTAATTCTTTTCCAGAAAAATTTGTCCACATCATAGACAGGCAGAAATGCATAAGAGCTAAACACAGGAACTTGCATAGTTAGTTTTGTGGAGCAGAAACCAGTTCTGTAAAGAAACCAGCAGAGAGAAGGGTCTGGGCTGTTGAGACAATTTATAATGTTCTTATGTTCTGTAGTTGTTTGAAACATTAAGGCACTGAGAAAACAGTGTAGAAGTGAGAGGTGAGCTGTGTCACACAGGAAGGAGATCAAGAGGCACAATTGCCTCAGACTGACCAAGTGGAAGCTCATTGAAGCATATGGTTTCAGTGGAGTAGAAGATAAGGATGGTAATAATTCAAGAGATAGTTAAATGAGTTTAGAGGATTTTTGTGATCTTGGGAGGCTACTGTTTAGACATTTATTTCATAAAAAAATGGAAAAGAAGCTTTTAATAGGGAGAGAGAATGGTTAAAGATGGCATGAAGTGAAATAACCTGAACCTAGGGAACAGATTTTTAGAGTTTGTAGTAACAATCTATGATAAGAATGGGGCTAAAATAGTTGAGATGGAAACAAGCAAATGGCAAATGAGAACTCGCTCAGATCTTGGCCCAGGAAGTGAAAATTACTAGAAAAAATGTAATTATTCAAATTAAAATTTGTAAAACATGCAATTAAATTTGATAATCAGACAGAAAAAAGTGTTTCGCTTCTAAAAATATATTCTTACTCTGTGTTCATGCAGGTGACTTTTGCATTTAGAAAGAAGCTGAAATGCTGTGAAGTTTAGGTTTCAGACACCGTAACAGAGATTTAAACCAGCATTGCTATAGTGCTATAAAATAGTCATGTTGGCCTGGAGATGAGGAGAAACTTCAGTCTTTTTTTTTTTTTCAGATTCTAATAAGGAGAAATGTCTGTAACATTAAAGAATCATCTTCCAAATCTCACAAATTTTTTTTGTTTTGTTTTTGTTTTTTTTATAATTTGTGATTCCTGCAAGCTCACAATGAAATATTATAAATGTGAGCCAATTGCCATGTAAATATTTCATTGAAAACAAATTCAGGCATATGAGTGAGTATCAGAGGTAAGTCCTCTGCATCACTGCAATGTGTCAACAGCAGCAAAAAAAAAGTAACATTTTAGGCCACCATGGACTTATTGAAAAAGAAAAATAAGCACTGATGTAGCTAAACTTGTCACTCTGGCTCTTCATTGAAAACATAACATATGAAAACTTGGCTTTGTTATGCCCTGGGTTTGATCCATGTGTGTTTGCCACAGAACAAGGAAAATTTTTACATGTTTTAGAAATTAAGTACTAACAGCACAAAGGGGAAAGATTTAGGCACAGTTCTGTGTGCCTCTACACAAGATATATCACTTAAGGCTCAAGAAGAGATATGTGATCTAGTGAAAAACAGACATGCTTTGGAATGTTAATTCTCACTTGAACAGCACTGGGTTTCTTTCCTCATAGAGTGAAAACTAGTATCAATGTGGAATTTCATCAATATTTTTGTCACTGATAGCACATGGAGCCTTGTATTTTGGACTGTTTAATAAATTAAATTTAGCACTTGGAATTCAAATGAATATTAGCATATATTTTTAGGTGAGCAAAAAAGCAGAGAGCTATGTAGGCAATATAAGAGCGGAAAACTGAGGGTGCCTAGGTGTTTCACCTACTTGTAACTAACTACAGACAATTTATTTTTCCTTTTTTTTCTTTTGCTTTATCTTTTTTTTTTTTTCCCTTTTTTTTTTTCCCACCACAGTTGACAAAGAATAGTTTGAATGTCTTTGAAACTTTGATGGCATAACCCAGTATGGACTGTCTAGGTCTGTGCACATTGCTTTTAGTACTTTTATTATTTTTCCTGTAATTGAAACTAATGAGCATGCCATTTGGATGCTATTTTAGCTCAGATACAACTTCATAAATATTTCAACTTAGATATAATTAGATAAATTGAACTTATTTAATTAGCAATGCAATCAACCAGCATGGCTTAGGAAGTCATATCACATTAAAAATATAGTGATAATGCATGTTAATAAGGAATAAGAAAATTGTTTTAACAAAAATGTCCACATTTTTAGAAGCCGTTTGTATCTTGTTCAAAGGTTTTACAGCTTTGCCATTACTTCTATTTTACTATTGCCATTATTCAGAAATTTGCATGCCAGATGCAAATCAGTGAAGAGCTTTGATAGCTGATTTTTGAACCAGTATAGTCAGCTATTTTTAAGATGGTTGTGTAGGAGAATGAAATGTTTTTGTGTACCTTTAAAAATTTTCTTTGAATGTTAATTTTCAAATTAATTAATTTTAAATTGTAGTGGGAACTTGAAAATGTAAAGTTAGTTTTGTCTGAGCAATATTTATTTTTTCTGTCTCTCAAGAAAATTTCTCCAAATTGCAAAATACTGAATGCCAGCAATGGAGTGCACCAAGGATCTCACATACACACAGTGTTGAGTCACATTCTGTGCATCTCCAGCTCAAGTGGGATAAATATGAGAGCCTGATGAAGTGCTGAGGTTTGGACTATACAGGCAAGAGCTCTGAATAAGAGCCAGAATTTATGGATTTAATTATATGCTTGTATATGTCAGAAGGAGATTTTTTTGTGTGTGTATGTGTGTGTTAAGCATGCTTACAAGAAGCTTTTGGTAAATTTTCAAATTTTCACACTGCGTCAATGTTTATATTTTTGGAATAAGTCAAGTGCATGATGCAATACATAAGGTAGTTATATATTTTGACCCCTTTTGTGAATAAGTATTTTAAAACACTATATTTTTTTTAATTGAAACATCTTTTTATACAGTTTTGTATTAAAGGAATACTGACATATTAATTTGGATGTGAGGAAATAGATTACATTTTTTACATAAATACATAAAAGCATTATTATTATTTATTCTTAATTTACTATAAATAGTGTATTTCAAGTAGGGATTTACCATTAATTAAGCTTTATGTTCTTACTTGATAGTATAAAATATTAATTAGCCTGTTTGCAATATGTATGGAATAAGATAATGAGGTATATATTTTCCAAACTGAGTAGGTGTCTAAAAATTCAGACGATTTCAAAAGCAGATATATTCTTTGAAGGATTTGCAGAAGCTCCTAAGCATCATGTCTCTAAGAGCCTCTAAGTAGGAAAGCAAAGATAAGTAGGTGTCTAATTTAAATAATCCCAGTCGGCCTCTATCGGCATGTGTCTGTGACTTAATTTGTGTTCTAGGGTGTCTGAAAAAGATTGAGTATCTAGTTGACCTGGTTTTAATGATTTCAAGCTTTTAATTTTATACTATTGCACTGCAGAGTGCTGAAGAAAATAGACAAGAGCTGTTAAGGTGGATAGGAAGAAAACTGTGCATACAGGTTTTCATTTTGTCATGAAAATAGCATTCTATAATTCATAGCTTCATAAACAATTCACCATCAGTTGTCTTTCAGCCACAAAAACCTTTCTTTGCTCAGGGTCTTGGTTCAATAGACACATTTCCTGTTTTTCTCTGATCAAAGTACTAGTTGTATGTCTTTGTCATTAATATATTCAACAGTTGTTTTCATTTTTGATACTAGTCCTTGTTTGCTGAAAAGCTTTTTATCCAAACTCCTATTTTTTAGGTGAGTAATACACATGCTTAGCAGGTTACTGATGAGAAAAAAAGGCATCTGTAGATCTGGGTGATGCTTCATGGATAGATATGCACTTTAATTTTTCCTTTCTTAAGCTTGAATTAGTTGAAAATGTGGTCTCGTGGCATCATGCCTAGCTGCATTTGGCTTGAAATTCCATACCTTATTGTAAAGAAATTCAAAATTACATAAAATTTTCAAAATTATGTTGTGCACATTACTAACTTGGGCCATATTTTAACTTTGTTATAAGGCAGCCTAAAGGGATTGCATGAAGCAGTCATTCCTTTACTTCTGTTCCAGGTTCTGTATCAGATAATGGTCTGTGTTGAACTGGACCTGGAACATACCTGATCAACACTCACCCTACCCACCCTGCCCCTATGTTTAGTGACAGGAACCACCAGCTGAATTAAAAAAGATACTTTCTTTACATGTTTGACTTAGACTCAACTCTGAGGGCATAATTTCACATAACAATTTGTACCAAATACAGTAGAGGCAAGTTTTGTGCTGGGGAATGTATGTAAGCTTTATGAAATAGAAATAAAGTTTGAAAATGGGGAAGGTTGAATAAGAAAACAACGTGAAGATAAGTTGAAAGCACATAGTACTGAGTAATCAGAGATTATCTGTTCAGCTGTCAGAGATAGCAGCTTCTAACAAGAGAGAGTAAACATATGTATTCATGCATGAATGTGGAGCTCTATAGGAAAGATTTCTACCTGTGAAACATATGATACTGGAAAAAATACATCTTTGTGGTACTCTAGCAAAGAGCTCTTTGCTCAGAGATCCTGCTGATTGCATCATACAGAAATCTTCTGGCCATGAATTGTTCATCATCTATAAAATATACAGGAAAGAAAGAACTATGAGCGTATTTTGGTGGGAACGTATAGACTCAAAAGGATACTCCAGATAAACCCAGCAATTCTATTTGTAGTTTATGAACTGATAAATATCAGGGGAAATCTGAATTTAATTATTTATGTGTGTATTTTTTCCTTATGATTAGATAGCATGTCTTGTTTGATTTTTAAATGTACAGAAACATCAGGGACTTCTACAGAGCTGTCAATGAGATAAAGTACCCTTAAAGGTGATGGTTACCTTTCAAAGATGAGACACTCTGCAGTTGCATAAATATCAATTATTGGTTGTCTAAAAAGTAGTTTACTAAATGCTCAGTATTAATATGATGGCGTTTTAGAAAGCATTTCTGTTAGTATCAACACCTCAGCAGATGAAAATATCTGAAAGACTCAACACTGAATTCACACTTTGTCCAATATTCCAGATATGCTTCTGTTTAGAAAAGGGTGTGTTGATGCATCTGGCCAAACTTCAGTCTTTCAGTGTGAAGGGCTTGAAGCACATAATGGACACAGGATTCACTGGACATCTAGGTGTATATCCTGGAAGCCAATTTCTGCTGACTTGTGTGCTGTAGGGGTTTACCAGATCTGCTTCCAGCTGGCCAGGATGTATACAGATGGAGAAGAGGGATTGGTGGGGAGTGTCTGCACATTGTACCTCAAGGCTTCTCTGTTCATGAGCTTCTGTTCTTTACTTGCCAGAAAAGTCACAGGTATCCTCATTACTTAATTTGAGTTAGTTTTGTTTAAAAACCACTAGATATTCCTGGCAAGACAGTACTATTGTGGAAAAATGTTATCTTCCACTGAGGTTGTAGCATTCTCAAAAAGGAACAGAATTAAGTCTGTGAGAAAAAGCAGATTGATAAAATGATAGGAAATGCCAGAGTCAATGCTGCCCAGAGACTTTATCTTTCTTTTATGGTAGACTTATAATGCAATCCTGATTCTGTTGACTTCTTCCAGAGGGCTCTTCACTCACTTAACACACAGAATGGACATACCTCCTTTTTATCTAATCAGGAAGTTGTTGTCAGTACACTCTTATGTCTTTTATTATATTGTAGCCAGACAGTTAAACTAAATTTCTCATCTACTTTATTATGTCTTTATTTCTTGTACATTTTGAGACGTCTGCAAATAGCAACTAATTTACAGCTGTCTCACACACTGTTCCTCCATGTGATATGTCTATTTACAGATAGATGATGATTCTGCAGATGAAAGCAAATAAATTATATGTGAAATGTAGATATCCAATTTAAGGATTTTCTTATTCATATTTCACATTGCAAAACATTTATGTATTCAACTAATTTTTTAGTTTATCTAAAAATTTTTACCATGTCCCTAAATCATATGTCAGATTTTCAAGAGCACAAGTACACCAGTACCAAACAGAATCTTTTTGCTGAAATAATCTAGGATCAATAGACCTGTTGCAAGCATTAATTTTCTTTCCTTTTGCTCTGTCTCCCTGGTTCATTCACTGCACATCTTTCAAACTCTTCAGTAAATGAACAAGATTTATGCAAGCAATAATCTTTTGGCACTGGTTCATTCCTGGAGCGGGTCTGTACTGTACTTCCCAATTGAATAAGCTTGATGCCTTCTGATGCACGCATGTTCTCAAAGCAAGATAAACTACACAGGTGTAATTCCTGTCTTTTGGATTTATCTAAGCCTGGTTGTTAAGACAATTATTCAGACTCAAAAAGCTTCTCATGCGATTTGTTTTAAGGTGTCACTATCCTTCTTAAAAAGTCTTCCTAGTATCTAATTTATTACTTCTCTGCAGCAATTTAAGACAATTATTTCTTGTAACATTCATCGTGGTATTCTTTTCAGGTACCTTTCAGATGTCTTTTGCCTATTTGACAGCTGTTAAGTGAATCATCTTAAGACCCAGTCCTTCAGCCTCTTTTTGGTTACTATCTTCCAGGTTTCTCGTTATTCCTGTTACTCCTTTTCCATTTAATTTCTGTCTTGTTTGAAACCCTGTCACAAGCTGTACGGTCCTGACAGAGCTGTGTGAAATTATCTTACATGTTTTGTAGGTTGCACTAGCATTTATATATCCTGGTATAATGTTTTTAAACACCATTCAATTGTTCTTAATGATCACTAGACTTCTGGTTTTCCTTTAGAATGGAGGTCTAGGCAGTTGCTCCAGCTTTTTGGTTATTTTGTCTGCCTAACAGTAGAACATGGCAGTTTTCTGTATTGAATTACATTATACTTTAGCCTATTTTAATATTATGACTATTTATATTATATTTCTATCTTCTAAAACTTTTCCATGTTTAATAGGATATCCTTTAGCTCATTTCCAACCCTCTAGATTCATACAATAAGCTGAGTTGGAAGGAATCCACAAGAATCCTCATGTCCAACTCTTGGCCTGCAGAAGACATCCCCAAGAGTCACACCCGTGCCTGAGGACCTTGAACTCTGCCAGGCTTGGTACTGTGACCACTTCTCTGGGGAGCCACTGTTCCAGTGTCCTACCACCCTTTGGGTGTCCTAATATCCAATCTAAACCTCCCCTAACACAGCGTCAGACCACTCCCTTGAGTCCTGTCACTGGTCACCACAGAAGAGAGAACAGTGTCTGCCCAGCCTTTTTCCCTCATGAGGAAGCTGTAGGCTGCAATGAGGTCTTCCCTCAGTCTTCTCCAGGCTGAACAGACCAAGTGCCTCAGGCACTTCTCATATGGCCTCCCTTCAAGGCCCTCCACCATCTTTGTGGCTCTCCTTTGGAGGCTCTCTAATGCCCTAGTGTCTTTTTTATGTTGTGGCACTCAAAACTGCAAAAGGTGACACATTCAAAACTGAAGTACAACAATTACTTAATTAAAGTACACGAAATTTGAGGTACTAATTTCTGTCTTTTTAGTACTGACAGTGGTGCAAAAATGTACTATTTTGATACAGTAAAGCACTTCAGGTTATGCAAGATACAGACCTGCATGAGAGTGGGACAAGACTAGCAGTCTGACTGCTTAAAATGTTGGTAACGTTCTATAAATTCACAGTGCTTACATCTGCGTACTAGTGGAAACCTCAAGTGCAGTCTTTCAGGAAGCTGCTTGATTCTTATATAGCTACAGTGCTCCCCTTACATATTTTTAGGAGAGAGAGAAACTTTGACTTTAGCATCCTCTGGAAATCCTGAGAATTGTATTATGGGAACTGCATTACAGTGAAGTTTTGTACTCCAACAAAATATGACTCAAGGAATAAAAGAGACAAATTCTGGTGAGATTGTTCTGAGGTGTTGTGTGCATAGAAAACACTTCATATTTTTATTTGTTACTTGAAGTGGTTTTCTGACTCATATGCTTCTGTGTCCTTTACCTATTTAATGAGACATTTGGCATCTTGTGTTCAAGGATGAAGTGTTCTCCGTAACAATCTTTCTTCTCTCGCTTTTTGAAAAAGCTCTTTGCAGAAAAAGCTCCCTTGTTTTTTTGTTTATGTTTTTCCTGATAATACATTGACAAAACATCCCAGAGAAAGATCTCTATGCAAAGAACTGTTTTATTGGAAGAAAAGTTCAACTTTTCAGTAAGAGTGACAATGTTTACAATGATATTATTTTCTCTGTATGTGGTTTTTAACTACATGTTTTTGAATGAATGTTGTTGTGTGTTTACCTGCTCACAAAATATAGATAAAGCCAGTACAGTCTACTTCCATTTAGCATGGATATTCAAATCAGTCTCACACCACAAGTGCCTTAATGCTTGAGTTGAATCTGAAACTGTAGCCAGGCTAGGAACCAAAAACTTTGTACCTTTCTTTAATCTAATTTTTGTTACGAAAGTAGCATATATTGCAGAAGACTGTATGCAAAGATTTAAGCATTTTGTGAAAATGGCTTCAAATTTCTTAGAACTAGATTTTTTTTAAAATAATATGTGTTCATATTAATGATAGTCATTTTGTCTCCTTACAGTGCAAATTAGAGTATCAAGCTTGTGTCTCAGGAAAACAAATTTCAGTGAAATGTGAAGGACGTTGCCCTTGCCCTTCTGACAAATCCACAAATGCAGGCAGAAATGACAGGAGAGGTGAGTGATGGTAATTCATGTAATATTTTTAATACTCCCTTGCAGAAGGAGAGATGATTTTGCACGCGGAATATTACAGCTATCAAAACACTCATTTTTCTTGAATAACTACATGTTTTTGAAGTTCAAGGTTGTTCCTTTGCCAAGGGTTTTGAAATTGTGCCCATAGTAAAATACCACGGTATTTTTCGAATGAGTTATTGTAGTATGTAGTATACTTATGAGCTATGTAGTATGTGTAGTATTACTGCTGCTCTTTTTTTTAATTCGCTATTCAACACTCCTTGAGATGCTTATAGATGTATTTAAGACAAGAAATTAATTCCTTGTTCCTCAGTGTTTTCAACTGAATATTCAAGAAAACAAAGTGTGATAGAAAGGAAGGAAACTTAGAAATCCTTGTTGCTGGTCATAGGAGCAAGCAGTTGAGTTGTAGAACTGTTTCTAATGGCTGTATTATGTATGCAAGTTCATTTGAAAAGTGCTTGATGGGAGTAAATCAGCTTCCTTTGGGACCATGAATGAGATTATACAGCTAGAAAATGAAGTTGCTTTGCAGTGCTTCTTAGCCATTGGTGCAACTGGAACAACCAGAGAGAAAAAATGGTGGCTAAGCATATTTGTATTTCAGTGGCTCCCAGGTGATTATGGAAGGTGGTTGTTCAACTAAACATGATACCATCTTTGGTGCTTCTGAACAGAGAGCTGTCAGGAGGTTTTAGGCTACCATGGACCTGAATCTGTCAAGAAAAGCATGATTGGAGGTCTGCATTTTTAGACTCATCTCTGTTAGATGCATCTTTTTGTTCTTGCTGTATAATAACACTTTTAATAAGTAAAATTCATTGAAAATACAGCAAAATTAGTTTTTAAGGATGATATTTTTTTTCCTGTGGCAACCTTATAATAATAAAAGAAACAAATATTGCGTTCCTGCGTTAACATTGATATTTCATTATCATTTGAAGCACTATTCCAGATTTATTGTACAAGATAGTCTTACTTTCCATTATAAGCTCTAACTACTGCCAAAACTATATTTTTTTCCTATTTTAATAAACAAATTCATGTTCTTTTAACAATGAATGAAGATGACCACTATAAAGATTAAACTGTGTCCAGGCATACAAGTCAATTAAAAAACTGCACTGAAACACTTCTTTAGGTCCCTTTTTTTGTCTTTGGCAATATAATTGATTGTGTAATTAAATATTAATTGTATATATGTAATTAAATACTCCCTGTGCTGTAACCCCTTGATAGACTTGACATTTTTTAAAGCATTAATTTATGATTTCATGTAATGTCTTGAAAATAAATAGATAAATATGTTATCTTCTCTCATCGTTGAATGAAATGAGAAGTACTGGAAGACCCAGCATCATGTGGCTAATCTTTGATAAGATATACAGTGAATGTAACCTTAATGTGGTTACAACATCCTCTAGCAATAATTGCTGTATCTCCCGGATGGATATGGGAATATTTGCTTAACAGTGGGCATGAAGTGAAATAAAGATAATGAGGTGAAAAACATCTCTCTGTGAGTAGTAGGCCTAGCATTCTCCAGTGTTATTCTTTTAATATGCTATAATTGCCCTTATTTTTTACAAAATTAAAATCTGCATTTTCTCTGCTGGAAGCTGTTTCACCTGATGCAGTTATCTTAGTCCTTGTGTGTATTTTTTCAAGCATGTTTAATTCTTCATACTCCTGTGCTAAAACACTGAAAAAAATGAGAGAAAATTTTTTTTGCCTCAAAAATTGGAATTTTTAAAATTAAGAATGAACTCCTCTTGATGATTTAAGTTGTCAAGGAGTCAAGATTACTTGTGCCTAGTTATGTAAAAGAGAAGGAAAAAAGTCTCATGGGTATGGGAATTAACACTAATCCTGTCCTGACAGATTGTCAGAGCAAGCAAAATACAGGGCTTTTCCAAATGCTACATTTTCTTGCAATGCTGAAATTTGTTAATATATTTTCTTTACAAGGTCAAAAGCTAGAAAACTTGAGAAACATGGAAGTGAGCTGAGTATCGTTAGTGAAATTTCAGCTTCTGTTGTGACACAATACAAAATTTCTTACAAGTTCTTCTAACAAAAGTTCTAAGAATACAATTTTTGTCTTTAAAGAGCTCTTTAAAGTGTTGTAGTGATCAGACTTGATGATCTTGGAGATCTTTTCCAAACGAAATGTTTCTATGGTTCCATGATTCTAAGCTGCATATATGTATTTCAGTTGCTTACAAATTTGATGAAGCCAAACAGGCAAAGTAAGGTTCCTTTTTCAGGGACAACTTAAGTGAAGGTTTCCTAAAATACATCCTCTACCTAGACTGTTTTGGACAATTGTTCATCTTTTCAGATTGAAATTACTGATTTTTTTGGGTGTATCTGGAGAGCAAACTATGTGTATGAACTTTCACAAAATAGTCTTGGTGTGAATCCCTATACTCCTTTGGAAAGCAAAATTAAACCACTATTCAGAAAAACAGATTTTCTTCTTAAAATGTATATGAACTTAATAGTGAAATCATAGAGTCCTTTTAGTTGGAAGTGAGCTATGATGTTTGTCTAATCCTTATCCCTGATGAATGCATGAGGCAGGGGAGGGGTTCCAGGCTTTTGTGAAGGCTGTCTCATTTTAATGATACATTTAGAAACATTGAACCCCATTGATGTGCAGGTTCTCTTAGGTTAAATCCATAAATGAAAGGGCTAAGAACTAGATCTGGATGTATAAGTTGTTAAGAAAAACAAATGTTAAAAGCAAAAAAAAAAAGAACCCAAACCAAACCTCACAACAAAAAAGCTCACAATAAAATAAAAATCTTTACCCTCTTTGTTTTGAAAATAATTTAGATAAAGAGATGGGTATCATATGAACTATAAACTGCAGAGGATAGTCCAGTAATTTTTAGAGACAGAAAAGACAAATAAACTTAGGGTTACAGATGGGAGGGGGACATCTGCAGAGCATTAGAGGCAGTATTAGGAAAACACAGAGTTGGAAATAAATTATTATGGGGAGTACAGAAGAGAGGGAGGGCTTTGGAAGTTGTGTAGAAGCACAATGAGAAAAGAAGGTAAAGCAGAATGAATGGGAAGCACCACCACTTGTGACAGAAGTGTTAAATAAGACACACGTGAGGAAGCATCTTGTTTTCCAAGCATAGCTATTGCCTCATGTCCCGCTTCTGCCTCAATCTCCTTTTCAAGTATGTGCCAGGATTTAGGGTATCCAGGTCATACTGAGTTGCACAGCAGTGAATAAAGGGATTTCATTGAGTTGGAATCTGCAGATCTTTATTTTCGCAAGCACTTCTGAGGCTTTTTTTAGTGGTTATGTGGAACCAGAAGCTAGGAAGTATTCTGTGCACTGCACATTTTTACAAAACCGAGGAGTCTTTTGTGCCCTTGGCAGTGTCTGGATACAATTTTTTTTTCAAATAGTGGTCA
Source organism: Polioptila caerulea (assembly GCA_013397295.1). NCBI lineage: Eukaryota > Metazoa > Chordata > Aves > Passeriformes > Certhiidae > Polioptila > Polioptila caerulea. The sequence goes on along the minus strand of VYXF01010429.1, from coordinate 3,147,720 downwards.
TGATCCTTTTGCTCTGAGGTGTAGTGAGCTCTGTTCCTTGCTTGTCCTGCTCTTCAGTCTGATGGGTAAGAACAAGAGCTCATGATGCAAAGTATGGACACAGGCATTTATGCAGAAATTTTGTCAGCAGATGAGTTAGCTATGGTTAAAGACCTTCAAAGGTCTTTAATAAGATAAGAAAAGCATCTGTTGTCAGTTGTCTTCAATTTGCTCCACTGCAGAGAATATACATTGGGAAAAGTTTAATTATTCTTAAAACTAAAAATCTTGACAGAGTGCTTTGTTTTATTTCCCTGTTGAGCTGCGCTAATGTTCTGACAAATGTGTGCTGTGACATGTCCAGAATCCTGGTCTCCCAACCAGTCTGTCTCAAAGGTTTGGCTGATGTGTACTACAGCATCCTTCTCAATTATGTCCTTGGATATCTTCATCATAGAAATAAGGCTGTGTTTCTGCCCTGACATGGGGTCAAGATTCAGCTGGGACATGCAGTCACACCCAGAAGCTCAGGACCAATGAAGACCCTGCAGTTTAAATGGCATAAACTGTATCATTGTTGGTAAAATACTCAATATGCATTTTTATTAGCTACTGAACTAGAAGAATTCTGTCTCAATAATTTTTGAGTTAATCTCTAATAAATCCTGTGCTAGGAACTCACTTTATATTTGCACTAAAATAAGAGATTTGGGCTTTTATTCTTGGGAAATAAAAAAGGGCTTCTCTTTCCTTCAGCATCTGAGGAGGACTGTGTAGGTAACAAGGAAGCTTTTGCCAGAAGGAGGTTAAAAGGCAACACTGCAGGCTCAAAGTATTTTCAGTTAGCATATCTGAAAGACTTTAATCACAGACTATGACTGCTCTCTCAGCTGTATCCTGTTTTATACCGAATATAGCCGAATTGGTAATTGCTTTGTAGAGATGGGGATAAATAACAGTAGGATTAAAGACACTGTGGATACTGGTTCACTCTGCGTGTATCAGTGCTTGAAAAACAAATAGAGGAGCAAACAACCAAGCAGCACTCTCCCAAATCCTCTGATTTAATTTGCATAGCATCATCTTTTTAATACATGACTTCCACTAGTCTTCATATAGTACATGTATAGATGCCAAAAAAGAGCTTTTGTTTTGTTTACCTTCAGAGAGAACACTGACTGGTTTCCAGACTTCACAAATAAAGAGATTTAGGGCCAAAAATACCACTTGTATTAACTCTTTAATCTCTACTTTGTATTTCTGCTTTTCAATGACAGATACTACTGTTTTGTAAATACCTTTTTCTCTTTTGAAATGGTAACTACAGGACATCAATAGAATAAAAATCCGTGTTCAAAACAACATGTACTAGGACAATTAGGCCTGATATTATCAGTGACCATTTATGGGGTAGCCAGAAGAGGCCATTTGTATGAGACAGTGAACAAAATTCCCATCTGTAAGTTGAAGAGGTTCATGCTGTGTGGCCGAGGATAAAATTTAACTTTCAAACTTGAAATAGGACAAAAAATAACGCACCAAAGAAAATTGCTGGTATGTTATAGTAGGGATTGGGCTTTATTTACAAATAGGGTAGTATGATTTAAAATATTTTTGGAAAGATCTAATTGTAACATTTAATTTCACACTATCATGCTTCTTAGAGAAAATAAAGTGACCAGCCTATAAAAAGAAGCACAAAGGGAAATGTGCTGGTTCTCATCATGGGCAAGCTGCTCTCAGTTAACTTTCTCTCAGAGGAATATGCACAGTAAATGGATGGAGGTGGTCTCGGTGGTCTGGGAGTATAGGGAGTAGCAACATTTGTTGTATGCGAGTTAAATTTGCACTAGTTAATTGCCAGCTTTCTAGTTTACTGTTATTCTTAGCCATACATTTATATTCAGTAAGGTTTTTTCTTTTGTAATTCCTACTACAGTTCTGTAGAATGCAACAATAAAAGAAATTCTCTATGCTTTTTTAGCTGCTTAATATTCATTAGAATTTTTTTTTTATTTTCTCAATATAGTCTTTAGATGAATCCTGAAATACAAGTGCACAGTGATGAGTGGTATCAGTGGAAGCACTCAAATCCAGGAGTTTTTCTTGTCTATACTGGTATGCACTGCTTGAGCTTCACAAAAATTGAATCTGGGCTAATGTTTCTGCTTTTGGCTTTACTGCTGGCATCAGTGTGAATCATGCTATTGATTTAAATGTAGACAGGCTATAACATTGCAACTCATTTTCCTTGTTAGAGGAAAAGATGTTATCCATAGGTAAGCCTTCTTACTCTACTAATGTATCTGAACACTATTTTATCATTGTTTCTGAAACTTTTTGATTTTGAAAGGGCTGTAAAACTGAAATGTATTATTGTATATACATTGTAGTTTTCATGTAGTATTGACTTGGAAGTAATTGTTTTTGCTTTTATTTTGCTTTTATTGCTTTTTTTACTAGAATACGTAGTTTTTACTTTTCAATCTTAATGCTATTCATCTTAGACCTGTATTTGTCCAAGCATCCAAGCTATTGTTATTCACCTTTTTTACTTCATTACACACATTTGCAGTAGTGGTGAGCTGTAAGTATGCATTATGTATAATTTGAAGCTATTTGATAAAGTGAAAATTGATGCATTGTGATTTTTTTTGCTTTGATATTTGGTCAACCTAATTAATTAAAAATGTCCTTTTTTCTCATTTGTATGTAGGGTGAATGATAGACCATTTTTTGCTTGATCTTTAATAAGAAGTACTATTGTTTTTCCAGATTTTAGAGCTTTACTAGATATTTTATAAATACTAGGTTATTTCTGAAATAGCAGACTAATAATCTTTGCAACAGTTCATTTGTATATGTAAATTATTTCCATATCTATGACAGAAAGGGAATTTGCTAGCACAAAAATACTGTGTTACTGTATTTGTAAGAGGCATTTATTTAGGATTCATTACTGTGTTTGTGCAATAACAGAAGCTCAGTGCAGCTAATATTATTGGTTGGTTCTTCAGTGCGAAGTTAAATTTTTTGCATGAATCTTTTACGTTTTTAAACTGAGTTTCTCTTTTTTTCTCAAGTGACACTGAGTCAAGTAAAATAGTTAGCAGTATCTTCTTTTCATTAATCAAACTCCATGCTAAGACTTTCTAAAAAGAGACTTCTCCATCACAATTAGTAGTAATGTAATGTAGTGTGATTAGTAGCAATCTAAGTAGAAAGTAGAAAGACAGAGAATGTGTTTGGGATGGGAGCGATCTGACCTGTGTGCCCACAATCCCAGGTTCCCTTGTCAGCTATATCTGGGCTTCCTTCCTCTGGAAGCTGGAAAAGATTGGGAAGGGTCTTCTAGGCTGCTTGCCAGGTATTGTCCATATGTGATGTGGAAGTGCTGAGGGGCCTGTGGCTGTGTTTGAAGGACTGGAGAAATGAAGTTGTGTAAGCTGTTGTTAGGCTCTAGAAGTGACCCAGTTTTGTTCCAGATGCCTGTCTCTCCTATAATTTCAATCTTCTCCTGCATAGAATAGTGTGTGTTCACTTCGTTTAAAACACCTTTATAGTTTGAAAAGAATAATGAGAATTGGTTAGTATACTGGTAATGACCTTTTGGCTAAAAATTTTTGCTTTTTCTTTCTGTTCTTACTGGGATTAGAATATTCAGGAACAAGCAGTAGAAGTACATGTGCAGAAAGGAAGTGATATCACAAATGCAGGTAGAGCAATGAGGCAGAGACATCCTAAGAAAAAGAATTGATTCAGAGTGGAGCTGATAGTGTAAAGAAAAAGTGAAAAGGTAGAATGTGCTTGAGCAGTGATCTGTATTTTTTATATTCTCTGCAATTAAGTCCTAATTGCAGAATTAATTAAAATTCAATTGAGCTTGACTGTTACAAGGAAGGAGTGAAGGATTAGGGGAAGGTTGGCTGTTCCATAATAATAATACTGTTTATAAAAAAAAGGCTAGAGTGTTATGTGCTGTGTTCATGAAAAATAAGCCCAGTAACACTGCAGAACATACTCGAGAATGCTTTGAAGAACATTTTATTGTTTCCAGGATGAAGTGTAATACTGAGGAAGGATTGTTAGTTGTGTGCTTGTTGTCAACATTGCAGAGAGCTCTAACACTAAAGGGAAGATGGGAATATTACATACCCCTCACTAGAAACAGCTCTTCGTTCACACCAATCTTCTCTAGAACCACCTTGCCTTTGCTCTTCATTTGGTCTGTTTATTTTCAAGTCATTCCACTTTTTGTGGCTACTTTTGGCAATTTTTGGGTACTCACATCTATACAGTTGTGTCAAATCCTAGTATGTATGTCTCATCCACAAATTTACTTTTAAATGGAAAATTCCCAAGATCTCAATGCTGTGGAAAGCCGTTCTATCCTGCTGTGGTGGACTGCACTTGGAGGATTTGCTTCTCATATTTCTTGTTACCAGTGCTGAACTGGCAGATCTGGCCTTGTGTTAAAAACAGTTGTGCAATACAGTTTTTGATTTCTAAAATAATTTCAATGTTGCATCTCTGCTCACTGTGTGAGTTTTTTTTATCACAGGACACTGAGGGCACGTATGTCTGTGCAAGTTGTGGCTTAGAAAACAGGTATGCATGTTCCAGGAGCTGGGCACAGCGTGGGACTCCTTGTCCATCCAGTGTATAGGAAGAAATTCGGGGTGAACTTCCCAAACTCCATCTCAAGCAAAGCTAGCTGGTTCACTGTAAGCTTATGCACATGGAGTGGATGCTTAGAATGCTTTGCTTTTCTTGTAGTCCTTGATTTCTGTGGGGCTGTTCCAACACTCAGGGCATTTGTGTTGGTTCTTTTTAGGTAAGGAATATATACCAGATGAGTAATCAGTCATTCAGAGTTGTGCTCTTACTGCTATGAAGTGTTCATATACTTCTCATGGGGGGAAAGATTGTTCTATAGGAGCTAGCTTTAAAATGATTCATTATGAAAATTTTGATTACCTTGATTGATTTCTTTAGTTCCTTTCCCCTTGTGTTTTAGTAGGAGGGGAAGCCCCAGTGAACCCAAGGTGGATAAGCCTTTAGAGGTGAAAAAGTTATCTAAAGTGTATCAGCTGGAGATTTTATGTGTGTTCCTGCAATTTTAAGGGAGTTAGGCAAGCTGTTATGATGAAAGAAGATAATTAAGGCTGTTTCATTTTAGGTTTCATAATCATTAATTTTATATTAGATCTTGAAACAATTGATGAATAAAATCAGTTCTACGGTCCCCAAAACATGCGAATTATTTGGAAAGTTTTGTCTGTGTAGCACAACAAATGCTATTAAACTATTTTAGGTAGTCATGAGAGCATGCTTTTTTAGGATATATTCATTATTTGCTTTTGCACTTTGCCAGCCAGCTTCCATGGATTATAAAGTGGAAGCTTAAATATAGTCCAGACCATTAAAATGGTGTTGCATTCGATTTTAATGGCTATAATTGCCTTAATTATGTAAATGAAGAGGCCTTGCCAATCTTATGGTACATTAAAGGTTTTACAAGTGTGTCACAGTAGTTGTATTGAGAATAAATAACCAAAGAGATGCAGATCATATGCTAAGTATCTGGATCAACATTATCTTTCTGTTCATGCAATGTACAAATAAGCTAAGGATGCCTTTATGTTTGTGTCTCAATCAATTACTGATGTGCTCATAATATATTTTTTACTGATACTATTTTTATACCATCAATATGCAGTAATATTTAAAAGTCTTTCATTACTCAACAGTGGAAGATAATTGCCAGAAAAATCAGGGGTTTTTGTAAATCAAGTAATTACTTTAGATTACTTCATTCGCTCCTCCTTATTTATTGCAGATATAACATGTGGTGCTAATTGCATAACCTAATTCTGAATTACTTTTCTGTAAGTATGTCAGTTTATTGAGCAGTGAAGCTACTTGAGATCCTTAGGAAGCTCAGGAATGAAATGATGATGTTTCAGTAGTGTTCTGAAGGTGGATCAATATGATTCATGGAGTCCTCTTCAAGTAGGATGTAAGCTGAGTGGTATTTATAGAATATGTGATAACCTTTTGGCAACCACTTCTCAATAATATTAATTGAGTCTTTAGTACTTCAATATCCTATTTACTTTAGTGCTTCAACTGTGCTATCTGTGTTCCCTGTTAAATAGTTGCAGTATCACTTTTTTGAAGTGACTGTTCTAATAGCTGCCAGAATTTTAGTATTTTCTTTAAAATATCAGTCCTTTAGAAGACAGAGATTGAAATGTCTGTCTTTGGCAGCTATTGCTGATATTTCTACAGCTGCTACGCTGAAATGCACAAAAATTTATTAATATCTGCTATATGGTGGCCCTTTAATTTATTTTTTTTAACATACATGTTGTATCTCATTTATTCTTTGAAGCTGACCTCTGTCATGGTAACTAGTTTCTACTTGAGCTAATTTTAAGCAAATATTCCAGAAACCTATTATGCAAGGCAAAAAGTTTACTTGGTATCAGCATATCCTTACTTGGTTACAGAATATCCTCTTTCTTTCAGCAGTAAATATATAATCTTATCTTGCACATAAAAGTAGAAAGAAGTTTTCTCTAAAAAAATCTTTCTCACCTCTCCTGAGCATACAGACAGAAGAACAGTATTGATTTACTGTTTCACTTTTGCTTTTCTCACATAAATGTTTGAACACTCTCACAGTTGAGAACCATTGTTCTCTTGGTTGGTGTAAAGTTTTGAGGCACCGCTGAACATTTGAATGTGTTCGTGTGTATTCACTGATGCTCTGAAAATGTCTGTCTGTGCATTGAAGGGATGATGACACCTAGGCCATGTTCACATCACTAATTTCTAGCTGTGACAATTTCTAAAAGTTTGAAATGATAATGCAGTGTTAGAAAATAATTTACCAGTATTAGAAGAAAGTTATTAAACAATAACTCTTCAGGATAATTTTTAAATGCTTCTGAGTGTTTTTAAGCAAGAAAAACTTGTATTTTCAAAACCCCCCTCATCCTTATTTTGCATGCAAAATAGTCCTGCTAGCTTTGAGTCTTTATGTAGGTTACTACAGCTTTACTCAGAGTCTTGGTAAGAATATGTACTAGTGTCAGCATGATCTAAATCTATTTCAAATGGTACATTTTCATATCTTGAATGTTTTTACTGCCAAGAAGGCAGGTTTTGTATTTGTAAAAACAGATTTATTTTGTATTCTTGATGAATCATCATTATGAAAACATGTATTAATAAAATGTAGATCATCCCTTTCTACCTCAAAGTACAGTAATTAGCAAATTTTGTTGCTTTTTATCTGCATCACAAAATACAATACTAATTTTATTTTTTAATGATATCTTTATTTGATATTACAGATGCAGATTACATGTCAGAAATTCTCTAAATAAAACATTGAAGTCTTCATGGAAAATGGATTCTTTTCTGAAGGCACCATGATCCATGAAATTAGCTGTGGCATCTGTTTCAACTGTTCTGCTGATACTGCAACATCAAGTGCTACAGCCACCTCATATGCGGGCATCAGCACTTGTTCAGTTTTGTCAAATTGTTGAGCTTTGGCTCATTAGCATGGTGGCACCTTTAAAACATAACTAGCTCCTAAAGTTAAATGGCTTTATATTGTGATTTACTAGTACTGGATTGTGGTTTCGTAGGGAAAAAAAACCCCAGCAAAAAAATCTTCTTCCATTTCTAAGAGTACAAGTCATAAGAAATCCTGGTTTGATTTATCTTCAGCAATAATTCCTGTCAATATTTTTTGCATTATTTATCCTCTTTTTAATAGAGGTTTGTTAGATTACTGGGAACAGTAGTAGAGCACTAAACTTTTAAAAAGAGAGTCGTAAAGCCAGTTTAAGTGGAAACTAAGTAATTAAGACTGTTTTGTTCTGTTTGGTCTCTTCATCAGGATTGTCTCGAATTCAGGTGTGGTTGAAGGTTTTAAGGAAGTTTACTATGTCTCATAGGAATCCAATTTTTTTGGTCTAGTTTTCTTTTAAGATCAGTACTTGAAGCTGATCAACCTCTGTAGTATTGCTGTACATACAGTTTAAGAGGATTAGAAGATACATCGAAGATAGAGGCCACTATATTGCTGGTGTTATATAGTTACCTTCTTTCTAAAAGTTTAGCTTCGGAAAAGGAATACAAAAACAGCGTATAGTTTTAGCAAAGTGAACAAACTCCTGCTGAGGCTCAGAAAAACAAAGAAAATAGTAATACTCTCTGGTTTTGTGTTTCACCCTGTTTAAACTATTAAAGAGGAGAAAAAAGAGTTTGACAAGTATATCCAAGTCAGTTGGGATGTTTCTGACCATTTCATTGAGCATTCAGTTATAACTACACTTCATAGGAAACAGAATACATAATACTAGCAGAGCAAGTTTAAAAAAAATTACTACAGATTGGAATAATTTAGAAGAGTTGTCCACCAGCTTTAAAGATTACTGATTCATAGCTTTTTTTTCTTAGTGTTTTTTCATAGTGTTTCATAGTGTTTTTTCTTAGTCAAAAGCTGATAATAGCCAACGGTATATAGTGTGTCAAGGCTAAAGGATGCAGACAATTGTCAGAGACGAGCATCTGGGACAATTTGCAGCCTAGGAAAAAAAAGCTAGAGATCAATGCAGTTATTCCCAAGGTTCTTGTGTACACGTATTTATTTCTTGATGTCTCTAGAATTTCATTCACTAGAGCTAAAGGTATTTTCTGTAAAGCAAGCACTGATTTGCCATGTCCACAGGTCATCCAGATGGTCTTTTAATTATTATTGTGAGCTCTCAGTGACTGTAAGGATTAGCAGCCTGCACCTGTTACAGCCAGCACCTCTGTAGTGTTCATTTGTGGGCAGCAGGAATCTCATCATGTAAGATACCAGTCTGTCAGGATGCTTTTCCTGCATTGCATAGGAGGTTGTTAGAAGTTCATTGATGTCAGTACATGATGACAGGGAACTGATTTCTTTAGCTTTTGAAAAAAGCTCTCAGCAGTGGCAGGAAGGTAGCACTCAGCACAGAGTAAAGACAGTAATTCAGCTTTCTAGCTGAATAGTCTCTTTTGGAGACCATCCTAACAAGTTTACCTTGAAGAACTATGAGAACTATAAGAACCTTGAACTTTGTCTTTTTGCCCTCTCTCTGGGCCACTTGATGCTATTTTTGCACATACCCTGTGACACTTCGCTCTGCAAGTGGTAAGTCCTTGTAAGTTAGGGCAGGAGAGTTAGAGTGAATGATAAACATATAGTTACTCATTTATCTTAAATTGTTTCATTTACTATTTTAGTATATTTGAAATTAATTTAGTTTTTTGCATAAGTGATACCCAGTGTCATAAAGATTTTTCCTTTTTTCTTTTAAATCTGTTTCTAAATTCCTCCTGTGTATCGGGAGAGATTTAAAATCAATTGTGTTCAGACTGTGAGATGACTAAGGGATCAGGCTTTTCATTTGCTCTGTTTCTCTTTTCCAAACCAGAAACAAATATAGAAATAAATTTGGAAGTGAGGAGGAGGAGGTGGAGGTGTGAAACTTTGCTTAGTGTAAAAGGAGCAAGAAAGGAATATCCTCTTTCCCCAAAATAATCTGTGCAACAACCATAGAGAATCTGAATAAAGATCCAGTTTAGATTAATTAATTGAAGAATTATTTTATACCATCACTTGAATTGATTTTTGTTGAGATGTTTGAAATTATCAGTAAAATACTTCTGCTCCCAGACTTTTACCAGGCTACATGTTGGAACCCGGAATGCAGAGAGTATTTCTCTGCATGTTTTAAAAGATCCAAACCCTCTGACAAATACTACTTTTAACCTTTGTCCATGGAAAGGGCTTCCTAGGCTTTGGGATAAGACAGAATTTTCAAGAATGTAAATTGGATTATAGCATAATATGTAATTTATCACAGGGTGAGAAATGTAGATTTTTGGGTTTGTTAGAATGGTAAGTAAATGAAGACAAGATAGAGGATCCTTGTCATTTTTAGGTTTCTTCTTCCTTCTTCATCTACTCCATATCCTGCAGTGTTACTGTTAATGTCACTAAATGATTGGTTAGAATTTGCTGAAGCGCAGCGTTATGTGAATAGAAGTTTAGTTAGTAATTGGTAGAAAAGTAGAAATAATGTACATTTTGGGTGATAATTGGGCAAATTATCTTTAAGAGAGCCTTGAATCTGCATGTTAGAGGCTTTTTGGCTTTTTGGGCTCTTTGGTGTCCTTTCTCCTTCACGCTAGGCTGGTGTAAAGCCTGGTGTGCAGAAATTGCTGATAAGGAAAGAATAAACAATCAGGAGAACGAGATCAACCAGGAGTCCAGTTCATTTTTTACATAATGAGGACTTAAAGGACAAGCCTGCCCTATCAGGGAAGAGACATGTGGAAGTAATAGAACTTCAACAGCTACACACCAGTATTACAGAATCACAGACTAGCAGAATGGTTGAATTGGAAAGTTACCTCTGGAGGTGCTCCTGCTCCAACCCCCTGCTCAAGGAGGGCCACCTAGAAAAGGTTGCTCAAGACCATGTTGAGACAACTGTAAAATGTATCTGAGGATGGAGCCTCTGCAACGTCTCTGGACAGCTCAGTCACTCTCACAGCAAATATTTTTCCTCATGTTCAGCAGAAACCTTCCTGTTTCACTTTGTGCCCATTGCTTCCTGCCCTGTCATTGGTAACCACTAGAAAGATCCTGGTTCTGTTTTTATGTCCTTGCTCCAGGTATTTATTCACATTTATAAGATCCCATTGTTTTCTTCTGCAGTGTAAATGGTTCAAGCACTTTTGACATTTCATAGTATGAAATTCTTTTGGTGCACAAAATGTGAGATGAAAAGATCCACATTATAATTATCTAACCAAAGTTGTCTATCGTAATAGAATCTCATGAGTGATTTTGTCACTTTCAGTGGCGATCAATGAGGCAATTTTGGTTAGCTGTGAAGACCTGTGAAAGAGAAGAAGGGTTTAAAATAGCCTGAGAACTATAGCACATGTATGCTATACATGTATGTATGTATATTAAGGAAGACTACACTTGCTTCTATGTGCAAATGCATGTTTTTATTTTTTTAGCCAAAATACTCAGAAAGAAATACAGTCTGATCTCATACGTTTGAGGAGCAAGTTGAGAAATGCATAGCTTAACATATAGTCTGAAATACAGTTATGAAAATGTGACTTATAGCTCAAAGTATATTTCTCACAAAAAGTTCTTTGTCATTTTAAAGTGGTGATGTAAATCCATAGATTTCCTAACTAACTTTGTACAGTTTACAGTGATTCTAGATCTATATGCTACCTTACTTAAGATAAATTTCTTAGAAAAAAATATTGTTTGCCTACATGCAAACACAATGCAGATGTTCTAATTCTTCATATATATATATATATGAAGCATATTTTATATACGTATGAAGCACCTAGGAGATTGAAACTATTCTGTGGAACTGAGTGGGGTTTTTTGTAGGGTAACACACTCATGTACAAGATCCACTGAAAACTATGACCAGTAGTAGTCTAAAAACTCAACTCATTTTACAGAAAACGAATTCATAAAAATTATTTGCAAATCATAAAGCCTGCAAAACAGCCTTTGCTTTTCATCTGCTTCAGGCACAATGAGCATTTTAGTGGGTAATGATTTATTCTTGACATTTGGACAAAGGACACAAGGAGCTTTGGAAGTAATTTTTAAATTCGTCGCTATGTATATTTATATGTAGAAGCAAGTTAACTATGCACAGCATAAAGATAAAATTGTACTGAATTTCATTACCACAGAGGTTGTGGAATAATTGCACAATTTACTGTTCCTTTTTTTCTATTGCTCTACCTCGAAGCAAGATTTCTTTAGACTGGGAGAATGCCCCTTTTGCGGTTTAAGGACTTCCATAATGGAAATAGAAATGCATATGTCCATGAAGAAGGCATTTGCAAAGAGATTGATGGTGTTGGCATGCATTGCGAACAACCAGTCCATATGTGCAGATTGCCTGCCCTGCACGTGCTGTGAATCTGGTGTGTCCTGGAGGCTTGCAGCTTAATGACTTGAAACTTGTATGGTACTCCTCTGGGAGAGCTGAACACTAAATGGTCTGGTCAGAGCTTCTACTCTTGTTCTGTTATAATCTGATTTTCCTTTTGATTTCCAGAGTTTTGGGATAGATAAAGAGAAGCATTCTAAAAAGTTGAAATGTGGGAACTCTTTTCTTATGTGATTGAGCAGTTTGTTCCAGTGTGTCATGTGGACATTGGGTCATTCTGTTGCATAAATCAAGATGGAATATAGAATCCTTATCAAGCATTATAAATGCTTAGTAGTGTTATTTTGAGTGATGAGAAATTTCTTTTGCAAAGGAAGCCAAACAGTAACTGTGAAAACAAAGTACATCTGCCTATTGTGGTTACAGAAGTCTTATTTTGTGTATCAATGTCTCAGTGTTAGCCTGCATTATTTTATTATTTAAAACTTTGAATTTACTCTATCTGTGCAATATCAGGCCATACAAAAAACTGACATTTTCCTGAAGACAATTTCCTTACTTCTCTCAATGCTATGAGAGAAAAGAGTAGTATGTGGACTCAAAAATTACACATATCTGCATTTCTTTGTGGCAATTGGATAAATATCAATCAATTAATTTAGATTAAAATGTTCAGCATCTTACCTTTCAAAAAAAACGATGGTTTACATTGTAGTATTTTTCAAAAAATTAGTACCTATTATTTTCTTCAGAAAAAAATTATTCCATAACAGTATGTTAATGATAAAAGGTATTTTGTTACAGAAATATGTGCTGAGTGACAAATACTTCATTTCACAGGAAATTTTTCAACACCAAAGTGATTAAATGGGACACCTTGATTATGTGTTGTACAATGAAATACAAATAACCTGTGGTCCATTAGCTCTTGACACTTCAAAGTGTGAAGGATTAAAGAAACAAACAGCCTAGAAAGGGGTAAAAGGTGAAAAAAGAAAATTTGAATAGCAAGGAGATGATGATTCTTTGATTAGGTCTTTTTCTTCATATCATAGTTTTGTGCCCACCAGGCAGGCGCTTTGCTGCCTTGTCTAGATAGAAGACAGGAGAGAAACTCACTATTTTTTTAATGTCTGTATTCAACCATATATTTATGTATGTTCCTGTCTTCTGCTGAAGAGCTGACCTATTTTGTGTGTGTGTAGTAAATGAGAAACAAATAAAATCTAGATACCTAATATATCTAGTTGACTACCTTTCAAGGAGATTTTGGAGAGTTTGTGAGAATTGCTCCCCTGTGGGCCGTAGCCACTGCCTATATCCTCAGGAAGTTTCTTCTATTTATCATCACTGTTGAGTGACTGAATAATTAGAGGAACTGTTGCCTGCATCTTCTTTAGGTAATCGATATCAGTGTGTTGAAAATCTCATGGTTTCTGTTGCCTTGTTTATTAATTTCTTCTTAGAGATCTAACTAACACTCAGGCATTTTTGGACTTAAGGCAGTGACTAGACATTCAGCATTCATTTAATTTGTTTTGGTCAGCTATTTGTTTGCATCAGATATTTTACACAGCAGTGGAATGATGGTAGCAGGAGTGATTTTGAGTTCAGTGGACCGGGTGTAGTACATTGATAATATTTGGTCACAGCTCACTCATGCTGACTCCTATTGAAATAAACAGTATTACTGAGTAATGCTGGACAAAAATCTAAATTGAGAGAGAACTGACTGGAGAGCAGCCCTGCCAAGAGGGATCTGGGGATGTGGGTCAGCAGGGTGTGCCCTGGAACGCAGAGGGCAAAACCCCATCCTGGGGTGCATCAACACAGCAGACAACCAACAGGTGACTGTCCCACTGCATTCAGCCTTGGGGGCCTCTCCCTGAGTGCTCAGTGCAGTTCTGGGACCCATGCACCAAGAAGGATGTGATGGTGTATGGATGCATCCAGAGGAAGCCAACAAAGCTGGTGGCAGGGATATAAAGAATGTACTGTGAGGAGAGGATGAGAATTTTGGACTTGTCAAGTTTGGAGAGAAGGAGGCTGAAGAGTGACTTCATTGGTCTCTACAGCTCCCTGAGGAGGTGGAGAGGGAGGTGCTCAGCTCTTCTCCCTGGTATCTGGTAATAAGACACAAGGGAATGCTTCAGATGTGCGCCACAGGAGGGTTAAACTGAATATTTGGAAGCATTTTGTTACTGGTCAAACACTGGGACAACCTTCCTAGAGAGCTGGTCGATGATCCTGTCAGTGGTTAAGAGGCATTTGGACGCTGCCTTTAATAACACGTGTTGGGTTCTGGTCAGCCCGGAACTGGTCAGGCAGCTGGACTATTGTAGGTCCCTTCCAAGTGAAATACTATTCTGAGTAGGCTTTATTTTAATTTGATTGGTAAGTTATGACTCTATGTAAGAGTCTGTCCACTTCCTTGTTTAATGTATTTGCCCCAAATGCAGTATAATGTACCTTGAGGCACAAACAGCAAAATTGACAAATTTAATTTCTAGTATCTGGAAGATAATAAAAAACAAATTATTTTCTGTGTTTTTATATATTTTGTTCTTCTCAGCCTGTATAAAAAATTCAGTTTATTTTAAAGTTTGAAGCTTTAATGAGTTTTTGGTTTATTTCTATGTTCTGAGGCTTAAACAATAGTTTTGATACCATTTTAAATTGCAAATTTATGCCTTCGGGTTTGGTGGGAAGTCTGTTGTAACTTCCCTTATCAACTTGGAAACATTAGGGTTCAATGTAATTTTTTTTTTTTTAAGAATTTTTTTCATAGCTTGAGTTACTGGCTGATTTCAAAATACGAGTTGAAGTTGTGCTGAAGTTTTATGGAATGTTAAACTACATTACCATAGTGGCAACTGCTGACCATACTACATCATGTCCTGCAAAAATTTATTTAGTCATGGCCATCAGCTCCGGGACCCCCAGCATAAGAAGGATGTGGACCTGCTGGAATGAGTCCAGAGGAGGTCCACAAAGATGCTCAGCAGGGCTGATATCTGTGGTTGTTCAGCCTGAAGAAGAGAAGGCTCTAGGGAGAGCTTATAGCAGCCTTCCAGCATCTAAAGGAGGCTACAAGAGAGCAGAATGCTCAAATCCAACTTGGCCTTGAACCCTTCAGGGTTGGAGCATCCACAATCTTCCTGGGCAACCAGTTCCAGTATCTCATCACCCTCATGGAAAAGAATTTCTTCCTAATGTCTAACCTAAATTTCTCCTCTTTCCGTTTGTGCTCCTTCTCCCATTACTATAGTTCCTGATGAAAAGTCCCTTTCCAGCTTCCCTGTAGCCTCTTTTGAGATACTGGAAGGTTCCTATGAGGTCTCCATACAGCCATCTCTTCTCCAGGGGCTGAACAGCCCCAACTCTCTCAGCCTTCGTCATAGGAGAGTTGCTCCAGTCCTCTTTTCAACCTCGTGGCCCTCCTCTAGACTTACTCCAACAGCTCCATGTGCTTCTCATGTTGGGGACACTGAAGTTGGATGTCGTGCTCAGGTGGGATCTCACAAGATCAGAGTAGAGAGGGAGAATAACCTTCAATTTTCTGGCCATGCTTCTTTTAGTGCAGATAGGAAACCCTTGGCTTTCTGGACTGTGAGTGCACACTGATGGCTCATGTTGAATTTTTCATCAACCACCACTCTGAATTCCTTCCCTGCAGCCCTCCTCTAGGTCCCTTCTCCACTCAGCTTTTAGGTGTGCCTGGGATTGCTGTGACACAAGACCTTGCACTTGGCCTTGTTGAACTTCATGNGGCCCTCCTCTAGACTTACTCCAACAGCTCCATGTGCTTCTCATGTTGGGGACACTGAAGTTGGATGTCGTGCTCAGGTGGGATCTCACAAGATCAGAGTAGAGAGGGAGAATAACCTTCAATTTTCTGGCCATGCTTCTTTTAGTGCAGATAGGAAACCCTTGGCTTTCTGGACTGTGAGTGCACACTGATGGCTCATGTTGAATTTTTCATCAACCACCACTCTGAATTCCTTCCCTGCAGCCCTCCTCTAGGTCCCTTCTCCACTCAGCTTTTAGGTGTGCCTGGGATTGCCGTGACACAAGACCTTGCACTTGGCCTTGTTGAACTTCATGAGGTTTGTGTGGGCCCACCTATCAGGTGTGTCAGAGTTCCTCTGGATGCCATCCCTTCCCTCCAGCATGTTGACTGCAGCACTTCCAGCCCTGTTGTCAGCAAACTTGCTGACAGTGCACTTGATTCCAGTGTTCATGTCACCAATAAAGATGTCAAACAGTATCAGCCCCACAATATAATTATCCTCTACATTTAATGTCCTTTTAAAATTGCACAGTACATCCAGTCCTATTAGACTTCAAGGTGTGGCTATAAATTATAAAAAAAGATATTCTCTGCCATGTACAGAATATTGTAGATTATATTATATTTATTTGTCATCATAGTTACCAACTCTTACTAGTCTGTGAGCAGCCCTAGAAACTTTTGTTTTAAAACAGGAGTTCAGTATAAAATGAGACTGAACTAGTGTTTTTTCTCTGTAAGTTGATTGCATAGTAAGAAGTAATAGCACTTGGTTCTTAATTGATGATATCCTTTCAATTAGTTAATTAATATATGCAGACTGCAGCAAGTAAATAAAATCCCAAGTCTGTTCAGGTGTTCAAGCGATAGCCGTCAAATTACAACTGTGAAACCAGGAGGAATTTTTGAGATTTTATGCAGTAGCAATAAGGGTTTTTAGTCTTTGTTGAATGCAAAACTGATACTGAAATCAGTGACAAACTCCCACTAAATGGAACCAGGGTTTCTGTTTGTTTAATAAAATAAGAGCCATGGAGAAACTCTTAAATTTGGACCTGTTACACTGCAAGTTCATTTTTTTGGTTTTGGTGCCTGCTGTTGAGTCCAGTAATCTCTGCACACATTTGCTGTGCCTCAGCTTCACCTTGCTACATGTGAATTTGCTGTTTTCTGAAAGTCACTGAGGAGCAATATCAACATCTTGAAAGCGAGGCAATGAGCCATGTGGACAGGAAAGCAACATCTTTCTGAGCTCAGTGCAGTGGTAGCAAAACATGGGGTTTGACCACAGTGAATTCACACGTAGCTGTCAGGGCCTGTATCTTAAAACTACCTAGATAGCCTAGTGATGCAGCTGGCCCTATAGAATGGAATGATATGACAGGACTCTGTAGTGCCTTGTTGATTTAATGGTGATTGTTGTTGAAGAAATGAGGAACTTCTGTGTGATCACTGGATTCAGGTATCACTGTGATACATTTCTGCATGTTTCTCTGTAGCTATTGATGTATTTTCAGAAATACAAAATACTTCTTGGAGCACGGCCCAAAAAGGGCAGAAGAGAAACATGCATGAAATTGAATTTCAGCAACAAAAGGAATAACAGCTAGAAAATGGTTTTAAAAGTCTTTTTACAGAGAACAGAAGAATCTATGTGAGAAATAGACATAGTTCCGCACTACGAATGTTTCTTACTAGGATGTCTTCAAAACCATTATCAGTAGGTATTTCATTATTTCTTAAAATAATTAATGATTTTGTTTTTCCCTTTTAAGTCTCAGGTACTCGTGCATTATTTTCAGACTCTTGCTGATGTCACTGACAGTTTAAAGGCTTCTACAGATTTTGTAAACAGTGCAAAACCCTGATGCCATTATTAGGGACAGTAGTTTGGAAGTCTCACATGCGGTAGTGAAGAAGCTCACAGTTGATGATACTTGGCAGTTCTTTTCAGCTGTGGGCAATGGTGCTGATGCAGCACAACCAGTTAGTATGAATGCCTTTCATGGCTTATGATTAGCAAGTAAAACTGTAACTGAATAGATTACTACCTGGCATCTCTAATTGCTGTACTCTTTTTGCCTTGAAAGGTTCTTGAATCACCATGTGGAAGAACAATGTACATTCTAATTATATGGATTTTGTCTAAAATGCAACACAATTTCTTCTATAGATTTTTTACAAAATACAATGTCATATTTCTTTAAACAAAAAGATTATACTTTTAATAGATTGCAAAATTTATTAAATGTAATTTTTCATTGTAAAAAATGTCAACAGAATTGTTTAAACAATCATCACTGTGTTGATCAGTGTTAGCATTCCTTTCCTCTTCAAAGAACCAAGTAGTTGGTCTAGACAGCAGTAAATTGAGGATGAAATTCTGGCTGTACTGAAGTCAGCAAAAATTTTACTACAGATTTCATTTGGGTAAGGATTTTAAGAGAGCTGTGCTCTGTTCTGCATACACATGGCACTGCTTTGTGCCTTCTGTAAGCAGCTCCTTTCGAAAACTCCTGTCCTTGCAAAGTTGACCCACAGACAACACTTTATGCAGGTGGCCAGCAGAAAGACTGTGGCTGGAAAAGAACTTTCTGAAACCTATCATGGTACCAAGACTGACCCCTCATGGTGTCTGGTTTGGACCTGATGTTGATTTATGTCACACACAGTATACTCAGTATGTTAAGGTTCTCTGTAACACATATGAGGATCACTGTTGGAAATGCAAGATTTTTGGATTTAAAATACATAAAAATAACCACATTAGAAATTACCAAGGCTAAATTAATTCCTATATCTATGAATATTCAAATATACCTCATAAAAATTCCCTGATCTACATCAGACATTCATGAACAATCCATTTATTGCTGAATGCATAGACTAGCAAAACTTGATTGCGCTTTGCTAACATATTTCATGTATGCATTTGTAAACATTTTGGGTATTTGTGCCCTACTCGTATTTTTTTAAACTCATTAGTTTTACTCATGCATTTTTTACACTTTTGATTAGTGAATTTGGTGTGGAGACACAGCTGCAGATTGTATTTACTTAACCAGCATTCTGATTTCACTGATGTGGTGGCAGTGTAGTAGAGTTTGCATCTCACTGCCTCTTATTTCTGGACTAAGGGAATTGAGTCCTGCTGTTACATTACTATATAATGGATTAACTGTCGTAGGTTTCTTCAGTAGTAGAGAAAGAGCTTCTCTACCTCTGTTGGCATTGCTTTAGGGAAGAAAAAAATAATTAGCTAAATTGGAGTAATTCTGCCTTCTCGGTCCTCTCTTAGAGGTCTACAGACAACTGTGCTCTTTAATGAACAATTTTATGTGATTTACAGCAATGTTAGTGATTAAACATTGAAGACAAATACACAAGCAAGTAGAGTAAATACAAAGTGGTTTAAAGAATCAGATCACAATCTAAATATGAAAAAAGTAAATTGCTGCAATGCAGCCTTGGATCTGTTGGACTTCAGTGGGATCCAATATGATGTAAGATTCCTTTTATGCCAGACACTTGCAGAGCACATTGTAGTTAATTTCTGTTACAGGGTTATTGTTCAGCCCACTGTTCAATTCTCCTGCCCTTCTGTGCCAGAGAAAAGGTGAAAACCTTTTGATAGTCATAATGAAGAGCAATAATTTTCTCTCACAACAGAAAGATCCATCAGTCCCTTCTAGGTTCTGTGCATAGTTACCTGATGTAATACACTTTAAAAGTCTTTAATCAGGACAGAACATTCCTGATTTCAGAAAGTACCTAATTTGAAATGGTGAAATAATATGTACATATTTTCAAATTTTCTTCATAAAGGTCATTTTTCAGTGGTCTAATTACCTTTGTCTACTATGTTTCAAGGGGTTGTGTGTCAAATGCAAGAAATCTCTTCAGGTCTCTCTCAGTTATGATCATGAAGGGAAGAAAATGTCCAGACTTTGTACCAGAGCTGGGTAGTGCTTTCAGGAATCCTTAAAACTGAATTTTGAAAACTACCATACCATTGCGTTAGGCTTTAAAGCTTTCACCACTAACACAAGTTTTGGTCTGTCCCTATTTGGTACTTCCCATGTCTTTTATTACATGAAATACTGGATTCAATTGAATATACCGAAATATTTGAAAATTATTTTGGAATATAACATTTTAGAGTGGAACATCTCTTTGCTACCTTTTGCTGTCTGTGTTCAGAACTACACAATTTACAGATTAATAATGTCATTTTCATCCTCAGAAATTAATGTTTTGGAATAACAGAGCACGATGAGGAATGATAGCCAACACTAAAGTTTAGCAGCAGTTAGCAAAGGAGGCCATACACATTGACTATCCTTCAGAAAATCAATTAGCAAATTCCACAATAGGTCTGTGATACTACTGAGAGACTGAAGAATCAGTATTGTCTTACTTAATTGCTATGTCTTTTTAAGTCCACATATTTTAAGTTGAAGACAGTAACTTGGCACATAAATTCTGTGTGTTGTGGTTACTACTATTTTTCCTGCACTCAGAAATTATTATTATATTTAAATGTGAAGTCTTTAAAAACTGTGAGGACACAAAAAGGATCAGATTTATTTTATGAAAATGTAATTTATTGCAATCATTTTGCATTTTATGAAACATTAATCATGTGCAGAGTGTCTGTATGGAACATTAATTTGGGGCAGTAAGAATAAGCAGCTGCAGTTCCCTGATATGGTATCTGCAGCATTTGTATTAATTATCTCATAACATAGACTAACCGAAGTAGAAAATTCATTATCTTTAGTTAAATAGTAAGGAAATCATAATGCTTTTATTTGTTAATTTCAAGGTATTATCTTCCTAAAATCACTGTTAGTGGTAACAGATGGCTGATAAATATCAGCTTATAGAAATAGAAATATATGCATTAATTTTTTCAGTTTACAGCCTTTTTTAAAAAAAAAAAACTGACCAGTTGTAGCTGTACATCCAGGATGGTAAAAAGATGGCTGAATTGGCTGTCCCATCCTTTAGTTAAAGGTTTGGAGGGATTTTTGTCCTGCTGCCAAATTTATTGGGTTTTGCTAGCACATTTCTTTTTGCCATATGTTACTCTTCCCATTTGTGACAGATGATGCAGAGTTAGAAGTGCTGCTCTATTTTACAGGAACTGTAAGTCACTTGCATGCAATTCTTAGACATTTAGAGTTTGCCACATGGGTACTAGTCCTTAATCTGGAGCTGGGAATTTTCAGTCCAAATAATTATTTCCTCAGGGCTAAATTCACAAACCTCTGCAGAATGGCAGCCTTGCAGAGGTAGCTACGTGTGCTCTAATGTTGCAGCTTACTAGAGTAGATAATGTCTTTAAAAGCAGCACTGAGTTCTGGTGGCAGTTTTAGGGTTACTGTGTTTTCAGAAGAATGTTTAAATGCCCATGCTGGAACAGATGCTCAGCGTTCAGTGTGCAGCCCTGTGATAGTCCATGATGGGTAGGTAATGCTTTGAAAGGGCGTTGGGCTCTGTGAGCATCAGCTGTGGACAGCTCCTAATAATTCTGCTCACAGCTGATTCAGAACTGCTGCTCTAAGCAGGTTTTTGGGTGTCTAGCAATCCTGGACAGATGGATGTAATCCTCATGTTCCAGCATGAGGAAATACTCTTGAACTTCTCAGGGAGAACAGTATAGAGCTACAAAACAGTTGATAGTAGTTCCTTTCAAAGAGAGGTTGTCTCAAACACTGGGGAACCCTCACCTGAATTGCTTGATGGTCACAGGATGTGAATGACTGGACACTGCCCTGAACAAACTGATGTAATTAGACCTACTTTTAGCAGAGAGTAAGACTGAACTACTTCTGGAGGTCCCTTTCAACTTATATTATTGTTTGATTTTGTGAATCAAACAATGTAATATTGTTTTTTAATTTCAATGCATTTATAAGTCATACGCAGTGATTCTAATATGTTGGAAAAGTTTGAATACAAGAGGTCTTGCTTCAGCACACACTGACTGATCAATTGCCCATTTCACATGGAGTAGTTACTAGTTGGCTCTAAAACGTGGTTGATGGGTACCCTGTTCCTCAAGTTTTCTATATACTCTCTTCATATTGACTTCCTGGTTATTTTATTGTATACATGATTTTATGAGTATAGCTCTGCCTGATGAAATGAGATTGTGTGTGATGAGGAGGATCATCTGCATAGTGTGTGGTGTGTTTCTTGCTTCTTTTTATTTCTAAATCATTTTTTTGACCCTTCACTTAGCAAAAGCTACTCCTTGGTATAACAGTATTGCAGTGTGCTCATTATGTCCATGTCCATTCAATACTTATTAAGCTACAGATAATTTTTTATATGGCTTTGTTTACATAAAAAGGAAGCACTTTTAAATTAACTTACTTTCTCTTATGTCAGGGGGCTAAGACTGGTTTAAATGTGTTAGGGAATTCAATACCTTATGCTAGTGCTAAAACATGTTCTGCACGTCTTTACAGCTTTCAGTAACCCTATTTTTATTTCATTAATTAGCTTGAGTTGAAAGGCACTAAAAGAACTCAGGCTGATAAAGCATTTTCAAATATTTTACTTCCAGTCTGTAAAGTATATTCAAATGCCAACACAAATCATAACATTTACTGTATGTGAAAACAGATTGAACAGTTGGTTCCACCTAACATTTAAATAATATTTATCATAAAGATATATCTGGATTAAGTACCTATAAATTTCCACATACCTTCATTTTTTTGCATAGCCATAGCTGTTAATTTTAGAAGACAGTCTCATTGCTTGAAATGACAGTAGACTCCAGTAACCTTTGAGCTACTGACTTCATATTACCTTGTACTAATTCTCTTAATGGCTACTAAAATTGATTGTAATAGCAGGATTGCCTTGCATTGGCGTTATACAAAAACAGAAGTACTTCTTGGCAGGTTCCTGAGTGGATTCATGTGATTTAATATGCATTTTTTGATTACTGTCTAACCTTCTACAACCTTTACTGTCTGTCTTTCACCATTAAAGATTCATCTCCGAGTCTATCAGGTGAAATAATAGTCTGAATACATCTGAATTACCTCATCTTGACCTATTTTAAATCAGTGCAGACAAATTTGCACAATAATTTCACTACTCTGTATCTTTACAAGCTCATCACCAGGATGAAAAGTTCCTAAACATTTTTTAGTATGTATCAACTAATTAATATAATTTTTCATCATACAGTATAACCTCGAGCAAGCATGTTTCAGTGGCAGATAGCATTCTAGTGAACGGATTGTTAGGCTGATGGTCTCTGTTACAGAGCATGAAGATGGACATGGATATGTTATCTCATTGCTGGCTGGCTCAGCCTTGGCCAGCAGTGGGTCTGCACTGGAGCCAGCTGACAGTGGCTCTGCTGGACATGGAGGAAGCTTCTGGCAGCTTCTCACAGAATCCACCCCTGTAGCCTCCTGCCACCTAAACACGGCCGTACAAACCCATATACAGCTGTAATGGAAGGGGAAATTAGAGGAGCAGAGTGTCCCAAGTTAATAGCTGATTCTTTGTGCTGACCTGTTAGCTGGTTGCAAGAGTTAGTACAGAAAGGTGTCATTATAACAAACACAGAAATCTCAAGTGTTTGAATTACAATATGTAATCTTAGATCAGGAGACCATTTTCTTCTGGTTGTTGCAATACATTTTTGAGTACACATGCCTATTTCTCATTGTTTTTTTTTCCCAGTTCCCTATAAATTATCAGAAAATAAATTATTCTGTTATACAACAGAGAAGCACAAATACAATTTTTATAAAAATATCAGTCCATAACATATGCAAATGTATGTATAGCTGAATTGTACTTTAGTCTTTCATGGATAGAATCAAGGTATCAAGAGGGACTTCAGTAAAGAATAAATAATCTTAGATGCATGCAGTTGTACAGGCATTGATAGTTGTTGACATAATGATATGTTTCTATCTTATTCCAAAATACAAATAGATGTTTCAGAGTGGTGTTCAATTTAATGAAGTGCTAAAAAAGCTATGTCACTAAATGTGTTGGAATGCTACACAATAAAGGAAAAGTAAGCAAACTAGAGATTTATTTTCAAGACTGTCCCTGAGAAGCTCTGCCAACTAAGGTATCTTCAGGTTGTAGCTTATTTAGTTACTGGTAGACCTGGGAAGTGATCCCAATTTGGAAATGATAGATATTGAGAATGGCAGTGGAAGGTGTTTTGTTACCTGAGCAGGGATACATCTGATGTCTTTTCTGCTCTTGTCATGTTCCAGATAGTATTATTTTTTTTGTCTTCTCTTAGCTTTTCCCAGACAAATGGGAGGATGGAGTCCTGGGAGGGGTATCTACTTGCTTCAAGCATGCCCTTTCTTTGTCTTCTCAGTGAATAAGCCTCTTGACTGCACATCTCTCTCTGATATCTACTTCTGTTGCTGGTTTCTGTACAAACTGCCAGTACTGTACAGCACTTCAGCCAGTCTACTACTAATCTGCTGTTCTTGGTGCTACAGCTGCTCTCTTTGGCCTGGTGTCCTTTTTCTGCCTTTGCTATTTCTGGTCAAAGAATCCATCCTTTCCATCACCAAGTGGCTGTGCAGTTGCCTGTTTGCAGTTACGTACTCACAGGTTTGGCTTGTGAAAGTCCATTCCATGGTGTAAACTTCCAGCACATTGTTGGAACCCTTCTGCTGTCAATCGTATGTCCTCTTTTCATGCCTCAGCCTAGGAAAGCAGATTGGGTGTTCATGATTACCTGCCTAAATTGCACCTCTGACTTGTTCTGGTAGGGCTTGGATTAGTGTTGCCTTAATGAACATGCAAATGAAAAGTCAAAAGACTGTCATGGGTGTCTCAGCCTCATCTGCAGAATGATGTGAAAATACCTGTGCCACCACTGTAGTAGTTGGCAAAAGAAGTTTTCTATTTCTTGGTATCTATAATTTTATAATTCTTTTATACAGCATACAGTATTTACTTCTGAAGACCTTCACTGGATTTTGAGGGCATACCTAAGCAATGCAACTGAAAAAAATTCATTTTAAAAGCTGTGGAACATATGTATTTGTATTATTATATGGGGTTTGGTTTTTTGGGGGGGTTGAGGGATTTTTATATAGCATAATTTGGAAAGTTCTATTTAGCACCCTGGAGAAAAACATTAAACAACTCTGCATTTTGTTTTTCAGTGTGCAGTGACTTGGAATTCAGGGAAGTTGCAAATAGATTGAGAGACTGGTTTAAGGCACTCCATGAAAGTGGAATTCAGAATAAGAAGACTAGGATTGTTCAAAGGCCTGAAAGAAGCAGTAAGTGATTTCTGCTTGTCTTATTTGATGTTTCTTTGATACTTTTCTGTTCTCTTGATTTTCCTTTGCTAAGACCTGCCTTGTTCTCCTGTGCTTTAAATAGGCATGTCTACAAAACTATAACTTTGGGCTTTTCTGAAGTAGTTTTCCTATTTATGGCTTGGTACTAATACAAGATGTTCACTTTAGACTTCCAACATCATTTGGCAGGACAGCTACCATTCACAATTCTTTAATTTGTGAATGCTGTCAAATTAAAAGAAATAAAATATAGGAGCTTAAATTATGTGTGACTCATCTTTGCTAGTTGATGTCACTGTAGGTACTGGTACAGAAAAACAGATGGAAGAGAAGCTTGTAAGTAAAAAAGAATTTTTAGGGTTATACTTGAAGTTGGAAAAGACTCAGGAGTACTAATGAAGTAGAAACAGTAGGGGGGATAATTTCTTTTTAACCCCCTCAAATATGTAAGTAGATTTTTTTTGTTGTGGGAAGTAGTTACATTTTAAAATGTAATCATCAAAGGGCTTGTTTAGAAGAGCAGTTGAAGTGTGCATTAATAGTTCCAAATGTGAAGTCCTACTGTGAGGGGAGTCAAATTGGATTTCATAAGCCATAAAACTCTAGATGTCGTTAATATGAAGAGCAGACTATGAATTCTTCCAGAGTATGTTTCACAGAATTTGGCCACCACTGGGTTGTTACCTTATTTTATTTTTAGCTTTTTAATGTTTGTGATTTTTTTTAGCTTTTGTTTGTTTCAATTTGCAGCATTACTTTTTCTTTTTTTCAAAAAATCCAATAATTTCACTTAATTGGAAATGCCATGTCATTGTGTGAATTTTTCATGCTAAGAAAATGTGAATAATTCTGTAAAACAGAATGAATTAAACATGGTTCTGTCTACCTGGGAATATTTTTCTTAATATTGAGAAAATTTTTTCTGAGGTAAGGTGGTAATACAGTAACACGACTTTTTATTGATATTGAAAAAAATGACATTTAAACCCATATATTTCCAATTTACATTCTAGTTGGTGCCCATAACTGGCATGTGATCTGCTTCTCATGCAGTAATGAAAACAATAGAAATATGAAGTTTACAGCCCTTAAGTAAGAATTTATTGTATAGTTTAAAAAAAATATATCTAATTATGTAGGTTAGTGCATTACTCAGTTGTAGGTTAACTGAAATATCATGTAGGGTCTTGTTTCTTCTGAATGCTAACTCTGAAATTTGGGCAATGATAAAGGAAACAACTGTAGAGCTATTAAATATTATGTCCTGCATAAATAACAAGTCAGTGTTTCAAGAAATTGGATTCTATGTAATGCAAGAAAGTAAAGTTCATAATTAATACTTTGAATATGGTGAGATGTAGTGCAAACACAAAGTTCTTAAGAAATTTTTCCCTTGGCTTTTTTCCTTAAGCACACAGCTGATTTTGATAAGACCTACCATGTCTGCTTGAAGCAGGCATTTGCACTGTGGTGTGTATGTGGGTGTAATATAGTCACATTTATTATGTCACTTGTTTGTTCACAATTTTTTACTTTATAATAGCAATCAAAGACTATATTTAGACTTAAGACCCAAGGTTTTAATATGTGAGGCTAAAAATGCAAAAATCTTGTGGATTTTTTGACACTCAATTTTGGAAGCCTTCAAAATCATAACATTCTCTGCTTTGGCAGAGAATTGACATTGTACAGAATCTGCACATATTTTAGGAGGAACATGAAATTTAAGGCACAATTTAGATTGCATGCTATTCTACCAATTTTTTTTTTTTTGAGAGAGAATCAAGAGTTTATTTGGATGGCTAAGCACAGTCTTTGCAGGTCTCTGCAATCTTTTACCTATTGATGAAAAAAATCTCTGTGGAAAATTATGTTTCCTATATATTACTGACTTTAAATTACTTGTCAACATCATGCTGTTATAAATGGTTGACTTAGGTTTTTATCATGGTACCAGAATTTGGAATGTTGTATTAAGTGTTCATTTATTACTTATTCTAAATTTGATCAAAGTTTGATGACAGGTTTTGGATGATTATTTCCTTTTTACTAAAATAAAGCAAATCAAGTTTTACAAAAAAAATGGTTACATGTGAGACATTCAATTTGTCCTGTATTTTCTTCTTTTTCTTTTCAAAAAATGAAACCTACATTTGAACAATAACTGTTCTGTGGGTAATGTTTCAGTACTGGGGTTAGTTACTCAAATTGCATGTAGCTAATTGTGAAAAAATACTGGGTTTAGATACTAAACATCCTATTTGTGCAGTATTTGCTCGATTTTATAAATAGCCAATATTTACATGCTTGTAAACTTTGAGAAGCTACTGCAGGAAGGCAATCCATCTATAGACAGAAAGCAATTGAATTAGAGTATGTTCAGTAGTAGGTTTTTTCCATTTGTAGATTTGGGGATGCACAAATTATTTCAAAACTGCTTTCACTAATGCTGTATGTTTTTCCTGTTATGTAAATTTCTGTACTTCAAAATTTCTCATTTAAGACAGCAAAATACATACTGCATTTTATGAGAAATGAACATGTCTGTTATTTAGAAGAAAATATTGTGTCACTGTGTCCCTGTAAACACATAAAGAAACATAAAATATGTAAACCATTTGACATAGTAATGTCCTTTCTAACCATTAAAAAATTCCTAAAACTGTTCTTGAAGAGCTAAGTTCTCAAGTAATATCCCTTGATGTCTGTTTCCAAAGTCATAGGAGGTGCAAGACTTCAGGCCTGTTGATATCTAAGTGTATCAGGGCACCCAGCCATATTGATATCTTAGTCTACCAGGGCTGTCTCCAGTCCCTATTTGGGAGATGCCAAAAAGCTACAGCTACAAATAAAACTTGCAAAGAGTTTGCAAAGTTTCAGAGTGGTGTTGTTGGCTGAAATGGATTTTGGCTCAATCTTTTGTACAGAATTATCTTTATACACAATGAAACGTGGGTTTATTTTAGTTTATTTTAGTTTATTTTAGTTTCATTTATTTTAATATTATTTACTTTCTTTTTTTATCCTCAGTTATCTGCTTTCCTCTAACGGTCACATTAACTCCTGTAAATAAAATGGTAAATCTGGTATCCGAAATAACAAATTTTATCTCATCCATCAATCTGTTAGGAAACTGATAGCTTCTAGGTATAGNACTTTCCTGGGAACATCGCAGTTGTACTTTATTTCTTTCTCTTGTACCTTTTGTTGTGACATGAGGGTCAGTTTTGCTAGGTTTATCAAAATACCTTTGGTGCCTTCCCCACGTTCCCCAAGGCCAGGGGTTGGTCTTGGGTGATCCTCATGGGTCCCTTCCAGCTCAGTCTATTCTGTGATTCTGTGGCTTGCCCTAGCCTGGGCTCTGCTCATGTCTGTGTAATCACAGTGAGCAGGAATGTATTAGAGCATCAGACAGGGGATAGAGAGTGTTATTCCTGAATCTGTCTCTGGGCTCTTGTGGATCCAGATGAGGCTCACCAAGATCACCATCTTTGTGATCAAGTACAAAAGCATTCACCTCTGCTTGTCCTCTTTATTTCAGTCTGTCCTTCTCTGCTCTGTCCTGTTTGCATTAGGAAGGGAAACATTTTCCCAACTTGCGAGACGCTGTTCACTGAAGGTTTTCTGCTAACCAGACTATTACAGAAATCCATTACCTAAGAAAACCTTCTTGTTGTGCAGCTTGCACACTTGACCAGGTAAAATCCATGGTTTAATGTCAGCCAGGAGTCTGGCAAAGAGTGCACGTGTGTTTATTCACATGTGTGATTTGCCAGCATCTTCTATTGCTTCAGACAGCATACTGGTGTGGGAAAAAATGTGCATTTCTTGGCATATTAGATAAACAATTTCTATATAAAGCAATATGTGAGCCCTGTGTATGTATGCTGTTTTGATTTCCACATGGTTTCAAAAGCTGTCTTCCTTAATAATAAGCAGGCAAACTATAGTTTTACCTTGGAAAGCAGATAAGAGTTAAAATTCTCTGAAATTCAGAGAAATAACCAGAAAGAGGAGAATTTCTGTTGGTTCCTTTTGAGCAAATGTTTTGAATGCCCAGTACATAAGCCACAGAGGATGGTTATATTTCTTAATAATTTTTCCCTTGGAATTGTTTTGACCAGGAAAAGAGCATGAGCTGGTACTTCATATTTTTTAGTTAGTGTTCAGAAATAGCTGCATAAAAGTTCACTTCATTATGGTATATGGAAATAGATTTTGAGGAAGTGGTAAAATGAAAGAGAAAAACATCTTTCATTATTTAGTCATCCGAGCAGCAGTTTTTTGCTCTCGTCAGCATAATGTCCTGGTACTTAATCATCAAGGATAAATTACTGTCATTCAATTATACTAATTATTTCTTAGTTTCTGCTTATTGCTTTGGGTTACAACTGTGAAAAATGTGTAAAGCCAACATTCTAGTTGGTGTTCTGAGTGATAATATATATAATATGTGATTTGGACTATAATTTCCTAGGTCTAGCTTACCTGGTGATTTTTGATTCTTAGTTCTGTATCAGCTGATGCCTTCCCATGTCAAACCATGTTAGCAGATATTAAACTCTAGATTTGTACTTCAAGGCTTTTCTGACTCTCTTACTCAAGTATATCACTTCAAGATGTATTATTTTATCAGTATTATAATAGAGGAAGAAGCAAGTCATTGTTGAGAAGAAAGCACTTCTGATAATTTTAAGTTTGGACAGTTCAGTAAAGGTTCTTTTAAACCAAGAATTTTACCACAATAATCCTAAAGAGTTGGTAATATGCATGTAGACCTGAAGTGATGACCTTTTTGTGGTATAGCAGTTCTGGAAGAGGCAGAGTGCTCCATTTTATATCAAAAAAAGCTGCTTCTATCTCTGTCAACGCCTGCCTGGTTTACCTCTGAAATACTTGAGCCATTTTTCTTTTATTTATTTGAGCAAGACCTTATTTTACCTAGATTTCAGACATTTCTGCATTGCAGTGACTGATACTTGTGAAAGACTGTCTTGATGAAACAAGACCAATGAAAACTAAGAAATGTGATTTTTCTCTATTTGCAACACTAAAATTGTATATACTAAGAAAGAGGAAGAACAAAAAACTGGTAAAAACAACAAAAAGTATACCTGGGCTGTAAATGAAAATACAAACTACTTCAGAGTGGAACTCTGAAAAAAGAAACATAAATTACTTTCAAGTAAAAGCATGATCAGTTTTAGAAATTATTCAATCAGTTATTTAGTAGAAAGCTATACCCCATGATCCACAGTGCTTTTTTTCCTTCAGTATCTGATGCTATTTAACAGATGGGTTATGACAGTTTTAATAAATGTAAGCTTTTCTTATAGGAAATATTACTGTTTGAAGTAGGTTTATTAGTTCTGATATACCAGAATAATATATTCCTATCTTCTAGGTAGGATATGTCATGAATATCAGACTTCATACTCTATATTTAAGTATTCAGCCTGGTTATGTTGAACTTTGACAGGATTTATTGAAAATATTAAAGCATAATAACATTTTTCTGGTGCTATCCTGTTGGTATCAGTGATCTGTAATAAAATTATCTGCCTTTCGATTATATTGCTGACTCCAGTGCAAATTTTTTTTAATTTCAAGCTTTGTCCTTAATTATGAAAAATGTAATAGAGAAGATGCTGGTGGGACATCACTTTTTAAAAAATGTAAAAGCTATATAGAAAGAAGTGAGAAAAAATTGAGGAATGGGAACAGAGGATGAACTCCAGTCACAGGCTAATGCTAGTTAAGGAAATGAAGAAAAAAATAGGGGTAAAATCTGGTGCAGTTGTATAATATGGTTCCAACCTTAATTTAGTGGTGTGTACACCTTTGAAATGTTCAATTCTTTCACTGTTCTTCAGATAAATTTATTTCTTTTTAGAGTATAATTTGAAACTGAGTGAGGATTTGGATTCGATGATTCCAACTCAGCTTATTCTGTAAAATAAGCAGATGTTTGGGGAGTTTCTGCTTTTCCTTAGTATAGTTTATTAAAAACCTAAAACTTGTCTTCTAGTATCCTAAAATACAAATACTTTATTATGTGAGCTTTGCCAGCATGAACCACAGAAGCTAATTTAAAAATATTTTGTCCCAAGCTTGAAAGTGATGCTTCTTTCAATAAACTTAAGTTGGAATTTCCACATGCAGAGGTATTATCTTCACTTACTTTGGCCCACAAGGTCTATCCTTAAATTCCCCCATTAAGTGGCTTTTATCTTAAATTCCTTTCTTGTTAGCATCTTCCTGCTTAAAATCATAGTTGCTATATTTCTGCCCTGTCTATTAGAGTTTGGTGAGTTGGCCAGAGTGCTAAATTCAGAAAAGAATAGTGAGTACAAGAATAATTTCTCCTGTCATGCAGGTACACAGAAGGCAGGATAGGTAGCAGTATGTTTCATGTTGACCTCTTTTGGTATCCAAGGTCATGAGGAGAATCTCTAGCTAAAAGCAGAATTAAGTGTTAAGAGGTCTTCAGGAACAGAGCCTTACAGGTAAATAGTATTACTCTGATCATTAATCCTTAGGAAAAAAATGTTTTAAGATGGAGGAAGCTGCCAGATTTTTTCTAATCAGAAACACCTGTTAAATAATTCTGATACCTTTTACAGATAAGGTTGTGTAAGACATTTACTCTATATCCCTATTTGTTCAGTTGGGTCCTGTATCTCGTTGCTCTTCATAATCCACAGAGAATAAGTTTTGTCCTGATGTTTTATCAGGGGCTGAAGAGGAAAGGAAAGAGGTCTTTGGCTCAGTGCTTGGGTATGTTTTTAAATTATGTTAAACACATGAAAACTTTATAAATATGAAATGGCTGGCTTAATTTTTTTAATATTTTTTTTTCTTCTTTCTATTAAAAAAGAAAATTATTGCAACAGATCATCAGGGAACTAGAAAAAGTGAGATCATTAACTATGACCTTGATGAAAAGTCATAGTTAATTTAGAATTTCTGAGGAAAGGGATTTTATGTGTTGGTCTGACTTGCACAGGGAGTTTTGATGCTATCAGCTTTCTTTGCCTTTCTGAAATGGTCATTCTACCACAGAGTAGGCATTTCCATATATAGATATATATCTAAAAGGACATCTAATGACTTCTAAATACAATTACTGGATTAAACCTGTTTAGCAGTATAGAAGCTCTTTCCACATTTCTTTACGTTGTCAGAACAACAACAAAGGCAGGCAGGCTTGATTTTCAACAGCAAAAGAAATTGGGAATTCCTGTAAGCTCTTGTCAACTTTTCTATAGCCTTGTCTACCAATCTCAATTTCTCAGTGCTCAGTTTTAACTTAAAAGTTTTGAGAAGAATATTCTAGTAGCACTAAATATGTTTAGTAGCACTAAATCTTGTTCTGTATTAGGGTGTGTACTCAACTGCCTGGCCACATCAGCCTTTGAGTACTGATGAGGACTGCAACACATGAGCCAGGAAAAGACTGTGTTTGTATCATCTGCAGCTCACAGCTTCCACAGAGGCAAGAGGCCTGGTGGTTCCTGCATTTCCCTTTCATGTCCATAGGCAAGTCTGCATGTACTTTAAAGTCTATGCAGGAAACATTAATAGGAGGTGTGAGGTCTGGCTACAGGAATAACTCAGCCTCTTCCATCTGGCCATTTTTTCCAGCAGTGATTTAGGCAGATGAAAGC
Organism: Polioptila caerulea; assembly: GCA_013397295.1. NCBI lineage: Eukaryota > Metazoa > Chordata > Aves > Passeriformes > Certhiidae > Polioptila > Polioptila caerulea. The sequence continues at coordinate 3,114,974 of VYXF01010429.1, read as the reverse complement.
TGTATTGGTAAGTATGATACTGGCAGCTCTTAGCAATCATTTTTTGACATGGCCTCCTCCAAGATAGAAAGTACACCATGTAAAGATAAAATACAGTTTTCAAAGCATTGCTGAGACTATCATATTCCTTTTTCATAGATTTAAGTGTATGTTATCCGAACAAAAAAAAAAACAAACAAGCACAGACTCCTACAAGTTACCTGGAATTTATTCTCTTTAGTTCTGTTAACTTCACAAACCATTTAAATTTCATTCTCTTGATTTATAATATTGCTTAAATTCCTCATCAGTATTATTTTCCAGGAAATAATTATATATCATTTATTGCTGTACATAATATGCGTGCTTTATGTATAACATTTGACATGAAAACTTGTATTTCTAAATGTTTTGAGGCTGACTGTAGGATTGATTCTTTCAGCAGGTTAATTTAGTGTCTTTAAAGGTGAATCTGACATATAATTTCTATGTGCATTTCAACAGCATACACTGTTTATTTATGGTGTCTATGTACCACAAGGGCTATTTTTGGGATGCAGCATTCTTTTGTGGTGGCTGGGATCAGCAGCTGCTCCAGCTTTCCTTCTGTGTAATTTTTATTATTTTTGCTTTGCCTCTCAGGATTTGATACCAGCATTTTGCCAATTTGCAAAGACTCCCTCGGCTGGATGTTTAATAGGCTCGACACGAACTATGACCTGTTGTTGGACCAGTCAGAACTTGGGAGCATTTACCTTGACAAGAACGAGCCGTGCACCAGGGCCTTCTTCAATTCTTGTGACACATACAGAGACAGTTTGATATCTAACAATGAGTGGTGCTACTGCTTCCAGAGACAGCAAGGTAAAAGATGAGGTCAACCTGCATATGTGTATGACACCTTTTTTTGGGCTTTATCTTTTTTTTAACATATTAAGAAGATTACAGTGAGCTACAAGCTCTTAAATGCTGTGCAATGAATTTGTGTTAAGGTTTGTGACATATTGTGAATACCTAAAATGAAGTAAAAAACCTCCAAACAAGCAAAAAAAAGCCGAATGACTCAAGTTAAATGGAAAGGCTTGCTAGAAATTCAAGGATTCTAAATAAAGTGCAACACTGTCACTAATGCTTTTACAGCTATATAGTTCCTCATGCCAAAATTTAGTATGTACGTAGAGGGAAAGAGATTCAAAGAAAGAACAAAATTACTTAAATTATTTCTTTCCCAGTCTACTTCACCTTCATTATAAAATAAACTTTTTTATTGCTAATTTAGGGTATCTTAATGTTCATTGAGCCTAATAAAATAGCTGAATGAACATTATGGATAAAGTTATTTCCAGTCATTTAGGCCTAAAACCAGTTGGTTTTTATTGCGTAGTTGAATCTCTTGTTAATGTTCTGATGTGATTTTGGTTAGACAAAGAAACACAACCTATAAGCATTGTTTTCCTGAGGAATATATAACCATTTTAGAGATAGGTGAGACATCACATAAATTATATAATCAAGCTAGTTGTAATGTATCAAGGAATTCACTCATTGGATATTGTCTGAAATTGGTCAGAATAATCTCTGCATTTTTCTTATTAACATGAGGGAGTTTTTCTGAAGGATAAACAGCAACTAGGGTTCAAATTTCTACTCCTGATAGAAGAGATAAAACTGATTTGGTGGAAAGTTTTCTAAGCTAATTCAGCCTTTTTGAAAGTTTTAGTATCAGTTTTTAAATCTCACTTGTACCCTTAAAACTCTTATGAGAAATTCCCATTAGCATTCAAAATTTAGGATTTCATTCTGATTCCTGTGGGAATAGAGGTTTTTGTCATGCCACATCTGCCAGTTGTAAATCTAAGTAAAAATAAAGCTGTACTTCTGTAGATAAATACTAAATAACAGATATATTTTCTTTGGTAAATTTCTTGTTAAAAAATTAACATTTAAACTTTTAAAATACCTTGTCTGTTTTATAGTAGAACATTAATTTTTGTGTGATTTTATGATTTTTATGCATGTTTGTACTGCTACCAACGCTAGCAAATAAAAATAACCCATCCCAGAAGTAATGTAGCTCTTAAAGAATGTAACATGTTTTGTTCATTTGTCTATAAAATAAAGACCACAATAATTTCAGTTTAGTATATAAACACCCTTAGTCTTTGGAGGGCAGTATAATTCTTTCCTATTGCCAGCAGAAGTACAGCAAATCACATGTGGCCTAAGGTTTTTCCACCATTTTCATATAGTGTATGCATGGCATTATCAAAACACATAATATTTGCTCAGTGTACTGATAGAGCCTGAAGATGGTATTGTAAAGACTGATCTAAACACTATACAATTTTATTAATGGTACCCTTATCCATCTTTCAGAGACACTGAGTCTTTACTTTGCAGAATCCAACCTTTTCAACTTTTCGTCGCCTTTTTACCAATTTCATCTCTGTCTTGATAATGGTGTTAAGATAAGGTGCTGATTTCAAACAGATTAGATAGTCTTTAATACCACAGTGTGTTTGAGTGTATAGTAAAAAAGATGTCTCCTAAACCTTGTATACGAAGTCAAATCTCAGTTTCAGCAATCCTTGCACATGAAACATGCACTTCATCCTTCTAAATTAACAATGTCATCAAAATCTGTATTCTCCGTTTTTTGGTGTGTCTTTTACTCTTCTTTTGTCATGCCTTGTTATTAGCTGTTGCACAACTGTCTGAGCCCTGCTTCCCCTGTGTATTAGTGACCCATTGAATTCTCTGTTTTTAATTTGCATTGTTACACTGAACCGTGGAATATGTTCATGTCTGGTTATGTTTTACGTGGTGGGATGATCTAAATAAGGCCTATAACTAAGCCTTTACTATTAATGGCAAAGAGATGGAAAAGCTGAGAAATTCAGCAGCTTCTTTCTGATGTTTGGTAAAATAAGTTGATATTAACAGAATACTTCAGGCCATGTAGAGCAGTTCTCTATTACTGAGCTTGATAGTGCTTTCTGGGCAGATCAGTGGTTTTACAGTACTATTGTTGATGACTGTTGTAAAGGGAATACAAAATTTAGTCAACCATGTGTATTATACTGGGATAGCAATTTTATTGTTCTTTTTAAAAGTACATAGTATTTGCTTAAGTCATTATCTGAGAAGCTCTCTTGGTCTTTGATCTTAGTTTTACCATACAAGACTGTCAGGATTAAACAAGTACTTAATGCTCTTCTTCATTCTTTCTTTCTGCTTGATTACACTACACTAGACCTATTACTGCACATTGCTAACAACTCCTAGTCAATATAGGCAACTATTTTATGAATCTTGAAGTCAGATCTTTCCTGTGGATAAAATGATCTTTCTGTAGTAGTTGTCCCACCTTGACTAATGTTTAAAAACTTAGGTACAGTCCAGTGATGCTTATTGCATTTTTTCTTTTTACTCTGCTATAAATGTAGTTTAGTGTTTCCGAGGTATATCCCAGACATTACAGTGTATTTCTGCAATACATCGAAATCTACACTGTGCCAGTGCTCTTTGCAAGTCATTCTGTACACTTTGGTCACTATGGCCCTCTAGTTTCAGCAATCCATGCAAGTGTTTGAGCACCCATCTTCAGAACTTACTTTCCTAGTTTTTCAATGCTAACGTGACACTTCAGTGCTTACATAAATGCTGAAATGCTGAGGCCTTGGCTGTGTTGCCTTTTTACAGGCTGAATTTTTTTCTGCCAATAATTGATTACTACAGCCTTGTTTTGTTGCATCACTGATGCAGAGTAAGAGAGTAGCCAATTTTGCTGAGAGTATTAAAGCTTAGCAGCAAAGTATTTCTTTACTAGAGGCCTCTAATGGTTCCCTTAGCCCAGCACATCTCTAGATGGGTTTTCCTTAGAGACTCTTCTGTCTGTCCTGACTCTTTCACTTCATCTTCATGACTTTAAAAACAGTCCCTCTTACAGAAGAATTATAATTATCATGATTTGTATTTGCCAGTCTTAAGATTGCAAGGACTTCAAATATATTTATAGATAGTTACAAAGGAAGATGTAACATGCTTTTATCAAGATACATGATGATCATAAATGAGATCCCCTGGCAGACCTGAAGTGTAGTATTGATGCTTTAGATCCCTGAAGTACAAACCTTGGGTGTCCAACATTTATAATTCTTGACTGCAAGTACAGGCAAGATGTCACTGCAGCCTTATCTGCAGTGGACCATATTCCAGAACTTAGGGTCTCTGCCAAATATTATCTACTTGATAGGTGAAAAATCACTGGTTTGTATTTGGGTAAGAAGGAGAATCTCTGAAAATTGGAGGCTCACTGGTGGGTAAGAGCTCCTTGAGATCTATATGTTAAAAATCATAGACATTCTTTGTCAAACCTACCAGATGGACTCCAGTTGATCTGTTAATGTGCTGTTTTGGTAAATCAAAGCTTAATTGTGCTAGCCTTGAAGCATTTCTTGACGTGACTGGATATTGATGTCTCAAGGGCTGGTGTTAATGGCATTGAGTACTCTGGTGTGCCCCAGTACTTTGAGCGCTGACGGACTGTGAATGGCTGGTGTGGTGTGGTTCAGAATTCACTCCTAGCCATGAGCTGAAGTTATCAGAAGGACAATTCCTGCCATGTCTGTGAAAGCAGATTAAGGATGAAAATGATTAGATACCTTATTTGTATTCAAATTTTCAGACAAACTGATGTCAGATTCATTGCTATTTCAAGAGACGCTACCACCCTGAGTTTTGTAAAGAACTGATTTTTCTCCTTGGCTCAAGGCTGCCTTAAGTTGTCCAATGACTGCTTTTTTTATTGAAATAATTTCAGAAATCTGAAAAAAAGCTTTTCAAACTTAGGAACTGCAAATAAAGAGGGAGGCATTATGATTTGGGAAGAGAGGGAAAAGAATGTGCTGTGAGCCGAAAGGAATTGGTTGAACTTCTAGCCTGCCATTCTCTTTGACAGTTTTAAGCACCAGAGTGATTTAGTATTGTTAAGAGTTTTTGCTGCTCTTATCCTGAGAAGCAAAGCTTAAGTGTGAATCTTGAAGACCTAACTTCTGAGAAGAATGTTTTGGGTAAGTAACTACCTCATGTTGCCTTGTTACCTCTTGGTTAGTGGTATTCCTTTTTCTAATGATGCCACCAAAGATTTATAGCTATAAAAGAAGGTTTTTTTTTTCTTTACGCATCATCCATAATTTTACATTTCCACATGGTAATGCTCATGTGTGCCTATCTATGTTTCTAGTTTAGGATTATTTTTCATTGAAAAAATACATGTATTCTTCCTATTTGGCTAGTTCTTCTTCATTGGCATATTTCCCATCTCTCTTGGAGGAGAGGATATAGAATAGGACAGCACAGGAAAACGTTTTGTGACATAATTCAACCATTATTCTAACCCTGCCAAGTCCACCCCATTCCTAGATAATCTATGATATTTGCAAGATAAATGACTGGCGTTTATTAGATTAATGGTAGTAGAAAATACCTTTAGTTTAAGAAATAATTGATCCTCAGAATGTTGTAGCATTGAGTTTAAATCATCAAATATTGAGAAAGACAGAAACCTTTGTTTTGAAAGGTAATGAAATAGTGAGCATGATAATTCTCAAAGTACTTCTTAGATCAAAAAAAGTAAAACTTCATGTAGCCTCCCCAAATACTCAAAGACTTAATTATTAAAATCTAATACCCACTCAGTGATGTCAAATCTCTGTGATTTTTCAAGAGCAAACAGAGCAATTGGTTCATTGTCTGGAAAGACAATACTGAAAATTTCTTCTGACGTTAAGACTCCGATTGACAGTATTTTGAAAGTGGAGCCTACCCTTAAGGCCTTCACTCTAAAAAGAATTGTTACAGATTTAGTGTGAAAAGGCATACACACCACAGTTGAGGCCACTTTTGAGGAAACATTTGTAAGCTTCTTTAAATGTGCATATATAAATTATTTAAATTTAAATTGCATATATAAATGTAGAATGTAAAACCAAGAGAAATTAACAGCCTGCTGCCAGTAGTGGGTCTACTAGTTTTTATTTACTCTCTTAGACAATACCAAAGGCCTGATAGAATAATTAGGCTGTGCCAGCCAAGATGCTCTGCGTTCACCAGAACATCTAGATGTTTGTGACCAGAGTGACATTGTGACTGGGTTCTGGTCTTGCATGTGTTCTGCATCAATGGGCTGGGCCAGTCTAACTCATCTTTAAACCAGCTCAGAACACCTTTTTCTATTTGCATGGAGAAAAAGGGATCCTTGAGTTAAGTACATGGCAAAGATGTGTTATAAATGATCAGAGTCTACTAAAATGGAAAATGCATTTAATATTCATGGAATGTAAGATTTTGTCTGGGAACAGTGCAAGCTAAAGACACCTGTGAGTAAACTCAGTAATTCTATTGCTGGTTCAGAATAAGAAATACTCTGGTGCTAATAATAATGGTCTAATGTGGAATGCAGTGCCAGCATTCAGAGATTAATTAGTGTTTTGCTGTCTTTGAGTCTTTCACTTATTGAACAGTGATGCAAACACATTCACATCTTATTTTCTTCCTATGCATGGGGCATACTGCGACTTTCTTTTATGGACAGTAAAAAATTAAACTATTCAGAACTACAATACGCTGTAACTGAAGAACATAAAACTGAATTTTAATGCATATTCTGCTTCTTAGAGCCATCTAAAGTTTGGCCTCCTTTTTAAAGTTAGTTTACTGCACATGGGGCTTTGTACCCATGGGATCCAGTCTTAAATTGTTGCTGGAGAGTCAAAATCTTGCAGACTTCAGTGAAGAAAAAGGTCTTATTTTCTTAGTGCAGTATGTAAAATACAAAATTGTAACATGACTTCTAAAAAGGACAAAAGGGAGGAAATTAAAAGAGCCATCCTGTTTTTAGCTAATACATGAGGCAAACTTAACAGTTACACTGATTTTTATAGACCAGTGAAGTGGGGTGTGATAGAGTTACTATTTTGGTCTAGCATTCTTCTGTCCTCCAGACTAGTGACTAGATGCTCACTTGGAGATGAGTCAACTGGGAGTGGTATTCTGCACAAATCCATGGTGGTGTGAAGATTCATAATTCTGAAGCTGTAGCAAGATGTGATAATTCTTTCATTTCAGATGTGTGTGCTTCATAGGGTCAGTAGTTAGCGTGACCTTACAACACAGCAAACTGTGAAAATGTAGTCATGTACTAGATACCATGTAACCTGTTTAACATTTTTTATGTCGTTTTAGACCCACCTTGCCAGACAGAACTCAACAACATTCAGAAGCAGCAAGGAGGAAAGAAGCTCCTAGGTGAGCCATAGATCATTCTTTTGAAAGTTTTATTACTTACATAAATAACCCTAGCGAAACAGCAACACAAAATCAATATTAATCCAATGAAGATAGACTGCTGTAAATCTCAGCAACAAAATTTAAAAAATTTTTGAAAGCTTTTAAACTTGGTTATATTATGTTACCTCACAAAAGCTCTTACATCTGTTTTATGAACCTGATAAAAGGTACATTTTTACAGTTACAGAGGGGACAGCGTAAGGTACTCCTAAAGTAGTATTTCTGCTGGTCCTTTAACTGTAATATTCTGCAAATAATTGAAATCTTTGTTGTGAATCAGTTTGTACTGCATCAATATTTCTAAAGTGTAAAATCTTCATTTACCACTAGTCACTGTGTAAAAGCTGCAACAAAAAGCTTGGCCCAAAGCAGTCAAAACTGAATTTCTCATAAGGATGGTTTCTAACAAGAACTATGAACTTCAAATGCTTTCATATGAATATTTTGTTCATTGTCCATTTGGTCCAAGTGATAAACAGTGGATTACTCAGCTATAGGCAAGTCACTGCCTTACCAAATAAGCCCCTCTTGTACATATAAATGCAAATTTAGTATTAATATTTTACTGTTTTCTGTGGTGTGTTCTGCTGCATTTGTAGTGGAATAATAATATATTAGTGTGTAAATAAGTGGTTTGTAAAATACATATTAAGCACAAATAACTCCTTGTAGCAGATAGTTTGTTAGTCAGGAAGTCTGACCCTTACTACTCAGACTTGTTTGTACTCCACAGATGATAGAACTTCCCATTCTGGAGTGGGTCCTACATTTGAGCCTTTTCACCAGAATACAGGGAAAATCTGGACTGAGATATTCAGGGAGTAAGAAATATGTATCACAGGATCAACCAAAAATTTAAAGGAAGATTGCTCACTTTATTTCTTGAGATCAGTCCAAGACTGATATGTGTTATTTTCCCTCCCACATTTGATACATTCAGTCACTTTGAGTCAACTGAATTTAGCAGTCAGACTGCACTGAGTTTCAGACTCAGTGTAAAGTCTGAAATTGATGGAACAGGAAAAGGTAGTTGCTTTCTGCTATAATTGTCACATCAGCCAAGACATGGAGTTTAATATACTTATTCGACATCTATATCTATATGTATCTATCTGTTATGTATCTATCTTGCAGGGCAGTACATCCCCTTCTGTGATGAGGATGGGTATTACAAACCAAGTCAGTGCCACGGAAGCCTCGGGCAGTGCTGGTGTGTGGACAGATACGGCAATGAGGTGTCGGGATCCAGAACAAGCGGCGCAGCGGAATGTGGTGAGTTAGGAACCTTCTGTGCTGTTTGGTTTAGAGGTGTTACTCCCTTTGATTGCCAACCAGGTTAAATTTCTTCAGTAAGAAGTGTGGGACCCAACTACATGGATTTTGATACAAAACCCAACCAATTATAATTTGTTATTGTTACTGTTTCGTTATTTTTTGGAGCTCCTGTCACTGTGTCAGCTATTAATAGACCCCCTACGTGTGCTTGGCATAGTGTATATAAACCCAAGAAAAATTAATTTTCTAGAGCAGCATTAGATAAGTCTCAGAATGTTTCATGAAATTCCTTTGGGTAATCAGCATGCAAGTGAATTCAATTTGACTTTTTTTTCAGTTTATATTTGAGGGAATTGCCAAAAGTTTTTAGCACACTAAATCTTCCCTTATTTTTCCCTTCCCTACAGCTCTGTGCAGCTTCTTCCAAGAATTCCCATGTCACCTTTATTTGATGTCCCAGATATAAAAGATGAAAAAAAAAAGTATTTTTCCTCTTTTTTAAAAAAAAAGTCATTTATGACTCCTTTTCACTTCTTCTCCAACAAAAGAACATAGCCTAAAGCAGAGAGTAGATTGTACACAGTGTTTGAGGTACAAGCTCAGACCTATTGTCCATCTAATGCAGGATCACTTCTAGATAAATGGACAGTTTGATATAGTTCAAGACAATATGTAAGAAGTGAACAATAGTCAGGGTATATTATGGGTAGTCCTTATTGTCATCTGTAAGTTGGACTTAAATTTTTTCAATTGTTCCTAGCAATCATTATAGTTCTACAAATCCCTAAAATTTGTCTCCTTTTGTTAACATTGAGAAATAAATTTAATATTGAAGTGGATTTTTTATGACAAAAGAATCTTCATAATCTGTTTTGGTTTTATTTTTTGTGTAGCACTCTGTAGTTGTCCTGAAAGTAAATATTCTGGTGTGCCTTTTGTATGATTATGTAAAATACAATATGAATATGTAGTGTATCTTGTGAGTCTTTTCTATAACTATCCTACCTTTTTAGCTATCGATTTAGAGACTTCAGGTGATTTTGCCTCTGGCGATTTCCATGAATGGACAGATGATGAAGATGATGAGGATGAAATAATGAATGATGAAGATGAAATTGAAGATGATGATGAAGATGAAGGCGGATGATGACGATGATGACGATGATCATGATGGATATATTTGATAATTTTAAGAGGTCCATATGTTGTACCTTTCTAAATTTCACAAGATGTTATTTCCTAAAATCCCTTTGCTCTCCAAGATCAAAAGGATTCTAACAAATATGTATATTTTGTATGATTATTTCAAACATTGCAGCTGGAGTCATAGACTTTTTTTGTTTAAATAAGAATAATTACGTGCTTTTAAGTTTTTAAATGCCATTGCGCTGAAGAAAACACGTTGGAATTCTAGCCTGAAGGAAAAAAATGTTATGTGCTACTGAAAATATATATATGTGCAAAACACACTAGAAAGCCAACCAGTCTCTTCAAAATTCTGCTGAAAAGATATTTTCCCTTACTTGGAACTGTGCATGTCCTCTTCAGAACGCATACTGTGACTTAACTTCAGTTCCGTCAGTGTTTTAGGCCCTGCAATTGTCCATTTAATGAATCAGAAATGTATTGCAGAAGAAAAACATTGGTGCATAAGTAGCATCTCAACCAGCCTTTGATTAACCAAAGGTAGGGAGAAAAATCAGAAGGGAAAACGGTAACAAAGTCCATCTTTGGGTTTACATTCGTACTTCTGTTTTTATTAGGAAATGGCTAGATTTTTGAAAGGATTTTTCAAAAGCAGTAGCATGGACAAGCACCAGTTCTGTAATTCTAAAATTTTCTTGTCCTTCCTTTTTTTGGTTTCATGTCAAGGTCATATAAGCTTTTTCATTATTTACTTAAACATTGCTTCACCCTTTGTGGTTTCTCTGTATTTCTCTCTAATCAGACTAGCGTAAAATATTTACATTGGGAAAAAGATTTGCTTAAAATTGTATTACCTTTATACATTACTGTATTTCAGAGTATTGTCACTTGCCCCAAGGTAATTTTGAATAAATGTATAATGATGCTTTTTATTTTCTTATTTCAGGAAATAGTTTTGCTCTTTATCTTAATTCATGTTGTTTTCTGTTACTAGTGCAGAAACTTATAGAACGTATTGTAAAGGTGCCTTGCAAAATAGAACTAGAGAGGTTTTAGCATGCATACCAGTATAGGATGTTAGGCAATAGCTAAGCACACCCAATTACCAAATTAATACCAGTATAGGTACTGCTGCTGGAATAAAGAAAATGGATTATTTTAATTTTTTTCCTATTATTATGTAATTACCATGTGGTCTAGATTATACTTATTGTGTAGAGTAGCACTTAAGATTTGACTGTAGAGAAAATTACTTTAATCACTGTATTTATGTTAGCATGTTAATTAATTGTGTAGACATTTTGGGACTCCACCATCTTCATTCATATCCTATCTGTTTCTTTCTGCCCACAATAAAATTGACATGACCTGTATAATGTATCACTACAGGTTGTGTAATTTAAAAATGAATCACTGATTTCCCATCATTAATAAAAGGAAAATCAGATTCTTATTTGAATTAATTTCTACACAGTAAATACTAAATCTAATGTTTATCTTATGTAATATTGAAAAGTATAATGCATTTTCTTTTTTACTGTTTCTGTATAGTTTGCAAAATAAAAACTCTTGTAACCAACCTTTGGCCAGTATAGCCCATCATTTTGACTTTTTACATAGTCTGAAATTTAGAATCAGGAAGAATTCATGTTTCAGATGCATTTTGCCTATTAAAATATGTATTTATTTGAATAAAGCCATTAATATTTTATTTCCATTTAAAAATATTTGAATAGGGCAAAACACAGAGGGAGCTTCTGGTTTTCTGTAATTTCCCTGATTTTTCTATAGCTTTGTTACATACTTTTATGACATTGTCTTCATTACATAGTAAAGAAAGAAAGACTTCTTTTCAAGCTCTGTCATAATTTGTGGGGCATAGTTGTGTTATTTTCCTAAATAAAGATAGTTAAGAGTTTACCATTCTGATAGTGGGATTTTGTCAGAGAACAGTTTCTTATGACTGAAATTCACTGATATATAAACTGATTTTAAATAAAGAAGCTAAAGAAAAAGTGTTGTCATTATTGGCTGATAAAGTAAGTACTGTTGTGGGGAATTTTTTGTATGTGACATTAGATGACAAACTGAAAATGCATTTCATTAAAACTTGTGATTTAGGAGAAATAAAAGAGAATTCATAATGTGTTTTGTCTAAAGGGATTACAGTATGAAGACCTTTCTGAAAACAACTGCCATGCAGAAGAGCCTGAAAGAAGTTTATATTCTTTATTCCCTGAAAATTCCCCACTGAACTGAACGAGGAGTATAGATGCATTTTAGTCCCTGAGTATTAAAACTACTTAGCATAAATTCAGAAGTAAGTCAAGATAGTTAAATTCAAAGAACTGTGACAGTGGGGAATATGGATAATTTTGGGTAATTTTTGTGGTCCAAAACTAAAACAACAGCAAGAAAAAATTAAATTGTTTTATGTTCCTGAGGAAAAGCCAGAGAAGAGGCTGTTACAGTGTAAGTCTTCCTTTGAAAACATAGTTTTGTTTTGTAAAAGGTAACTGTCTATGGATTAATACACTGGTGTTACTTACCTTTCATGATACCAAAGGAACTGGAAACTACTTCACTGTGCACTTCTTTCCTGCATTAAAGAAATGCAGGAAATCAAGAGCAGCTAGAGTCAATAAAGGCAAAGGCTGTAATATGAACCTACTTAAATACCTAAGCCATTCAGAAGCTTTTTCCTGCTTTCCATAAAATTCAAGAATTTGCACAGATGTCTGTCCTCATGACTACAGTCATGCAGAAAGCAGTTGGGAGCCCTTGACTATTTTTACAGTGTTGCTGTCATTTGTTGGGGTTTTTTTAGGCTTACAGTTCTGCACATGTATTTATAGATAGGCAAAGATCGTGATACAAATTTGGAGATTTTCAGACACAGTGATTAATCCTGTACTCTTCTGAGAATGTGTAGAATTATAAATCTCAGTTTCATTGAAAAGTAAGGAATACCAAGCTCAATGCAATAAAATATTGCATAGTCTTTGAAAAGAGTATTTTGGATTGAGACACAGATGTGCTTAGTTTAGAAGGAAATGCATTAGTGTCATTAGTTTGCAGATACAAAAATTGGATTATTGTACAAGACTGAGGAAGATGAATATGAATAATGATAGAAGGAATATTTTTGCCTGTTTTGTGCACATGGGCAAGAACTGGATTTCCTTTGTTCTTTTTTAAAAATTCTACTGCCCCGGTAGAATAATAAAAGTTGATCAAGATGTGGATTAACTTTATGCTTCATAGGAAATTAAAAAGCATTTTTATTTACAGATTCTTTGTGAAAGCAGTAAACATATTTCTAATTACTAGAAGCTTTTGAAAACTGGATTTAAATAAAGCTGTGACAGCACAAATTTATTTGAAATACTGTAATTCTTTTCACTGTTTTTTCAGCTAATTTAAGTATATTGGTCGCAAATTATTCACAATTTCATTTCAGTGAGTGCAGTGGACAATAAAGTAGTTTTTCAGCAAGTTCCTGTGTGAAGAGAGATTGGTATTAACCTGAAGAAGAATACAATGAGTTGGAAGAATCTCCACCTTAACCAGGTACCACTGGGTGAGTAATTAAAACACCAAGTATTTAAAAACTCAGCCACCTCCTGAAGGCAAATACGATTCTGGACATGCTGAATTAAACCTTTTGTCACAACTGGATTTCTGTTAACACAGTGTCTCTGTACTTGCTGTGCAGGAGAGGTGCAGTTTTCTAATTTGTTAATTCATCCAGTCAAATGGCAGTAGAAATTACCCTGAAGTTAAGACACCAGAGCAAGAATGGGAAACAGAATTGCCTAGCCTAAAAGACGGCACCTCCACTTGAATTTTATGTTGTGTTTCAGATGCTAATTGAACCAAATCCTGGAAAAGAGACTTCTACACAATGTATGTTCTCCTTGAAGGTGAGTTTTACAAGTGAAATATGAGTGCCTATTTTTAAAAAGAATCTCATGCCATAGTGTCAGTAATAATGCAAGACATTTTACATTTTTTCTCAAGCTTTCAACACAACTCCATAGAAAAATTTGATTGAAACTTCAGAGAGAGATATGCACAAAACTGGTGCTCATTCATGTAACCATTTTTACCAAGAAAGTTGAAATGCATCAGTTTAAATCAAGATGAACAGAGAGGTCACCTGTTCACCCTCTCTGCCCATAACATTTGCAGCAAAAAATATTAAAACACATCCTTTCCCCTCAGGTGATTATTCTGCTCATCAGGCAAGTGTAGTTTCAAAAGAGCTCACTGTACCCAGTGCAAGGCACTGAGGGTGCTCTGCTCTACAGGGCTTGTCATTGTCTAATACACATTTTTGGGGAGACTCTCCAATTCCTTTCCCTTTTCATAGCTTATTCTCATACTTATATACTGACACGTTTCTGTGATATTGTCTGCTGGTCTTTGGTCTCTATGAAGAAAAGATTGGATCTCTTCTACTGGAAATGTAATGCTTCTGATTGATTCCATATGCTTGAGGGGGCGAAGCTGCCACAAGAAGATTTCTCAAGTCTGGGGTGTAAGAGGAGAGTGTTGTCTATTAAAATATGTTGATTTTGTTTGAAAGCTAGCAAAGATTGCTGAGTTTTTCACTTGTTTTAAAGAATACCTGATAACAGCAATGCATAGGGAGAATCCTGTTTTGCAGTCATCATGCCGTGATTCTTTTTCCTTATTTCTTAAGAATAATGCAGTTCTTTGAAAGTACATTGTAAGCCACATTTGATTGGTTGTGTGCATTATGCAAAACATCTTCAGAACTTGTTCAGTTTTATTATACTTTTTTAATAAGTTTTATTAATGCACATTTATTCCATTGTGCTTAATTAATGTTAAGGAATGGAAACATGCTTTAATCCGGTGTAAGAGGGGTGAAGTTTTTTAATTTTTTTTTTATTTTATTTTTTTTTTAGTTCAAGCTTTCATTATTGAAGTAAGCAAAACTTAGAGATGGTTTTACAGATGCCACCAGTAAAACCCAAGCCATTTTACCCAAAGTAAAAAATTACTGTAAAAACCATGCTCAGTTCATAAGTAACATATATTTTAGTATTGAGTATGAAATGGTTAAAACTGACTTAAGAATTCTTACTGCTGTAGCATCTGTGGCAGCTACCTGAACAAAACAAATGTGTCTATAGGAAATTTATATATTTACTTTGTGTTGGGAAGTTTTCACGTTTGCTTAGTACAATGAAGATTTGTGCAAAGGTAGTGTCTCTGTGCTGTGCCATCATGGTGATTAATTGTGACCCAGTGGATGTCACTGGTTCATAGATAAGTGAAACTCAGAGTATGCACGGTGTGAAATGACACTGCAGCAGCACAAGGTGTTGGTAGCAGTCTGTATTTCTTCATGTGCAAGTGAACTTGTTTCCCTTGATTTCCCCGTGTGTTTGGAAACATAGACTAGTTTCCAGTGAAAGATGGAAATCAAATGTTGAGCAGGACTACTACCTTTAGCAGTAAGAACTCTAGGACCTGTCCCTGGAAATCCTGCCAGAATTTAGGAAGGAGGCTCTTTTGAAGGCCCAGCAGTATCAAATACATGATTTAGATAACGCTGATTAATCTTAATAATTTAAGAAAAAACTACCCATAGTTTTAATTTATGCGTTAAAAATGTACCTGAATATAATCTTTGCTCATGGGAACGCAATTCCTAGTAAAAAAGAACAAAATAAAAAACAACCCAGGATAGTTATGCTGAAAGTAAGGCAAGTTCAAAAGAAAAGAAGGCAGGAGAAACATTGCAACTGACAGCATTGGGACAGAATCTACATGTCTTAGTAGCTGACTGATCCTGTCATTGAATTAAAAAGTGAGGGTTCTAAGTTTGTAGCTCGTGTTGCTTTCCCCTCATAATTTCACCACATATGTTTTTATTAGGCTATGTAGCCTTCTAGCATATCTTCCCATCAGAAATTATGCATAAATGCTGAGATGAGTTCAGTTCCCACAGTGGCATCTGTAGGAATTGCACCATTAAGCAGCCCAGAAGCCGAGGATTTACTGACACATGAAGTCGTTCCTCAGAAGGAGTTTTATAGCAGGTGTTTGTCCAGATGTGCTTTTGTATACCCGTTACAAATGCTTGTTTGACTCAGTACAAGGAAGTGCCCAGAGTTTCTGTTTATATAAATGGTAATTTACTCAGATTCTGATATAAAAGTGGAATAATACCATTGAAAGTTGTGTCTCTTGTTCATTAAGAGAGCATGATTTTCATGTAGTGGAAATGGTGTTACTATTTTATCTCTCTGCATGGTTACTTTCATTTGAATCAGCAATAATAGCAGAAAAAGTAAATTTACTTCTAAGTAAATTTCCTATATCAGTTTTGTAAAGATAAAAAATGTCAGTGTTGACACAAGGGATATCTTAAGGCCCAAGAGGTAATGAAAAGGTCCCCTACCTATATCAGTACTCCTATGATTCATAGATCTGACTTTCACCATAAGCACCAGCTGCCTGGTTGGCTGTTGTCTGGCTGTACTTAGATTTCAATTGTAATGAGAAAGTGAGTCAAAGAAACTCTCTTTTTCCCCCTTTCAAATCTGTAACGTCTGTTACTGTTAATTAGAGGTCAGTTTGTATTAAGTTGTCTCCAAGTCCACTGCTTCTTAAATATCATTACATAACAATGGGGGGTAAAAAAGGCCTAATAATCTTCAATAGCAGGAATGAATTTGCACAAAATTCCCATTATTTGCTGCTGTACGGAGAGAGGTCTTTCTCTTTCTACATGCAGACAGGAGCCTTGCTGTGCAGCCCCTGTGTCCTTTGAGTGAGTGGTGCTGCCATGAGCAGGGCAGGGTTTGGGAAACCTCTGCTGCCTGGCTCTGCTGCTGTCTGTGCTGCCCTCCCCGATGGCTCAGCTGTGCTGTGACCTGGCCACAGAGGGTTTGGCTGTACACACTGTGGCTGCTGATGGGGAACTGCCTGTGCCTGGTGGTGGGCTTTGTGCTGCTGCTGCTGCTCATGCTTGCCCAAGTGTGGTGGAAGAAAGGGAAAGATTTTTCTCTTTTGGCATAGTAAGGTTATACAGACTGGATAGTCCTACAACAGTGGCCCCTCTCGTGTCTGTACTTCATCTTCACAGAAGATATTTGCTCTGTCAGGTGTATCAACTTTCCATTTCTCCTGATTGTACTAGCCCAAAATAGCCAGCTGCTTTTCTCTACCATTTTATCTGACTCAGAAAGAAATAAATATTGTACTTGTGAGGTTCATTTCTAATTTTTCTAAAGCATTCTTGGTCTAGCTTGTGTTAAGAAAAATAATACTCTGAACAGGAGAAGAAAACAAGGAAGAAGTTTAAAAAATAGTAAACTACTAACACAGAATTGTGGAAAAGAGTAATATTGAGGGTGAGAAAGCCTCACACTGCTCTTACTCGTCCTTACTTTAACTAACAACTCTTTGTGATCTTTGTCTGCATCAATCTGTAGCCAGCATTTAATTTAAACACTTCTGGGATTACACCAGCTCATGGAGCAAACATCTGTAAATTGTCAAAGCTACATTTTTCTCATGGGAAGAAATTCCACTCACTCTCCCTTAAGACAGTGATTACGATGGATAACTCTCAACATATGAATTATTTTTTTTGTGCTTAATTTGTGCATTAATATGCTGCAGTGTAATTTCTTCCATTCCCTTGAGTTCTGTAGGAAGAATTTCACATGCCACAAAATATGATCATCAGCTCAATATAAGAATACCAGAGCATCTAAGATGTGATGCATTGAACCAAAAGAGCTGATGTCCACTGAGCTTTGTCTTTACCCCATGGAAGACCATCACACAGCTGGGATTTAGTAAGGGTACTTTGCAGTGCTATTTAGAAGACATTACCTGGCAAAAAGTAAAGAGGGAAACAAATGTAAATGATTAGTGGTTATGATAATAGTGCTGTTCCTCTTTGTCCCCTACAACAACACGTTCTTCAGAGTATGGTCTATTTGTAGTGCTAATCTGGCCTTTCCCTCTCACTCTTACCATTCCAGATACTGGTTTTAGACAAGGTATTGTCAGTTCTTCCCTAAAATGGATTCAGAAGGTCAACACGTGGACTACACAAACACATAAACAAAAATATCAACAGCCATTAATGACATCTGTAAGACTGCTTTCTTTTAAAGCAAATTAATTTCTATAAATATGCTTCTAGGCATTGCTCAGGGTTATTGGTTCATTGTTCCAGAAAGTGACTTCTAATCCTTTTTCAATCTATGAAAACATGTGGTAGATCTTGACTTCCTTTATTGAAGCCATTGAAAAGAACCAAACCAGAACATTTTGAACACATTCCTCCTGACTTACAAGTTGGCCTTCAAGTGGCAAATTAACAGGATCACAAAGCATTCAGCACATGCTCTGAAGAATTGGCCTTGTCTACAAAAAGAGCAGGTATGACTTTCAATTGTATATCTTCTAACTTAGCTAAACTGTAATATCTTTTTCCCATTTTTTGGATGTGATTTTAATGGTGAGACTTCTTTTGCTATGTTAAGAGGCTGATCATTGTTCTTCTACTCTCTTAAGCTTACCATCTGCTAAAAATTACCACAATTAATAGCTGTCTGCTGTACAAATCAATTCTCCATGCATCTGCATCTATTCTACACCTTCATTTTATCCTTTTTGTCTCTAAATTCCACTCTTCTAGGAATTACAGCAGCAGTCAGGAGGCTCCAAGGTTGCTCTTGGTCTCAGTGTTTCACATGCTCAATAGATTTCTTTAAGCAGAAAACTCTTCTCATATGATTTGTGCAGCAGCAGATGGCCTACTTCATTGAGAATTAGCAATTGACTCAGAAAAGTTTTCCTATCCTTTTCCCTTTTATACTGCCTCTTTGCTGTCACACTTGTTTCTTTGGAATGTTCCTTGAAAGCAGGCTTATCCAGTGGAAATTTGTCAAATTCATTGTAAAAGTCCAAATAATCAGGTCATATGTCTTGCTTTTGTTGACTTTCATTGTAAATTCTTCAAAGGAAAACTTGGTGGTAGGCAAGAGCTCCTGAGGGGCTTATTACTCTTTACTTGTCAAACAGGACTGGGAAACCCATATCAGGATCCTCAGGGGAAAAAATTTTACATGACCTATTGGCTGGAATTGGTATTCTGTGTAAAGAATTGCATAGAATCCCAGAATGGTCTGGGTTGGAATGCACCACAGCGGGTCATCTGCTCCAGCCTCCCTGCTCAAGCAGGGTCATGCCAGAGCACGTGGCACAGGATTGTGTCCAGATGGTTCCCCAGTGAAGGAGACTCCACACCCTCTCTGGGCAATCTGTTCGAGTGCTCAGTCACGCTCACAATAAAGAAGTTCTTGCTCATGTTCAGATGGAACTTCCTGTGCATCAGTTACTGCCCACTGCCTTTTGTGCTATTGCTTGGTTTATCTTACCTAAGGATCTCATCCAGCACTATTTAAGAAAATGGATGTAAAAATAGTGAGCTTTCTTTCACCAAGGTTTTTGATGTTAATAGCATTTGACTGACATAAAGGAGTCACTGATAATTTACTCTAACATGGTTGTGAAGAAAAAGACCTTTATAGCAATTCAAATGTAATTTTATTTTTTTCATGAGAAATTATTTAATACTGCACTCCTGTTAGAACCTAGATTTTTATGTCAATCCTGGTTAAATGTTAATTTCAAATTATTTGAAAGTCATTTATTTAATTATTTTTTTATTGCTGGGTAAAAAGTTATTTGTGCCTTTTATCTAAGGCAGTTTTAAGAGATTTTTTTCATCTTTCTTTCTCCCTCTTTTTTTTCTTCTTCTTTTTTTTTTTTTTTTTTTTTTTTTTTTTTTTTTTTTTTTCCTAGAGGGTGAAACGTATACATACAAAACCTGTATCTCATAGTTACTTTAATTTAATTTAAAACTGCACTTGCCACCACCTGCCAAATCCCATTATGGAAGTAGTATAATGCCATAGTGACTATGCTAGCAGTGTTGTAACTAACTTGAATTTATTGTTAATGTTGCTAACACTAGGAAACACTGCAAATCTCACCTGGAAACCTTCTCATACATTTTCCAGACCCAAAATTTTTTAAGAGCTGCCAAAATTCTTCCGTCTTAGAGTCAGTCCTCAGAATTTTCTCATTTGGCACTTGCTCGTTTCAGATTAAGTGCCTTTCCTCAGTGTGCACAGCATTTAGGGACAAGGCCATGTTCAGCTAGGGTCAAATCCCATTTATGTTTCCAGAGGGCATTTAGGGACAAGGCCATGTTCAGCTAGGGTCAAATCCCATTTATGTCTCCAGAGGGACATTTCAGGGAAAGGAGGTAGATCTTTCCCCAGAGTTTCTGAGTTAATTGTTTTTATTTAGCCCTTTCAGGCTCCTTATTTTCTTTGGGCAATCATTTATAAGACCAAATGTGTCGATTTGTGGAAGAGAGGAAGGATTCATGGAAGAGAAGAAGGCTTAGTACTGCCTTTGGATGTGCTCTTTTATATGCATGTTTCGGAAGCTATTTCCTTTGATACAGGACTCCACCCATGAAATAATTTTTAAATTTCCTTTAAACACGATTGTTTGGGCTTTTTTCCCTGATCATGTGTCTTTGTTTTTTGCATTTACTTTTTGGCTTGAAGAGCAGTGGCTAAAGGTGTTTTACATGGTAGTGGTGATGTTTTACACTAGTTTGTTCTTAGGATTTGTTCATTCTTAGTAGTCCACCAGAAATAATTGATTTGGCTTATAGGTATTTAGATAGTGTCCTTCCTCTACTGTGTCACTGTCTTCCTACACTTTACAGATTTAGATTTTTTTAATGGGCAACCTCTGGGACACCAGAATTTGTCATCTTCATTTTTGACGGTAACATCTGAAACTTTTCAATGTAATTGAAAAATTTTCATTTTATTTGCTATTGCAAGATTAGGATCAGGGATATGATTAATGCTGTGAAAACAGTGTGTAATGAAAATTTTCAATGGAGAAAGTGTATTTCTATGGTTTTTGCTTCAGTTATTGCTTCAGAATGGAATTCATTCTATGAAGAGTTAATTCCAGAAAAGCTGTGGTAATGGTAATGACTGCTCTTGGATGAACACTGGATGACAGAACTAATGAAATATTACATGCATGTGTTTGCCACACAGAAGAAAAATTTTATCTGCTTACAAAAGGGTGATCATAAATCCTCCATTGCGATACACAAACAGGAAGGCCTTGATTCTAAACAGATAATTAAATAAAAAGAAATAATTGCAGTAAGGAAAGTTTTTATTATATAGCATGTGTTCCAGATTTTGGTAAATTTAGTGACATAATTTCCCATTTGGCTTTTAAAATGGGCAAAGAACTGCACAAATGTATGTATATTACATATTATAGGTGTGCTATGTAATATCTTGGAAAAACCTATCAATGTTCTATTTGTATTTAAGTTCTTCTCGTGATCATATAGACCACTAAAATCTTGACCATCAGCAATCTTGACCCTAAAAACAATTTAAATACACAACAAAAGTTTTTGGCAAAAATTATTAGATTTAGTCTTTATTAAAAGTTAAAAAAAGAAAAAACACAATTTATTTTCCTTTTTTTGCATAATTTTAAAGACAGCTTCATAATTTTTCTGGCAAACATAATTTTTTTGAAATGAACCTAGAGGAGTGTTAGAATCTCCATCCTTGGAGGCATTCAAAAGCCACCTGGACATGGTCCAGGGCAATCTGTTCAAGGTGATCCTGCTTGAACAGAAGGTTGTATAAGGTGGTGTCCAGAGGTCCCTTCCAACCTCAGCCATTCCTTAATTCTGTAAAACTGAAATAAGAACAACATTTTCTATTCACTCTTTGATCTTAAATTGGTTTTACAGAATCACAGGGTTGGAGGGGGCGTTCGAGATCATCGAGTCCAACCCATGCCTGAACACCTCAACTAAACCATGGCACCAAGTGCCACATCCAGTCTTTTTTTAAACACATCCAGGGATGGTGACTCCACCACCTCCCTGGGCAGACCATTCCAGTACTTTATCACTCTTCCCACAAGAAACTTTTTCCTAATATCCAACCTATACTACCCTTGGTGCAGCTCAAGGCTGTGTCCTCTCATTCTGTCAGCTGCTGCCTGGTCAAAGAGACCAACCCCACCTGACTACAGCCACCCTTCAGGGAGTTGTAGACAGTGATAGTACACGTCAACCCTTCTTCCTCACCTGTTTCATGTTAGAGAGTGTTGGAAAAGAGTGTGCATTATTTAGGGCCCTTGTTATTTAAGTAGCAGTCACTGAAATGGAGCCAAGATCTTTCTGAGCCATCCATGTGTTGATGTGATGCAGATTGGAGTAACCAACTGTTTCATACGTAAAGCAGACACATGTTCCTATTTGCTGGCCCTTGGTGAAATTGAGAGAAGTTTTTAATTATATTTCTGGAGAGAAGGGATTTTTGGTGGAGACAGGATACAGGGGAAAATGAGATTTATAGAAAGAAGTTTGAATTGATAGACCAGAAGTTGGTATGAACATGCTCACAAGACTTCCCTCTCCCAAAAATAAGACTGTTCTATATAACACATCTCATTTTTTATTTTTAACTCAAGAATACAAGCAAACTGTTGTCTTTGTCAAAGATTGCTACAGGCCGTGGATCTTTACTATTCAACAAAACTTTATTCTAATTCTTGATTTTTATTCAATTCATACTTTCTGTTGATCTAACTTTTTCTAATTTTAGTTTAAAAAAAAGTTGTGAGTTTTTACCATTTCCACATTGGTGAAAGTTACTGCAAAGTTTTCCATGTCATTGTTTTGTGTCTATGCATCCTGTCTGCTAATGGCTTTAGTAATCAGTTTTTTTCTCTTGCAGCTTGATTTATTTCACTACCAATCTGACCTTAAAATAAATCTGGGATTAAAAGCTTCATTTAGTTTCGCCGTTCAGGAACAGATAGCCATAGTTTCATTGGACTACTTGCAAAAGTAATTTGGATTTCACCCAGAAATATTGAAGCAAATGTCACTAGGAAGCCCAGTCACAGGAGAAAGGAATACTCTCCCCATTTGTTTCACACAAGGACTCTCAATAACAGATTTTTATCCAGTACAAATGAAACCACTAGAGAAATCTTTGAATTATTTTTTTCTGCTGTCTGTCTTTATTAGGTAGCTTAAATATTTATTGTATGTTAGCTGTCTGGAAATAAAGGTTATTGTTACTAAGCAGTGAAGAGAATCAGGAATTGAGTAACTCCACACTTGTGACATAAAAAGACATATTTTCTGGTGACAGCAGGGACTGGGGCAGGTAGCATGCTGTGAGATCTCTGATTAAGTGAGTAGTTACAATGTGATGTGGCAGCTTAAGGATGATAGAGACTCTTTTGTATTATTTCCATGGAAAAGGATGATTGATGGGATACAGATCAGATTTTTTTGGCCTATTCTCTGCAAGTTTTTGTGAATCAGAAGCAAAACCGAAGTCTTTACACAATTTGAAAATAATTCCTCATTTCTGCTCTTTCTCTTTTTGTCTGAGAAAGAGCAAAAAAATATCCTGAATTAAAGTTAATCTTGCCTTATTGTCTAAATATTTTAGGATGCATTTAATGAATTCCTTGTAATCTAAGTGATGCAGCTCATGTTTCCTCTAAGGTCATGTTGCTTCACCTTAGATACTTTTTAAGTGCTAATCTTGAACCTCAATTCTCCCGCATAGTATCTTGATGACTTAACATTGGACAGGCAAGAAAGCAAATTATTAAATCCTTTTACCATCCTGAAAAAAAAAAAATCCTTAATAGATCTAGGAAACTTTCTTTTGCTCTGCAGTCAAAAAAAAAAGAAAGACAATGTGCAGAGAAACATTTTGTCACTGAAGACCTCACAGCCTCGAAAAGCCGATTTGCCTGTCAAATGCAAGAAAAAGAAATATAGTTAATCCCCTAAACACTTAATAATTAGCAAGTTTACATATTTTTACACCTGAATTGATGTAAAAAATTAGGTGGTCTAAAAAAAGATTAAAATAAAATCACTCTTCCTCTGCTAATTTGGAAATGCCAATTAATGAAGTTACTGGCAAATGGCTCTATATGATGTCTAGAATATATATACAGAGAAGCAATTGATATCTACTACAGGCAGATTTATATTCATTCTTGCTGTGACAAGGTGGCTGTGCTGTAAAATCTAATTAAAAATGGACGTTAACATGAAGGATGCATATTTGTTACTTCATGCCACTTCTGGAGTCCATGGGCAGTGTGTGTCCCTTCAGCTGTAGATCAGCACTACAGTCATTCTCAGCTGTCAATACCTAGCACAGTTCAGTGGGTTTTTTTATCCCCCAGGTTGTTCTGCTGCAGGGAGATGAAGTCGCATGAAAAAGGAAGTTTCATCCTATTTCTCTTTGGAGCCAATAGCAGGTTTAGAAAATATTTTTTGTTCCAGATATCCAACTTCTGCTAGTGAAAATATTCTATGGATGACAAGGGAACAGAAGCTCTGTACTTTAAGGACCGCATCATGATGTGCAAGGACAGAAATGCAGGACAAGGGTGTAATGGCATTTTTGTTTCTCTAGTGAAAAGTTTCAGATAGATTGGTCTAATTATAGTTAAATACCAAATGCGAGTGGGAAGTCATTTGAATTCCCTAAGCCAGATGGTCTAATTCATCTCTCATTTAAAGCACTTTGATATGGAAATTTTGAAAGGGTCTAATGCTCAATTTTACCACATTTAATTCTATAGAAAGGTGGGAGAGCAATGTATTGCCATGTAGGATTTTACAGTCTGTGTGTGTGAAATGAGAACTTAACCACAAAGAAGTGCTAGTATCTTGCTGTTCTGTAATAAGGCAGACATGCTTTCCTGCTTGTGCACTTCCAGCTCTAGAAGAAAACCATTAGGAAATCACAATCTTCTTAGCCACTCTCTTTCCCAGTTGGGCACATTTCTTTCTCATCCACCAGTCCTTCAGTTGCTGGGGAGCTGGAATTTCCCCTTAGCAGGTTGACTGGCCTTTCTTCCAATTGTTTTGTAGTGAATGAAGTTTGAAGCCCAGAGAGACTAAGGGATTAAATCTATTGTCTGAGGCTTGTTTTCCCCAAATGTGTGTCATGTACAAATGTGTCTATCTGGAAAAAAACACCATCAGGGAAAAGGATTTTGTATTCTCTATAGCTGTGAGGATTTTGAAAGGTTTACTGAGGCCATCAGCAAAGAGATTCATTGAAATGAGATTTCTCTGATCATCTATTTACACTGGTTTAACATGAAACCTTTAACAGGGTTGTGGTTTAGGAATGAGATTCTCCAATTTAGTATTCCCACTGAAGAAAAAACACACCCCACTCACCCCTCCCCCTCCAATTGAAGGAACAAAAGGCAAAGAGCCCAGGTTGAGATGGGTACAATTTATGGAAATAGCAATGAGATAAGAAAACAAACAGCAACAGCAAAAATATTAATAGCAAAAGTGTACAAAAGACACAGTGATTCATATGCAAGAATGTTCACCACAGAGCCTGTGACAATAAACAGTACCAGACATCTTCCCGTGCTGCGTTTTTTGGACCAGAAGGAACCTGTTCTCCTTGGAAGAGAGTCAATTTCCCTGACCCTGGCTTTGACATGAGGTGGTGTCCCTGTCCTAGCCATGTTCCTTCCCAGCTACTGCAACAGATTAACCCTGTCCTGGCTGGAAGCAGGGCAAGTAGGTACTAAACCTACAATAAAAAAATGATCATTTTTTACCCTGACCTACTCAGTCAGACAAGTGTATTATCTGAAAGAGATTGTTTATTCAGATACACATGCGCTGTAAAACATCCTGGATGTTTTATGCATTGTTGTTCAGTTATTCAGGCTCAAACTTTGGTACTTATATTAAAATATTATATTAATATATACTTATAAAATATTTACATTAACTTCAATCCTTGACTTCTTAGGTAGTTTTAAAGTGATGTCACTGTTCAGCTTTGAATTTTGTGCTATTTTGGCACCTTTATAAACATGGAGGGACAATTTTACTGGAAATCTTTTTTTCAAAATAACTACCTGACCTTGACATTTTTGGGCTTACCATGTACTAATTTCTTAATTTCTCAGTTGGTCTCAATAAAATGCTTCTAAACTTTTTTTCTAGTGGAAATATTCCACACTCAAATTTACTGTGGAATTCAAGAAGATTGCTGCTTTTTGCTTAACTTTCTCCTGTGACAGATTTGCTAGGTAACTGCTTTCATAACATTCTGCTGACTCAGCCTGACAGGCTTTGCACCTTTTTCTCTTCCTCTGAACTTCCTTAACTGCCAGTCTAGCATATTTCAGGCTTAAATACTTATAACTCATTTTAAAGGCAAACTTATAGTGATGTACTGGGGAGAAGTAGTTCTCAGAAGAACTGACAGAGCTAGTGGTCATAAGAATGTATGGATCCCTTTTGTAGCAGGAAAGATGGCATCTATCTGAATGGATCTGCTGGGGATAAAAATTAATTTTGTGAAGTGAGCTCTGTCCTAGTATTCAAAAGCTGTTGCCCCTGAATCCATATTTTTAAATCATTGATACTTGCAAGTATCACTTGCTATTGATGGTCCTGATCCTCAAGGGCTCTGCCTTGCCTTTTAACTTTACCTTTTCCTGGTGCATATGAGTAGTGCCTGGGAGGCCTAAAGGAAAACATGAGGAATATACAGGTGTGTCAAACTACACCCCAGTGTTTTGTGGTCTCTGCCATTACAAGTTACAGTATTGCCGATGCAAATTCTGTAAAACCGTGTTGTAGAGAAAGGAAACATCAAAGATACTGCCAGGCTGGCATTAACATTATGACCTATCATTGAGGCCAGCTGAGGGGTGAATGATGAAAACAGAACCTCTAAAAACATTTTTTCCACCAGCTTATTGACTTAAGTACCGAAAAATATCAACAGTATTTGCCTGTTTTGTCACTATCATAATAATGATAACTTTTTAAAAAAGAAATTCATATTTATATTTTATATAAAAATAACCTATTTATTTTCTCATCTATACATATTAAAGGAAGGCAGAATAAACATAGACATTATTAAAATCTATCCATAACATAAAAGATGTGCGAACCCTTCAAGCCCAGGCTGTATCTTCATCTGTGGCTGGTGATTATGTAACAAGGTGCTCTTCTCAGCAAGCTCTTGCTAAGCAGCCTTGAAGCCTCCTTGTAACCATGCCATCAAGGATGGGGACAAACATGCTCCTTCTCCAACACTAATGGTAAAATCAGATAATAGTGACACTTGGCACTCTTGTGCCAAGTCAGAGCAGTCCTACTCTGCTGAGCCTGTACACAGCAGGGTTTCAGCTGCTGTTTCTAGCTTGGTAGTGTTTTAATATGGTAACAGCTTCTGGCTTTTTATAGGAATTCAAAAAACAGATTCACATGGAAGCCCAGGTATCTGTTTCAGTTTTTTCAGTTTGTTTGTTTGTTTTTGAGACAAGTATAGAACATCAGTGATTTTTCGTAGCTTTGAGTGTAGCCAAGAATTAAAACCTATACTGGGCTGAATGACTATTTCTTGGAATTTGGTAACTATGCCAGCCAGGCATTTCCTAACATTAAATACGTATTTTTATGTGCATTCACAATAAAGAAGCTCTGCTTGTGTGCCTCAGGACAGCTGTTGGCTTTGGGCACAGGTCAGTAGCTGAGGACAAACAGGATGTCCTCGTGCAGCACTTCAGGTCTGAGCATAGATCTACTTCATCTACTGTTCCTGTTATTCTGTGTCTGACAGGGTGCCTTCAAGGAGCTTCTGAAATGTCTGTGTGCACAGGAAGTTTTTATTTTTTTCTGTAGATATAGGTGAAATATTTATAATAGTTGTTGGACTGTGGTATTCATTCCCCATCTATCTTCCTGAAATGAGATCTCAGCTGAAGGAAAAACACAAAAGAAGGGCTTATATATGAGAGAGTGTCTGAACAAGTAACATGTTTTTCCTTTGGTTACTTTTTTTTTAATATTTGGTAGCACAGACACATAAGCTGTAAAGAATCAACAGTTGTGATAGCAGAATAGGGTGCTTGTTGAAGTTATTGATGCTGAAAATACATTCTTCTTCTTCTTCTGAGGTTCAATAACACTTCTTAAATAGGATCAGTTTGAAAAATCCTTCACTACAGAAAATGATCTGTCTGTGTGAAGGCTGAATTGAAACAGGTTAGAGTTTACATTTGACCTAGAATGAAAAAAACTTATTATATATTTGGGCTCATGCAAGTAGAGATGTGCTCAAAAGTGAGAGTTAATAGGAATTTCTGTAAAGTGCTCCCTTTTTTTTGGCATATCAAAGACTTGTTTTGTGGTCAGCAGCTGACATCTGTTTCCCTTTCCTGGTATATCATAAGTAGCTTTTCCTGCTTTCATCTAAAGATTAGAAGATAATGCTGTGGGGTCAAAGCTTATTCGGACTTAAACCACTGAAGTTAATGAGCAAAACTCTCCTCTGTCGTGTTAGTACACCTGCTGCCCTGAAGTGTGTTTCAGTGATGGGACTTACAAAATCACAGAACATATTACTGTTTTGTTGGGTTTTTTTCTCTCAGCAGCATGGATACATCTTTAGAAAAATCAGTGAAAGTGACCATGAGGTTATTCAGGGTGTAAATTCAGCAGATAGTTTTTTTCAGTGAAGTTGCCATAACACTTTTAAATAAACTTTCAGAAAATTCAGTTTCTCATCATACCCTTTTTTAAATAATGTAGCAGGCATAAAAAGAGTCCATAGAAGTAACATATTCACATGGAAACAGACAAAGATACAGAGAAAGACATTTGTATAAAAGATACTAAATATTTTGTTTTCCTTGAAACCTGAGAGCATAAGTATATATTTTAAAAAGATTCATTACTTGAAAAGAATTGCAGTAATATCTATA
The DNA here is from genome assembly GCA_013397295.1 of Polioptila caerulea. Lineage (NCBI taxonomy): Eukaryota > Metazoa > Chordata > Aves > Passeriformes > Certhiidae > Polioptila > Polioptila caerulea. Next base: position 3,086,300 of record VYXF01010429.1, on the reverse strand, counting down.
TGAATTAATAATAAATTGTTTGCAGGAGTTTAAGAAAACAGGCTTGTTAATTTTAGACAACTAATAACATCCTATTAAAGAAGTTTTGAACCAACATTTGAGAAGGATTATAGGTGGATTAGTCAAATATTTATTTCTGTGGAGGGAAATGGCAGGAATCATGTTGATTGATAATGTTATGGATCTTTTAATAAAGCATTCTTAAATGCTGAGGAAATAGAAGTTAGTTGATGGGGATTACTGAAGTATATTTGGTAGAGACTACAACTGCTGAGCATCTATTTTTTTATCTTTCATTAATTCTTTGCTATGGGGGACCCGTATCAACTATTTAAGGGTTGAGGGGTTTTTTTCTCTTATTTATTGGGTTTTTTTCCCAAGAGGACTGGAATTTTGCAAATGACACAAAGACTGGCAGAGTCATAAACAGTGAAGAAGACAGGCCACAGTTCCCTTATTAGTTAGACCCAAACTCCCTGAAATAATTTTTTATATAGGCAAAGGTTCAGCCACATATCTGGGGAACAAATAAGGATATCATGTAGAGTGTGAGCTCTTCTGTCTTGGGCAGAAGTTTTTCTGAAAAGGACTTGTGAAGAATAATTAGTGTATCACAGAAGGACATTTTGGCCAACCATATATATGTTATAATTAATGTTTTTCCTAAAAAGTATAAGCCACAAATCCCAGTATTGCTGCCTTTGAAGTTATAGGTTGACAGATGACTCTTGGGTTGATTTTCTTGGAGATGTTGTTGTTGTTCCTAATTAAAAATGAAGAGAAGAAGGAGGAAGGAGAAGAGGCCTCTAAGCAATATCCTGTATGGTGATCCCCATAAGCAGAGCTCTATGACCACTGCTCATCACAGTATCACATGGAGGGAACACCAGGTACCACAGAAAGTGTCGGATACATTTGTGTCTACCTCAGAGATGTTCAGGTGCTCTGTGCTGACAGCTCTGAGGGACTATGATGGGATTGTGCCTTTTTGGGGTAGAAATCTTTCCTATGCTTTCTTGGAGACTGTATTGTCACTTTGACTTAAACCAACTCAAGAGGGAACACTTTAACTCTTGCTGTGTGATTTATTAAAGATAGGTGTGTGAAGCAGAGTGACACAGAGTCAGTCCCCAGGCAGTGCAAAGCAGAGTCACTTTTTTGTGAAAACCAGATCTTCTTAAGCAGTCAGGCCTTTATCAGTTACACAGTTTTAGATATAACAAACATAATTCTACCAACCACCATACACCAGGATGTGAAAATGCAATGGTTACATAACTTGTTTTTCTACCTCTAATTCAACTGAGTCACTTTCCCACAGTCCTTTTCTACTTAGCCAAAGTAACTGAAGTAACTTCAGCTCAGCCAAAGGCTTGAGCCATGATTTTACAAGGCCTTCCTTTTGTAAGGTTCTACCTATATGCAACAGTAAGATCGTCTTAAATGAATTCTGGATGCATAAATTAATCTAGTTCATGCTCCATTGGTATGGATTCTTGTTTCATATCAGTAGGCATTTTTTACTGCATCTGAATAATAGAAGGCAGTATTGCTACAGAGAAATGAAGTGTCTTTGCTTACTTGCTCTTAGGTACAAAGGCATTCATATAAAACAGAGAAGACAAAGGAGGGAGGAAAACAAAATCTGTATGCTTAGAATCCTGCTTTATTATTCTTTTCAAAAGATCTGTCCAAAATGTGACTTCTCTAAAATATTTTTTATTCACCTCATGGCTTTTAAAATAATATGCCAAATACATTGGTTCTGGAAAGGTTGGATTGCTAACAACATTACCTTCTCTGTGCTAATATGAGTGAAGAAACTAAGTCAACACAACCTAAATCCAGAGAAATGAAGTAAACTAAAACCTGTAGAGCGCAGAACATTGAACACATAGGGGAAAGGCAGTCAGCGCTGGAAAGCTGAAATGGATTCAGAAGACAACTAGAGTATTTTTTAGAGGCAGAGCACCTAAATAGTCTGGTAACACACAAATGAGTGAATATCAACATAAACAGAGAAAGGGCAATCATTTTACCAGATGTTCTCACCCCCCACCCCTGAAATTATTTGCAATCTGCAATGTAGTACATGCTTTGAGTAAGAAGAGATGGGGAGAGAAGGAAAAGAATAATTTGTTAACATCTTAAATTTGCATTGCAGTTTATAATATGCCTGCTGTCATATTTTTCATGCAGGATCAATGGTCCCTGCAGGCTCAAGTTGCTGCACTTCCCTAGCAAAGTCAGCCTACCTTTCTTCAACTAGATGAGGCAGGTAATTGGTGATGGGTTATATCTCCAGCCATGGGAGCTCTTGTTTGCGAATAGAGCCCAAATTTTATTTATATTGCTGGCTCAATGCAGGATGGTGTCCAAATGTCAGATCAAGTTTCCTATGTTAGTTTCATATTTTAAACCTTTTGTATATAGACATAAAAATAAAGGGGACTTGGGAGGGTTCACATCTCTTGGAATATTTCATACTGAAAAGGAGGCAAGAAAAAAACTGTGCTTTCAGTGTCTGAAATCTGAACAATCTAGTTATGGATTTCCTCATTCAAAGTAAATCCAGGTGTCTGATAATTTCAACTCCTTTTACAAGGGTCTGTTTATATCACTATGTCTGCTGCAACCCCTTGGGATTTACATCTTTCACATATTTACAATATAATATTATACACCCTTGAGAGCATTGCCAAGTGCAAACCTGCTAACCTGGGTGCCAGTTTCTTTCTGGTTTTGTCCTTCTCACCCTTACTTAATGGTCACATAGCTTAAAATTCTCTTCCACTTACTCAGTGTTCACCTTGGATCTACAGGCCTGAAAGTGAAGCACAGCATTCCTGCTACTCTTGGAGCTGACACAACCTTTTTTCTTTTGGCTAATCTGAGTGGGTCTTTTGCATCTTCAGACTAAAACAACTATCAGTTATTTTTCAGCATTTGCACTTAGTAGCTATGTCTCTGTCATGGTCTAAGTTTTCCTGTAAATGAATCTATCACATTTTCTTTATCTGAAATCCTTTTTCTACTGAGTTCTCTTGGTAATGTCAGTGTGTTTCCTATGGAAAGAGAATACTTCAATATGTTGAAAGAGAAAAGGAAGAAGAAAACATACTCTGTAGCTATTTCTATAGGGTAGCTTGGAGGAGTTTTATTACTAATTTTCTTAATATTTTGTTTTAATAATTCAAATAAAATGGCAAAGATGACAATGTGTCCATAACTGGCATCCAGGAAATTAAATTGTTTTCTGATTAGTAGCTAATGTATTGGTGACTCAAGCATGATGAAAAACAGTCTAGAGGGCCTCAGAATTTCCCTAACCCTAGATTACTTTATTTCCTTGAGGGTGCTTAAAGTATTTTAGGGTAGTTTTTGAAATTTGCCTTTCTATTGGATTTCCACCGACCTTTAATGCCACGCTGTCCAACCATTTTATAAAGTGTTGGAAAGTAGCCTGAATGCTGAAGGAAAATTGAGGTGGAGAAAAGAGGATATATAAGGTCATAAGAAGTTCACGATAGAGTGAAAGCAAACCATGTCTATTCATCCTCAGCTTAAGGTTATCCTGCTTTCCCTAGGAAATGGTATCATGTCAAAATTTCTGTGAAACTTGGGAAAGGTTCCCTGTGGTGTTTCTGACACCACATTTCTAGCAAGGCAGTATAAGCTGCAGCAAATACTCTGTCACACAATATCTGTCTTCAGGTATTTCACTATCCATGTGTATTTCCCCCAACTTTCCTCCAGGCTATTAAACTTTCCTACCCCAAAATGGTGGAAGTGACAGTGATGCCCATTTGTCACTATACTTTCCATCTGAATGTTTCTTTGCTGCAAACAATGTGGCTTTTCTTTTAAACAAGGAAGCCCAGTTTATTTGTTAAACACTGTTCTTCCTTGGTTAAGAAATACAGTTTTAGTAAAACAAGTACTATTCTAAGAAATATTTACTAAAATACTCTGAAAAATGCACTATTTTTATTTTTTAAATATCCCATTATGAAAGAGAGACTGGCCTACTCTCTAGAAGATTATTTTATTTCTTTTATTTTCATGGCACCATAATAATTTGTCCTAAAATAATTTTATTAAGAAAAACAAAAAACGAAAACCAAAACAAAAATTAGAAACAAACCAACACAAAAAAAACTAAAGCAAAACTAGAAAAACCCCCAAAAAACCAAACCCACAACTCAAGTCTATTTTTGTGTGCTTTTGTAAGATGAAATCCGTGTCTTATTGAAGACAAAGGGCATTTTGTCTTGTCACATAGAGAAAAGACTCAAGATCTTATAAACCTAGTATGTGCTTGGAGGTCTCATAACATATCACAAGGATTTATCATGACTGAATCCATGTTAGGAGGATGATCTGCATAAGCACAGTAACATTTTCAAGATACATTTTTTACTTGTTCGAGTTGTGAACTCTGTAGTGCCTGAGGAGTTAGAAATAATCTTTCTTGCTGTTATCTGTTTTACCAGTGTGTGATCTATATCTCTCTGTGCTTTATCTTTTCAGATATTTGTAGAAATCTCCCTGCTCACTGTGTATGACAATTTTTTTTCTCTCTATTCTAGTCTTGCTGCTTTTGAGTGTTTAAACCTGGTAAGCAAGAGAGCTGACTTTTAGCCTATTTGGTGGTTGACCTTTCTGGCAAAGAAATGCAGGGTTTATAACAGATTTTATGCGTAAGATAAGTCAAAATAATGTGTGATAGATACAGTGTGCTGTGAAGGGTAAGGTTATGTTTCAGTGCATACCAATAACATTGATAATCGCATCATCCTCTGTAAATTTGTGTTTCTGCTGACATTTTGCCATTTGAAACTTTAGTCATTTCCCTATGATGTTTTACATTTGTTTTATAAATGGCATGTGCACAAAGCTATGCCATGGTCTAGAAGAAAGGGAAAAAAATATTTAATATTAAGCCCTAAAGGCATCTGTTCAGTAACCTGTATCTGAGAGTAAAGCAACCATGCTGCCATCTGTTATATTTTCTGTTTGATGGCTATTGCCCTCATTGTAGGTTATTGCAGGTCTCAAAGGGCTATGCTCACTTTGCCTTTGAGCCATTTTCTAGAGAATAAAAAATATTTTGCATTTTCTCCTGTCACTGCACAAGCTGCATTGAAAAAATTACTTCAATTACTAGATCACTTATGTTATTTTTAAGGAGAATTGATTTTGTTTTCATGTAGTATAGATGAAAGTGAACTCTCTAAGAGGTTTTTAAAATGTGATGTCGTTGCCTTGCATGACTTTGCATAATGGTATGGCATTATTTACTATTTGTTTCAGATATTTAGTCAAAAAAAACCTCTCTGAGCAACTCTTTGTCACCTGTACACAGCAAAAGAAAGGCATTATTTAGAGCTGAATGCTAAAAAACAAGAAAATAATATGTATAGCAGTTATTTGTTTTTTCTGTCTCATTCCAGCCACTAATCTGTCATGATCTTTGTCAGAGTCAGTCAGATGTTTTATGAAGAAAAAAGCAACTCTCTTCTCTCACTACTTTCATGGCTCTGCTGAGTGTGAAAGGTGCAATATACTGCTGTGATCCTTTTCATGTAGTAATTTCATTTCTTTGCCAAGACTAACAAATGGATAAGTAGAAGCCCACACACTTCACCTGCCAGTGCTTGCATTTAAACTGTAGCATTTCTCTGAAGCAGAAGTTTCCTCACTTTTCTGAGTGGAAAAAAAAAATAAATAAAAAGAAAATTAACCATGAATTTGTGCGGATGAAACACTTATTTTAGAGGTAAGAAATAGTCCAGAATTTCAGAGGCCCTTTCTGATCTTTAGTTCATGAATTGACAAGTGAATGGCAATAATCTGTTCCTTATTTATTTTGTTTTTAAGATAACAAAATGACAACCTCTCCAAACATGAATGGTTTGTTAAAGCTAGCCAATCTTTGTGGGGGGTGGGGGGAATATTCCTAGATTAAATAATAACATTTCAAGAACCTGGGATAGGGGTATTTATAATAATTTTTTAAGGATTCTCTCCAAAAATTATAATTTGGATGCTTTGGAGGGTGCCATTGTAAATTCAGATTTTACAACTCTATGCTTCAACTCAGTACTTGCAAGTCAGTGCTGTGGGGAGTAGGAGGGGTGAGGAATGACAGATCTCCTCATCCAGACAGACAGACTGCAAAGGCAACGTCCTGGGCCAGCCCCTCTGTTGTTCACCACTAGGTGAATTCCTACAGCAGTGGCCATAATTGGAGGCAAAATACTGTGACAGCCTGCAAAGCATAATTTAGCATATTTTTGTATACTAGAGCATGTAGTGACAGGACAAGGGAGAATGGCTTGAAACTGAAAGACAGTAGGTTTAGACTGGATATTGGGAAGAAATGCTTTACTGTGAGGGTGGTGAGGCACTGACACAGGTTACCAGTCCCTGGAAGTTTCAAAGCCACATTGGGACTGCAGCCTGGTCTTGTGGAAGGTGTCCCTGCCCACAGTGGGGGATTTGGAACCAGATGGTCTTTAAGGTTGCTTCCAACCTAGGCCATTCTATGATGTCATTTAACACTTGTAAACAAGGATGACAAACAGCATCCCAAAAGGCATTTAATGTTTGACCAGCTAGCTTTAGGAATTAAACCAGCAAATATATTTTGAGTTGCAGTTTACCAACAAGCAATATAGGCCATCTCCCTGCATATTTCACCTTGTGATCTCCTATCTGAAGAAATGAATTGTAAATATGTTAGAATATTTCCTGTTTCTTTTGTATGTTTGTGTGAAAGCAATTGCAGCATTACTGGCATTTCTTTAACCAAGATATGCAGTGTGAGGTGAGCAATAGATGAGATTGACCAATATCCTTTCAGATGGAACACTTATCTCTCTCCATTTCATTTGTTGTAAATGCTTTTCTGTAATTTAAAATTGTATTTCAGGTTTGAGCTCAGAGATTTTTATATCCTGAAGAGCAAAGGAGAAGACAAGCTTGTTTGCAGGGGGGAAGGAAAGCAGATGACCTTGCAGCAGGTCTTGGAAAAGGAAAATAGAGGTGAAAACACCTGTTTGAGGTGTACCAGGCACCTATGTGTTACATGTTTAGTCCCTGTGAATTTGCTAGAGGAAAAATATGAAGTGTTGGGCGTTTAATTAGATGTAGCGTTGAGTTAGAGTGCACTTAGAGGCTGATCTTTTCTTGTCCAAAATGCAACAAACCTGTGTTAATCTTGAAAAAAAAGGTAAGAAAAATGTAAATCATGGGACCATCTGAAGTATGGACTCAGTTTCTGAGATATTTCTCTGTATTTTCCTGCAGACAACAGTACATTTGAATTCCAAATACACCTTAGCAAAAGGTTTAAGTGAATCTTAGTGTATCAAACTTTTCTTCATACTATTTGCAAATTTTTACATTTTGGTTGCAATGTTGAAAGTCAATAAACAGACATATCTATTTCTCCTTGTCGTGTTGCAATATGCAAATTTTGAACTTTCACCTCTTTCAGCTGCAGGAGTGGTTACTGGATGACCATTTCTCCTTCAGACACACAGGGTGAGGACAGTGACTGTTCACAAAAGAGCAGGCTGTTCCATATGTGATTGTCTTTTTATCCTCTGTGCCAATAGTTTCCCAATATGGAGTCGATGAATATAAAAAGAATGTGAAATGTTAGTGAGGGCAATTCTTATTGTTTCATTAGTCCTGATAGATAACTTAATTGGTGCAATACAACACTGAAGTTTGTCCAAGGCTTAAGAAATGTGTCATTACATAAAAAGGGCCATTTTTTCTAGGTGTAGTGAAACACCTGATTTAGAAGTGATAGTAAACACCTTGTAAATAACCCTGTCTATCTCCTCCAAGGGGGCACTTTGCAAAAAAGCTGTCATTAGAATTGGAGGCAGAAGACACCTGGAGAAACACATTGTGTTACCCTGAGTAGTTTTATTCACATTCCATAAGCAAAGGTAAGGAAATAAAAATCCCTTGCCTCAATCACTTTATCAATGTGCAGGATTACAAAATGGAATTGAAGGTTGTAGTAGAAGAGATAGAGCTGCTTTTAGACAGTGTTGCTTTTTTGGTTTGGGGTTTTTTTTTGCATTATCCAAGTGTCTTGTTATCTTGTTCCATCTTGTTATCAAGTGAGGGATCCAGACTCATGGGGCAGTCTTTGGAAAGATGAACACAAATGCAGTGGTGACTAAATTTCCGTTCTTAAAAGGACTTTTGCAGTCTTTTTGCCTATTGGTCAGTGAGGTTATGGTTTTAAAATGAAAAATTAAAGATTTTTTTTTAAAAAAGGGAAGTGGAGGGGAAAAGGAGAATTTAACCATTCCATTTTAAAACTGATCTGTTGGTTTAGAGAGACTACTAATTAAATATTTAAAGCCTGCTAGTCTCTGGTACTTTACTGCCATACATCTTAGCTCCTGTTCTATGAAATTACTTTTTTACTTACTTCTCTTCTTTCAGTGTGAAAGGAACAGAAATCATGTCCCTAGAATATCTGGAAAAGTATTTATAAGGCTCCCTTTAGAATTATTGCCTACATTTATTTATGGATGTGGTCTCCTGGAAACTGGTTCATGCTATGTAACTGTGTGCATAGTGTGTCTCATTTTTATACTTAAAAAATACAAAGTTATAAATACATGAGTCTCAAAAGGTGAAATTTCTGCTAAATACTGCACTCAAGATACAGAGCCCTGTATTATTACTTTAAAAAGACAGAAGAAACAAAGCTTTTCTAAAAAAAAAAATCTCCATTTTGACTTTTAAGAAACTAGTCATTTTCTCCATTGCTGATACCTTTTCCCTTCTATTAAGAAAAGTCTATTTAAAAGGAACTTTTGGAAATTATTAAGGATAGCTCTAATTTGTTATACAGTGTCTTTCAACTCCATATTTGGTAATTAATTGGAATTTATCCCTATTTATCCCATCTATTTATCCCTAAATTAATCTTTTAGCCTTTTACCATAACATTTTCTGCTAAACCTATGTTGCTTGGGAATCACTCCATGCCATTTTCTTCTCTTTATCTTCTTCCTGTGATTTCTTAATTCTGTGGACATGTCCAAGGAGGAAGCAGTATGTCTGAGGAAATGACAAAGGCATTTGCAAGGAATGGGGAAAGAGACCCTGAGGAGTCTTTATAATTGTACTAGGGTAGAGAGAGAAAGGGCTATGTGCTTGTTTCTTCTGCTCCTCCTCCAAATTTTTGAAAGAAGTCTTTTCAGTAAGTCACTGGTCTTTCTGTGTAACTAAAGAGGAGGAAACTCTCCTCTGACAAGGGAGTCTTCACAAACCATGGACATTTTAAATGGTCTGTGGCAAGTTGTTCTCTTAACAGCTCGGAAAGAATGAAGGAGAGGTGGTTATAGATACATGGATGTATAGCAGTGCCTGGACTCAGTCAACTCTGCTGTGTTGTGTGCCCTGGGGTCCCCTGCCAGGGCTGTGACACCATCGGAGCTGTTGCCACATTTGTTAACCAAACCATCTGTCACTGTAAGATAAACCTGCGGATTCTTTTCCTGAGAAAACAGACAGCTTCCAAAAATCAACAAGACCTGATTACTCAGTGTGACAAAACCAACATAAATGCTCTTGGGGACAGCATCTTATTTGATACAATATTCTTGAACATACAGGGTTCAAAACAAAGAGAAAACATTATTGGTCCTGCCCCCAGAAATGTTTGCTGAGTTAAAAGCACTGCAAGCTGCTGCAGGTAGCAAAATTAAATCTTTCTCAAAGGAAGCTATTTTCTGCCCCAACATTGCCAAAAAATTTCAGATCAAGTAGGTTCAAATCTCAGGAACTGAACATCCTGAATGATGGTATCTGATACACCTGTTGATGTGACTAATGCTGGATAAGATATGTCTTTATTGAAGAAAGATTACTTTTCTGTAAAGCTGGTTTAGGGTTCTCAGCAGGCTAATGCCCATTTCAGGAACTTTAGAAGGAAATCAAAGATATCCATTAACAGTAGGTAGAGCATTTGGTGATCTGGCCAAATAGTGACAAGTCAGTGACAGTAAAGAATAATATCATGTTCCTTCAAAAATGTTACATAATTCCTTATGAATTTCATAAAGTAAAGGTTTTCTTATGTAGGAAAAGTAGTTACCAGCAAAATTAGGCCTTAAACATAAACTTTTCTTTGTACAAGACATTGCCGCAATTCTCTCTTCTCTGTTCATATTCTGAACATATTTTTTTCTGCACAGTAACTGTTTGCCAGACAACTGAATTGAATAATTTCTAAATCTGTAGGTCTACAGTCATGCACTGACATACGCTTCTGTGTATCTGTTCATTTATTTATGTCTTTCTTGCTCCTAGCTCTGTCAATACTTGTTTACTCTGCCTTTCATCTCTTGCCTTTCCAACTTGACAAAGTAAGGAGGCAGCCTCTCTGCATTTGCTCCCCTCTCCTATTGAGGTGCTACATTCCCATCTTAACAGTAGAAACCTTGTCACAGACAAGCTATAAACAGGCACTGTGTATATATATATGTATTTATATATATATGTGTGTGTGTATATTTGCACACACATATATACAATTCCTGGGATTCAATTCATCCCATAAAACTCAGTAGCTATCCACCTGTTGAGTAAGATAATGCTCTCAGGTCAGAAGACACAGCATCACACTCAGCCTGTTCTCCCATGCTTGGAGCATGGCACAGCAATTGATGGTGCTCTTGTTGTTATTAATCCTTACCCATATACAGGACAGAGAACAGAGGGTAAGAACAAGCTTATGAAATTAAATCTTTAATTATTATAGTTTGAGACTGTGAGATATTGCCAGAACCAGAGGCATAACCAAGGGATAATGCAAAAATTTCCACTGAATCATATAAATATGTAAAAATGAAGGAAAAAAATAGATTCCACATCAGTGAGTGTCTTCTTTTGAAAGTAAAGGAAATATTTTTTGCCATTCTGATTTAAGAGCTAGATATTACTAGAGGTATCCTTTGAAAGGAATCTATAAAATGTCATGTTGTTTGGGCCATCCTTTTTCTTGCTTCCCATGAACTATCTCAGGGCTCCATTCAGAACTTCTCTTCAGGTTTTCCTTTAAGTGTCTCAACAGATATAAGAAAAGTTGAATCTGTATAATAAAAGTGACCTTGAGTTAGATTTTATGCCAGGCATGTCTTCATGTGTATCTGTATACACTTTTTTCTCTGCTTTATGTCCGGAGCGCTTCTATGCATTTAAATATTTCTACTTCTACCATAGAGCAGTGCAGCCCAAGGACATTATATTTTATTATATAAATATTATACTTATTTATTAGGTTTCAGGTGCAGACCCCATTCATTTTTGTATGTGAAAATTTTTCAATTTTAAATTAGTCTCTCCAGCACGGCTTTGTCACCATGTGGGTGCTCCAGAGCTCTGAAATAACAGATTCATCAACCAAAATTACATTGATCTCTACTCAGGTTTCTGTGCTTTCTCTTGCACAATAGAGGACTTTACAAATAAATGTCATGACAACGTTTTTGCTCAGAGGAGAGATTTAAAAGAAGGTTGTAGATAATGGAGGACAAAAAATTCCTTTTGTTCTAATATGAGGCAAAAAATCAGCAAGTAGTAGCAAGAAGACCTTGAATTTGGGACATTCCTTTGAGATGCTCAAAGAATTTAATTGGTTTTGTTTATTATTGAGGATTCACCTTTCTCCACTCAGATGTTGTTTTGAAATAGATACTGGTATGTGGCTTTTTTTCCCACAGAAGCAGATTTACATGCAACTGTTTTTTCAGGAACTGAGCACATGCAAAATGATAGATGGTAGAGACACCATGATATAGTATGTGTGAATATATATTTGAACAAATACCTCATGAAAACAAGAACAACAGTTCTACTGCTAAGACTGTGCTATTATTTCCTCTACTTTACTACTGAGGCTTTTCTAAGTACTTCCTCATCTTGCTTCTCCATATGTTTCCTTTTGCAACATTTAAGTAACACATGCCTTCAAAACAGTGATGGAGAAAATCTCTCTCAAAGGAGAGCTGATGCTCAGATGCAAATAGTTTGAAATGTGGAGATTGTTTGGAAGCAAGAAAGGTGCTTGCTACGTCTCTTTATAGCTTCTCTGTGCAATACCTGCACAAAGCATATGATAAAAAGGTCTTTTTTCATGAGCAAGGATTTAATACTAATAAAAAGCACTATTATTTCTAGTGATACTCTTGTGTAGAATGTCTTTTAAAATAATGTGTCCTTGCACACATTTTATAAATAAAATGCATTATGAATATTGCAATGAAAGTTCTTGCAGTAATTAGAACTGAAAGGTGTCTGTGATGCTTTCTTGGTTCTTTTTTACAGATCCTTCTGTTGTTATTTGTTCAGTGACCATATTCTGAGGAAGTACATTCAGAAAGTATTTGTTTCTTTGGTAATAGCTCTGAAACTTAAGAAGTGCTAACTGCCACTAAAGGTTATTCAGAAAACTCTTACTAGGAGGAATGAAAAAACAATTGCTTTGGCAATTGCGCCTTTGTTGTAAGATACTGGAAACTACTCCAAATCCCACTGAAACAGCTGGAAATATTTTCAGTGACTTCGGTGAATTTAGGATTGAGCCAATTAAAAGCTGGTAGCCTTGAACTCTCTCCCTACTAGTAATAGTACTTAATACTTATTGCACTGGTAATCATCTCTGTTTCTCTGTTCTCCTTGCATTTCTCTGGATGCTATGATGAGCCCATACTGTGTTTCTTTCCTCTGGCCCTGAACTAGAGTTCTATATGATATGTGCTTTGACTGTGAGATACTATAGGTGATGCAAGAAAGCAATCAGTCTCTTATTTTTGTGAGTGCCTTGAGGTTAATGCTCATTAATTAAAATTAATTTGCTGATTGTTTTCTCAGTCCCATTATTGTAACTATGAAACCTACGAAAAATTTTATGTATAAAAGTACTAATATAAGCTGCTCTTTCCTCTTTTATTACTAGACTTTTTTGCTCTTACTTATCTTTTATTTCCTCTGCTCCATGAGGAAGAGATTGCCTTGTGATAAGACTTCATCGTTAGAAAGCAGAAATAAATCTTCACTGATCATAATATAAGCAAGAAAACATCAAGAATTCTTTTTCATACATTGTGTATGTTCACATCCACTTTGTTTATAATATGCTTAGTCACCAATAAGTTGGCTGAACTAGTTTCTTAAATAATTAATAAGTTAAAAATATTTTGATCATCCTCTTCTGAGACACACTATCCTTTCTAAGTGGTTGCACTAAGAGCTGACTGACAGATACAAATTCCTGGTCGGTTTTTCAGTTTGTATTGAGTCCTACCTCAAAAAATAATTAAAAGCTTAGTATGTAAAAAAAAAAAAATAAAGAAAAAAAATAAAGAAAATGAGATAAAGAAATATTTTTATTCAAACTATTTGAAAGTAAAATAAATGGCAAATCCAAGCACAGCTTGAAATGAGAAGTAAAAGTTCTAATTTATTTTTCCTCAAAGGATTTTTTTTACTAAGTCGACTAAGTAATCAAAAAAAATTTGGATTCAGGAAACTTTTCACTGTTTCCTAAAGCACATTTTAAAGATAGAGGGGAGCTTTTCATAACTTTTTTCCCTCTGCTATACTGAAGCAATGGATGCTCCACTTTAAGGGGTCCATGAGGCTTTTGATGGACCACAGCACGTGTACAAGCTGTGTGTCTGAGGATTTCTCATCATGTCAAAGCACGAAATTATTGGTGTTATTGGTGTTACCAACACTATTGGTATGAGTGCTACAGGTCCTAATCAGTGGCTAGAAAAAGTCCTTCAGTCTTAAGTATTTAATACATTTAGGGCTTTCTCTTTGCTTGGAGAGCAGGGTGGAAAATCAGCTTTAATCCAACTGTAACTCTGTGCTTAGTTCCTTAATGAAATCTCCTCTCATTTTCTGTAGTTCCCCACTCCTTTCCATCACTTTTTCTCTCTTTCTTTCCCTCTCAGTGGTCAGTAAGAAGTAGTAGGGCTTCCTCCCTTCCTCTTTTTCAGGTTACATTGTGGCAGCTGACCAGTGAGTAACTCAATATAAAAATCATTCATTTACAAAAGTCAAAATTTCTGAATGTGGGTACATTTCCTGCTCAAGGAAATGCCACTGGATCAGCAGTGATCGTGCACTGTCTGATATTATCATCCAACCTGCCTGCTCCAAGGAGAGGAGCAAGAAGAGAGGAAGATGTAAACATTTTAAACATTAATTTGGAAAATAAATTAATTTGAGACTTTGTGTAGTTCTATTAAACCCTCAGTTTAACTAGAAATGAAGGAAAGTGCTAACATTTGCACTTATTGTTTCAACTCTATACAGATTCATTAATCTTCATTCAAACATTTACTTACTGAATGATTCAAACTGTTAAGCGTGCACTCCTCTTACCAGCCAGTTGAGAAAGATTTTGTTTGAACACTTTTGAAGTGCTAACATAGGTAACATTTTCATCACTATTGGCATGTATACCCATCCAGAAGAGACTTGGAGCTATAGAGCTCCTGAAATAGTGCCCTGCAGTAAGCAGGACACTTCAGAGGGAAGGCATGTGAAAGGCTTTTGAAAAATAATTTTCAGAATGATTTAATAGAAAAGGTAACTTTGCAAAACTGGGGGGGAAAAAAGTTATCTTGTCTTAAGTAATCAGGCAATAGAATTTTTTTCATTCTTTCTTCTTAGAAAACCACCAGCTTGGCAAATTCGAAGCTGTTAGAAAAAAAGAAAATGGGTGATGGCACAGTATTCTAAGAGATCTCAGAGGGCATTGCACAGTAAAACTGTGCCTGAAATTTACTTCAGACACAGGAAAACCAGTGGCTTCCATAACTTGATTTCCTGGAGTGTGAGAGGGAAGAAAGTCACTGTGGTACACGAGGGGAAAGACGAAATGTTTGTTATTTTCAGATTTTCTATTCTTTTGATGTACAGGCAGTAACCTGACAAGTCAGGGCCCTGAATATTGCTAAAATGACCAACTTCCAGGTTCATGTTCTTGTCATAGATAGGACACAGACTTTAGCAATAATTTTAAA
Source organism: Polioptila caerulea (assembly GCA_013397295.1). Classification (NCBI taxonomy): domain Eukaryota; kingdom Metazoa; phylum Chordata; class Aves; order Passeriformes; family Certhiidae; genus Polioptila; species Polioptila caerulea. The sequence goes on along the minus strand of VYXF01010429.1, from coordinate 3,071,223 downwards.
ACCTCATGGCATCAAAATGTTTCAAGATTATTTTTCTCTGACCCATTTAATTTTGCCTTTAGGAAATGTCAGGTGTGCCTTCTAAAATGAGGCCACATTTCTAGCAAGCTTTATATACTACAAATTGAAGAAAAAATATTCCTACAGTCTGTATTATTTCCCCTTTTTTGCAGGTTTGACAAAGAGGCAAAATACTCATAACCTCAGTATTTATTCAAATGCTATGATTACCATTGTTGTCATTCAGTTCTTAGCTTTTCTAACCGATGCTGAGCATTTCTTAATGCTAATACTGAGAATACTTTTAAGGCTAATTTGAGGAGAATGAGACTCAATCATGTACCTTCTGTCTAGTGACAAAAGAAAACCCTTCCTGAAAACCAGAATTAGCATGTGAGTATTTACTTGTAAGTGCGTTGCCACAATGCTTTCTTTGCTTTTCCTTTCACAAATCCATTTCAAAATCCCACTAAAATTTTAAACACTCAAAATTCTTTGTAAGCATAAACAAAACAAATGAAAGCAGCTGCATCTGAGTGGGAAGCATCAGGCTGGGAGTGCATAAACTCTGCTGGCTGAGGAAAAGGTGTCTTGATAATTAGAGGATTGCTTCTGGTGGTGGCCCCTTTCAGCAACTATAGACACAGTGGAATTCCAAATGCTGCAGACATATCTCTATGGTTGTGACAGCCAGGAGTCAAGTTTGCAATGGCAGTCACAAATGATGCAGAATTTTCTAAAGGGCAAATGTCAATCCTGCTCCTACTAGAGCCACTGAGACTTCACCAGAGAAGTATTTTTAGAAACCCCACTCATACCTTGCTATCAATGTGAAATGCACATTTTGGAGTCTATTTTCCTGCCATGACAGACCTCTTGAGAGTGCAGAAGAAAATAGTAACCACAAGAAAAGAAAGTCTACAAAACTCAGTCTTGAAATAATGGCAAGCTACAAATCAACACAGAAGACCCACTGCATAATGAGGAAAGAAGCAATGCAGAGGTGCTTTAAAATAAGAGTATTAAAAGAGACTCAATGTTACTATGACCTTCAGTGTAAACTCTTTGAGATACATCAGCATGGCCATTGCCTAGGTTTTGGCAGCAGCACAGTCACTTTGATCTCAGTTAATCAAGGCAAAGAAATACTTTCTTCCCCCTAATTGAACAGTTTCCTCCCCCAGGCAGCACAGTAGATTTGCAGTCCTATTGGTAGGATAACTTTGATTAATAATAATTCAATGTTTTCAACAAAGTGCCCGGCAGTTCAGTGCCCAGTTCTCCCAGCTGCAGAGGTTACAAGTTACTGGAGTCAGGTTAGGGCATCCTGATTCTTTAGGAAAAGATCCATGAGAGATAGGAGGTAAATGCCACCAAAAAAGCAAGTACCAGCAATGGACTGGTGCTTAGCACAAATTTCTGCATGAGTCCATTAATCACATCAAGGGACACTTCCATCCTTAATGGCATTATAATGAGGAAAAGCTTAGTATTTAACTAACTTCAGAATTGATTGTGCTTGTGGAGAATTTTAATGTATTACTTATGCAATACTAATTGCTGGAAATAGACATGTACAGGAACCAACTGAGGTTTGATTATTTGGTTTCTATTTTTGGTAGCAAAAAAAGTTTTTAACTGCAATAGTAACAAAGCCAGAACTTCAATATGTTCTCCAAGACACATTAAAACAAATATTTAACTAACAGCCCTTAATTTGCTGCTGCAGGATTTACTGGGTGATGAAAAAATACTGAATTAACATTATCTGGCTTTTGCTTCTTCAGTAACTTGAATGAAATCTCGTGCTTTAAACAGTGATCTTCAGTTTTTCCACTCTAATAGGATGCTGTAGGCAACATCCCATGTTGCTTTTCTAGCCAGCCTAGGAGACGACATAAATATGGAAAAGGGGAGGAGTGAGCAATCTGAGAGGATCTTGTGGGCAAGGTACTGCCTGTGGGTCATAATTTGGCAATCACAGACCTACACCCTGGCCATTGTATTGATGTGGCTTTGAACTGGTGCTGTGAATTAATTTGTCTTTGATATCAGTTTAAATCGTCTCTCGTTACCGAAGGTGTGAAAAATGAGGAAAAGAGGAAGTCGGAAAAAGTTTTGAAACTTTCTTTTCATTTATAAACTGGTTAAAATACCTACATGTTTTCAATTAAAAGTGATTTTGGCTAAAAATTCTGGAAAATAAATTGTTTAGGTAATCTAGAAAGTAGCTTGGTTTTGTTTTTACAACTTGACTTTTTCTGACAAGAATTAGTTGTTGGCAAGGGTCTAGTGCTGAATACATTATGGGCTATACTATGGGAAGCCCATGTACAAGTCAAGTCATATTCTTTCTCTGTCAGAGAATGTCATTTCAGTTTAATAAAAACATCTGTAACTGTATCAAAGGAAGCTTTTTAGTCACCAAATTTCAGGTCATGGCATTTTAATTTTTGTTTTAGTAAGCAGCACAGTAATGTGACAGACATCAAAGAACCAAAGCTTTCTTCTTAAATACTCACAGCCTTCTTGATATGGAAAAGCAAGTTAACTAACTCATGAAGAAGGTAATATCTTGTGAATAAAGATACTTAAACCTCTTTTAAAACCTCTTTTTGACTCAAAACATCTAATTAATGAATGCTTCACAATGCATTATGTTTTTTGCCCCTAATTAAATATCTATTACACTTATACTTGCAGCATTTCTATGATCTTCGTTATCTTACAAATATTTTACAAAATTGCTCAGTGTAACGAACCATTTAAATACTGGCTCTCAAATAATATCCAAACATTCTAATGAACCTGAAAGTATTTCTAGTCCAAGAAATAAGTATATAGTATATGTATATAATGAGTATATATAATAATAAGTTATACCTCATTAAGAAAACAAATATCTTCTTGTGTTTGTTGTTTTGTTGTTGAGGTTTGTTTTTTTTGTTTTTTTTTGTTTTATTTGACTGCCCACAGTTTCCCAACAGCAAGGCATTTACAGGCATGTATTTAGATCCTGTATTAATTGATAGAATTTAGAATTAAGAGGAAACAGTTATGGCAAGACACATGATACAGTTGCCTATGACAAGAGAGGACAGAATTAACAAGTCCCCTCAGTTAGCTTGTATTTTGATGTTCTGTTCCTTGCTACAACTTAACTAACATAGGAATCTTGCTTATGAAGACTGCATATAAACACTGTGCTGAACACATCCTTTCTTTTTTCAGGCATACATGACTGGACTTGTTCATCATGGGAAGAAATATGTAGGGGGTAGGTTGTATGGCTAATTTTCACTCCACTATTAAATGTAGACACAGCTGGGATATGCACAGTGGAGATGGAAATGAGATCAGATGTAGGATAGTTTGGTATACTCCTCTTTTAATTTGGCATAAAATTAATATATATGGAATAAAGAGCTCTTTGGAGTATTTTGAGAGCACGCAAACAGAAATTTAATTCAAATTAAATTTAAAGGACTTTGATGTAGGCTGTTCAGAAAATGTGAAGGGTGAGATTCTTAAGAAAATTGTGCTGTCCTAGATCCCAACAAAGTCATGGAGAAAGTGTCAAATGTAAACCTTCATTAAAGGTAAAATAGATACAGTTTAAAGTGTTAGTTACTCAAACATAAAAAACATTTATTGATATTGAATTTACTAAAACAAATACATTTTGTTTTAAAGATTATTATATTTTTAAAATTTTCTTTTGCTGGAAGCAATTCTCAAACCAATTTTTCTAAAGTGAGTGGAGGTTTTAAAACATATTGAGAACTCGTAAGTAGTGGATATTTCAAAGTTTCTGAAAATCTGTATGCTTAAATGCTTCAAGCTGAGTGCACTATTGCTCATGCAATAAAGTTGTTTCTGCCTGAATTCTGACAGTATCTCCTCCAGCAGAAAGGTCCTTTGCTGTGAGCAGAAAGATTGCCTTCAGTCCACAAAACTTTGTGAATGGTTGCTTTCAACATAAAAATATTTTTGCCTTCCTTTCCTATCTTTTCTGTTGTTTTTAGCATAGGTCCTGGAGATGAAGTCATCTTCTGCTGCATCACAGAGGGTTGTTCTCCTGCAGCTGAGACTCATTTCATTGAAGGTGGATGAAGCATACAGAAAGCAGAGCAGAATGTAAAGGTTTTGTGCTCTGCCTCCCCCATGATGCAGATAAATGTAGGCTTTTGTGTCTTTAGTATTGTTGAGCCAGAACATTTCTCAACTGCCAAAATCACACAAAAAATCAAAATTCACAACTGGCATAGCTCTATGTATGATATACAAACTAACATTTTCACAGCATGCCATCAATTTTAAATTCTATCTTTCTCAATAAATCTCACACGGGGCAGGCTTTCTTGAATGAGAAATCACCAGCTTTATTTATGAGATTGATCACACGCTGTATGTGCTATGGAAATAAAAATATTATTCATATTAGTCCATGCAGGACCATTTTTGATAATGTACATCATTTTAAATTCCCAGAGTAGGGTCCAGAAACATACATCCTTCATCACTTTTTCAAATCTGAAGCTTTATATGCTTCAGATATAATTGTTAAATATAAGGTTCCCTTTAGCTTTAAAAAGAAGGTAGTGTGTGTGTGTACAGTTTAACTTGTTTTTAAAAGAAATACATGAAATTTTATTCTGGCAGTTTGCATACCTGGCTTGTCCAAATAATTCTTCACAAGAAGAATATGACAAGTTTTTAAGTAAAATATTTATTCAAGAATAAGTATTTTTTTCAGTCCCTTAAGAAACTTTTGATTGGGAATGTAGAAGTAAATATTCCTTTAAAAGTTTGGGTTGTAGAAAGTCCAGGAAATGTTACAATGGAAATGGAAAAATATTTTTTTAAGTGCTAACATTCTACTTGAGGAGGAGACAAACTCAATCTACAGTTATAGAGGCTGTCCTAAGAAATGGGACATCTTACTGTGTGCAGTTTGTAACAGGACATACTTTTCCAGAAGGAGATTCCATTCAGAAGATGGAATATCTATGACAAATCCTGAAGCTTGAAATTCCCCTGTGTTGCACAACTTGGAAAGGATGAATTTTATGGTGAGATAACAAGCGGAGAAGTGTGTGCCTATTTTATCCATGCACTGTGTAAACTATGAATTTTCATAAGTTAACATCAATATTCATCAGCTGGTTTAGGTCTACTGTATTTACGTGCAATGAAATATATTCTTGTCTATACAGGGCTAAAATTAGCACTGCCTGTTTTCCCGGGAGATAGTCTGCAATATGTAATAATTCATTTTTTTTAATTGATACTTTAATATATGTGAGGATTGTTTATTTTGAAAGGAATGCAAAGTGTCATCTCTGGGTGCACTGTTCTGAGTCTGTGTGTCAGGGTAGGCTTTTCAGTGGTCTGGTGCAGCAGTTGGTAACCAAGCAGTGCTGTGCTGAGTTGCAGACGATTCCTGTCTCTGTCTCTGCTTTTGCAATATGTTTGCTTTTCTCTCCAAGGGTACATCCATCAAAGGTGCTGACAAGCAGCACTAACAATGTCTGTTAGAAAGGCCTTGGTTGTGGTTTTGGTATGACGCTTGGAGTAGCTGTGTCATGGGAGGAGTGGGAGATGCTTGAGGTTGCCTTCAGAGCTGAATGGATACATCCAGGGATGAAGAATATGAGATCTGCTCTGTCTTTCAGAGCATTGAGATTTTCTTTTCTTACTTTTTTTTTTTTTGACTGACTGTGCTGATGAATGGGAGTCAATTCCAGATTTTTTTTCATTACTGCAATTTCTAGATTGCAGAAAAACATATCAAGGTATTTGAATAGCAAAGGATGTAGTGGTAGCAAGCGCCATATCATCATTCTTCAGCACAACAGGAAGTTAGCAAGGGGACATTCAGGTTAATGACTTGTGCAGACTCCATGGCATTGTGAAGTGCTAACAACTTCAAGCTGGATTTTTCTGGCTAGAAACTGTAACAAACAAAATGAACTATAATTACTTCTTGAAATAATTTTTTGGTATAATTTTCTTAAAAAGTACAACATTTTTTAAAGACAGTAATTATAAAAACTTGTGTTTCTGTTGGCTTTCATCCTTAAAATTGAGGGCCCCAATGTGATCTAAAAGCAGGTTAGGAATTATCATAGATCTGCCTGTACAGCCATTCTAAAAAGAAAAATCTGAACTTTGAACACACTGCTACATATATTTTATTTGCTTGTGGGTTTATGTGGGTTTATTTGTTTTCCAATAGATAATGTGGGCTGTGGCTGTGTATTAATGGTATAAAAGTTGTATATTATAAGTTTTTGATTTATACATTTTAGATATTATTTTGTAAAAGTTAGTTTTTAAAACTAGACTTTCAATTTTAATTCTTTTCTTCATAGGCATAAGTGCTTCATTTGCATGACTGTTGTGGTAAGAAACATATACTTACATTTGGATTGTCATATTTGGAACCTGTATCTCTTGATGACCCTCTTCAAGAGAAATGAACTGTTCAGGACATGAATAATAAAATATGTGCATTTTCTTGCATCACTTTTACCTGCTTTAATATGATATATATTTACTTCTTTTCCCATTTTCCATTAATTTTGATTTTGAAATCCCATGCTTATATCTCATGCCTGTACGTACAAAAACTCTGTATAACTGGATGCCCTGAGATTATTTTCTGTGAAGATTTTTACCATGGTTTAGACAAAAGGGGCAATTGCTCTCTCAGACTTGTGCAAGCTCCATGGCAGAGACTTGTGACTGGGGTGTTGCTCTGGGCAGACAATCTCTCCTCTACACAGGTGGTATTTGGTGCAAAAATTGTGATAATTTCTGATAGGTCAACAGGCAAACAGAAAGTGACTTTTCCACCCTGGTTCCATCCATTCTGATTGCATAAATCTGTCTAACAAAATAAATGGGAATAAGAAGCAGATTTGGATCCTGAAGCTGCTGGCTCTGGTGTTTTGTTCTGTGGTTGATAGTATGTTGTTTCAATCTACTGTCTACCTGGAATTCAGAGGATGAGTTATGTTGCATCTGACAGAAAAATACATATTAATTATTGCAGCAGAAGTTACAAATTATGCTTTAATGTGATGAATATTATCAGATTTTTTTTTCAACTCTGACAGCTATGTGGTGAAAAAAAGTACTATTTTCCTCTCACTCAATTTCATGACCACTTCTAACATAAATGATAAACCTTTCAAGAGATGCAAACAGATTTAGTAATACAGCTTCCACTTAACACTAATAGGACTTTTAAGGCTAATTTCCTGTGCATCAACTGGAAAATATGCCACTTAATATAATCTAAACATGTATTTATAGCTTAATTATTCTTTACCATTAGACAAAATGCACCATTACATAGTTCCATAACTTATTTTAATAATATCCTGTACTATGCCCTGGTCGGAGAAAACACTTTCAAAATGTTTGAATCTCTGCAGCTACAATAAATCTGACCACCATGTGTGTATATAGTTTGGAAAGAAACCCCAAAACCTCAAAGTGCAATGAAAACTTGTCTGTCAAGTTGGAGAATTTTATTTTGAAAATTGCAATGGCAAACAAAATGAGAAAAGCTTCTGAAGAATATAGTGGATTTGAGCCTTCTGAAATCATATAGGAATAAACACCTGTAATTTTACTGGTATTAGTAGCAGAAGAGAACAGAGTTTTTATCTGAAACAAAAGAACATGCTTGCTGCTTAGAAAAATCTACCCAACTGAAGAAAATGCACTGTCCCTACTCTTCACAATGTTCAGTGTCTATCATGAGAGATCATTTCGCAGTGTTTGAAATCTCAAAAGTATAAACTTTGACAGTTTCAGTTAAAAACAGGACAGTTAAAAAAAAAATAAAATTTTATTCTATCTTTCCAAGGGTGTGTTTGATCAACCAAAGTGAATTTGAAAGGAAATGGCACACTTCCTTGAAGTGACCTCCAAAATAAAAAAAGGTAAAATGTTAACCTGCTGGGTTGTAAGACTGTATAGTCCTGTAAATGACTTACTGGAAAAGCAGCATACAAGAATTCCCAGTTATTGCATAGTGGTTATACTCGCTATAATATTGGCTTCCAGAATTTGGTCATGCCAGAGGAAAAAGTCTGGATATTTCTGCAAGACTTGGGGAAAAAATGACCTTCCCAGTGGCACATGGCATGGCTGTTGGTGTTCAGGGTACCAGGTAAACTTGGTATTTCTCTAGTACACTGACTAGAAGAACTAGTCTGTACATTTTAATGTACATTTTAAAAAAACCAGGGAAAGGACAATTAAAAACACATGATAAGACTAGCAGATCCACTACTATTCATAAAATTCACAGAGTTGATGGAATTAATTTTTTCTGTGCTTAAACATATTGTACTATAGCTACTTATATTAGCAAAAAAGGAGATTAACAAGATGAGTGATAGTTCTTGGTATTTTTAAAAGTATAATAATTCAGTAATAACTTCAATGATAAGTTGACCCTGCTTAAAATAATTGCAGTGTGGTAAAGGAGAAAAAGTATCCAGCATTTTTAGTGTCAGGTGCCCATGCTTAAGAATAAGAGCCCAGTGATCATCATAAGTTTTCATGCCTTCATTTATGCTTACTGAGAATCTGGCCTTTAAATGTAATACTTTGATTTCAAATTTGATCAAATACCCTTTAAATTTGGGATTAGTTACTTTTGCAAAGCAATTCTGACTTATCTGAAACTGGATTATTAATTGTAGCCACTTTAATGGTCTGATAAGAGAGTGAGAGATCATGTAAATGGTCACACAATTTTAAATGCAGAAGCATACTTTTCTTTTTTCTAAAAAAAAACAGCTCTGTGCTTCAAGGCTATGAGGAAGCTAATTAGCTCATTTTCTAGTGAATAAGTCTGAATTAGAGCTTTCCATGTCATAAATCAGAAAGGGTTACGAAGCTTCTTTGTGGTTTAGCACAGAAGTGACAGAAGTTAAGATGGGGAAGATCAATGTGCCATACACATGCTTCCTCTCTATTATTAGAGGACGTGAATTAATGGCATTTACTGTGATCAGTAGCTGTAGGTTAACACTAAGCTTTAAATAATCAGCTTCATGGATTTTTTTACCAAGACTTGCAAACTGAGAAGCTTGTTTGTATTGGCACAGTTTTGCTCTGTGAACAGGTTATCACAGTGGTTTTGACCAATTCAAAGACCTCATTTCCTCTGTACACAGTCTCTGTGGTGAACTTGCATAAGCTGATGCATTAGGTGGGATAATTTTCTTCTCAATCACAGACATTTTCAAATGCAACTTTTAAGCTTTTTAATACATTGATTTAAAAATTCCAAAAGAACACTTTTTATTAATATTCCCTGTCTTTAAGGTGATCATCACCCCTTATAAATTAGCTCCACCTAGAAAAAGGAGATTCTGCATGAGAATGACCTGTACCTAAATGTTGTTCCAGTATGGCTCAGACTGTTTAGTCCTTTATATCTTATAGCAGTCTTCATCAGTGAAAACCATATTGTTTTAATATTTCTTTATCCATCATCACTTCTAAGCTCTAAAAGAAAATATCACTGGAGCCAGATCCTATTTATTTTGGTTCAGTTGACCTGTTTCAACCCCAATCCTGCATTTCAGTTTTCTGCCTTATTACTTTAGCAGTGAGAGATTTACACGTATCATCACATCTCGGAAACTAATTTTGCAATGCAAAAATATAAACATGACAGTTCTCAAAACCTGGGTCATGGTGTCCATAAGAAACCAACACGTAGAGTATTAACAGAATGTACTAAACATTGCCATCAGAAATTAATATTGCCTCTCTTGACATTTGCAGGTGCAAATTCAGATTTTAATTCGGTGGCTCAAAAACGTTTCCTGCTACTGTTCCTTGAGACCTGTGAGCATTTAGGATGCTAAAGAGAAAAGTTTGAAATAGCTTTTGAGTCTTATGACTGTATATATTCTAAGACACACATCCTAGTTAAGAAAGACATTTTGAATTACAATATCATCCTTCTTTTTTTAGTTAAAACCTAATTGTATCGGAGGGACACTGTGATTTGTGCGGCTTGATGGATCTGCCTCAAGCTTAATGAAAACTCATCTGATGATATAGTGAGGAAACAATATGCCATAAAAAAAACCCTAAAGGATTTCCACAAGAATTCAGGTAAAAGGATTAAGAATTCCTCCACAGTTAGATCACCAGGTGAAGGCAATTTCAAAATTTTGCTTTGTTGCTTAAAATTTAGCTCACATTAGTTTTCTCTGAAGTGGGGAAAAAGTTGATTACAACTATGAGTAATTGGAGTGCCATCTGCTTGAGGGATATAAACTTAAAATACAGCATAGACAGTTAATATGGATTAAAACACTGTCAAAGTTTTATGCCAAAAAAAAGTGGTTGAGACTGTTTTTTTCCTGACAGAACACTGGCTCTTGGTAATTTATCCTAATTTTCTATTTAAACAAGAGCTGTAAGCTTAAGCATACAAGATTAATGAAGGTTATGCCAACTGCCCTCTTTGCTTCCTGTGCTGTCTACAGCATTATAAAAGTGGTAGATTGCTAATCAAGAGTCCTTGACACTTTGTCCAAACTCAGGACTGAATTTCTCAGAAATTATAATTACCTGTAATTCCAGTCATGATCTCTTTGACTATGAGTCACAGCTAAACTATTTGTCTTTTCAACATATCTTCCTTTAAAAATGAGACCATACTCATAAATAGCATTTCATTATTCAAAGTACTCTTTCCTTCTTTAGTTTAATAGTTTATTCTCTGACACTACATCAGTAGATGTCATGAAACTATGGATGGCAATAGTTCACAATTACACTTGTGTTATGTAACAAGTAGGACACTTGCCTGTTTTCTTCACCTTTTAAGGATGTGTTCCTGTGCTGCTCCTGAGGATTACATTGCAGTACACTGTGTACTGTATACAATGCCCTGTGTGTTGCAGTTGCAGCTCAAGCTTATGGATCTCGATCACATGCACTGAACATATGTTTGCCTGAGCTTTACAAGGCTCCTATAATACTAGAACTTCATGTCTCTTAAATGCCAGCTATTCTGAACCAGCATCATGCTGCTGTTTTATAAACTACAGTATTTAAGCAACCCACTAACTGGATAAGCAATTACAACCTCTGTCATTATCTCTGACATCCTAGACACCTGCCAAAAGTTCAATAAAGATCAGGACTGGAAGAAGACATTCAGAATCTAAGGACAAATGGGCAGAGGTTACAGGATAGAGATAGTGGTGAAAGGAGATTCATATACAGTGAGAAGATTGGTCTCCCAAAATATAGACATTCAAATTGCCATGGATGGGATGGGATACAAAAAGAAAATGACCTTGCAGTTTCTTTATTTCAAAGGTCAATATGCTTATAGTGGCTGCAATTGTATTTCAGTTTTTTTGTTCACAAAAGACATTTTCTATTACCTTTGTTTCTATTTGCTTTCCTGTTCTTTCCTTTCTAGCTTGCCAGCTGCCCCGGTACCTAAAACACTGATTAAATAGGTGCTATGAAAAAAGCTACTATTTCTATTTAGACATTAAAAGCCATTTTAAAAGATGGAATTAAAAAATTAAATGGGTGAGTCAATAACAATTACATAATGTTTATTGCATTAAAAACTCTTAAAGCCAGGATGAAATAGTTTGACAGTATTTCTACCTGATCTGCTTTACTAATCTGTAATGACTTCGGTTAGGTTACTTTAAGGGTGTGCATTTGCTTGTTCCTGGTAGTCTATGTCTGCACAGATTATTGTGACTTATTTCACAACAGAAGAAACCTTCTTCTACTCATTTATGCAGTATGTCCTACTAAATACACTTGATTCTTGTTTGCTGCTATTACAAAACATACAATAATGATAATAAATGGGGCCAGACAAGTACTCCAAATAATTTTTTAAGATGCAATGATCTTAAAAAATTAAGGTCAGATCAGGGATGATTGTAAGGACACTGAATTAGCCAGTTCATTGAGTTCCCTTTCCTCTCCAGGTTCCTTTGTCCCTGACAGTTTTTCACCTCTTTCCAAGACGTTTCCATTTCACTGCAGCAGACTTAGGTCCTCTGCCCTTTAGTCTGTGCTCCGGGCTAAAAGGCATACAGCAGCAGCCTGACTTCCTTCTCCACAAGGAGGAAAGAAAAATAGTTTAGTTTTTTGTCTAACAACTGAGGGTGATAGGTAACTTGAAGGTTTAACCTCAGGATTAGAATACGTATAGCTGAATTAATTATTATAAATTAATTTTTAAAGCCAAATAAATATATGTCCATTCATTCCCTTATGTGAGCTCACAAAAAAATTTGCTATATACAGCTGTACGCATACAGGCACTCTGTGTACTTAATTAAAATGATGAATATAAAATTCAGTTAAAAAACCTGTTCAGCCTATATAATCAACATCCTGTACTTGTATAAGAATGAAGAAGAATTTCATTCCAGAATTATATTCCAGATTCTTCCATTTAGAAGAACCCAAATTTTGTTGATTGATTTAATATTATATTTTTGGGGGGCATATACATTGTTTCCTAGATTCTCTTCATGTCTAGTATCTTCTAAACTTGAGTTTACAACTCCCTGCTATAGATCCTTCATATAGATCATCATTTCACCGGATAACCCATGGGTACCAATGTTTGTCAGGACTGTTTTTTCTGTATGTTTCAAAGGCACAAAAACTGCAATCTTTTTCTATTAATCTTAAATTTATCATGAAGAAATTAACTTCATTTTCTGAATTATGCCCTTGGTATTAACATCTCACTTTTAAATTTTCTTCTACATTGCAAAAGATACATTATCTAAGTCTAAGACGGTGTATTAGGCTTGGTGAAAAAATTAAGAACAACTTCAATATTTTTTGTTTCCTTCCCTTATTGACTGGTTAATGTTCCTGTTTAATTGAATAAACCTCAACATTTAAGAACCTCAGTGCTGAAGTACCACAAGAGCACAAGTAACATTTTTGGACCACCTCAGAGCACCATCTTCTGTTTTGGTTTGTTGGGTGTGGCATTGTTTATCTATTTATCATGTTTTTAGTTTACAGAGTCTATTACGTGAAACACGAAGATTCTAGCATTATGTTTTAACTGAAGATACAGTCAAATCTTCTCTTAATATGAGGTATAAATTATCATTTTCCTTATAAGCAAGTAATATTTACAAAGTTAAACACTTGATCTCTTTCCAGATTATATTGTTCTTTTGATTTTCTCTATTACTCTAAATGACAGATTCCATTATACATCTCATCCTATTACTGCTTCATAGTCTTCATGCTGTATAATCTTTATCTTTTTACTCTGCTTTTCATAATTTTTCTTATTATTTAATTCACTGTTTCATTCTTTATTTGCTTTCATATATTTCCATTGCGTTTTCTATTTTTAAATTTATTTAACACCTTTTTTGTTTTCTTCATCTCATTTGATATCTTGCCCTTGCTACTCAAATTAAACACATCTTAATTTTCTATCAGTCATGCATTACGTACCAGGAATGCATTTCTGATTTCTTCAGCTATTTTGTGAAATTCTATGACATTTTTTGGGAAGGGAGGTGGGGGTAGGGATGGGGAGAAGTTCTCTAACAAAAATTAATGTTTCAGCAAAAAGTGCTGAAATGTTTAACATATTAGAATCCTTTCTATGTGTGGATCCAAGTTAATGTTACTGCTACGAATTTATTTTCAGGTTCAAGAACATAGTGAAACTGGTCAGGAAAACGCCTTCTTCCACAAGCACAAACAATAGATGCTTGATAAAGAATATTGATGTCATCGCTTTGTATTCCCATGCAACAATCTACAGAAAAGACTGAAGGCTACAAGGAAAGAGCAGGAAAGGCAGGGGCTCTGTCTTTTCCAAAAGCTCTTCAAAAGTGAGCATTTTTACATAAACATCACAGAGCTTTTGGGGTGCTGGTCCATAACTTAACTACAAAAAGAAAACAAAATACCAGACACGTTTCCCCCAAAAACCTATAAAAATAACCTTCCATTTCTGCCTGAGTTTAGAAAGATTTTTCCTATCTGCAGATTTGCTGATCATTTTATCACTGGATGTTAGTGACTGCAGAACTTTTTTTTTTTATATTTCACCTTTCTAAATTCATGTAAATAGAACCAAGATTAAATAAGGGTATTAGCTAATTTCTCATTTATTCCATTAAATAAAAACATGCTTTGAAAAATTTGCTGTATAATGTTCACCTTTATTTTACTCAATTGCTTCTCAGTCACCACTAAAAAACAGCACCATCATTTGAATTTTCTGTATCAGCACCTGATTCTAGAATTTTTCAAGGAGTCAAAGGCAATTTTGAACTTATTCTTGAATTTTGAATTTGAATTGCAATGAGATAACTTGCTTTTCCCCCCTATATTGTAAAAGGATTTTTTTTAATTAAAAAATAATATCTTTTAACTTTTTCAGTGTAAAACACCTCTAAACATGTAGCAAGTGACACCAAAAGTCCTTGAGGAATATGTATTAAGTTGGACTTATTGTACTAGAATGGCTTTGTTCTTGTTTAGCTTTATACAACCTGCAGCTGCTGCTTTCCTTTACAATGAACTTTGGGTTTCTCCAGAGGTCAAGAATTATCTGGCTTTTAAAAGGAAGAGAAGAGAATGACATTTTGTTATCCACAACTTAAGAATTCATTTCCTTACTTTTACTTTTTATAAAAAGCGTTGGCATATTATTCATATGAGTACTTAGAATCTGTAATTGCCAGTAAGGTTTATTGCCCTTGACTTGTTTTCAACAGAGGTGTATGGTATTCTTTTTATTTTCTTTTTTCCATATACAAGGATAGTTATGCTGTATCAGGATGCTGGTACAGGGAAAACTTTAATTTTTTAGGCATATTTTTCATTCAGTAACCAGCACAATTTCTGATGGATAGGGGAATGATCTGACACTGACCTGGTGTCTAAATCTTCCAGTCATAACATATTACAAGCAAAGTATTAAAAAATAACAAAGTCTGCTATATATATGCAGTGGTTAATTTGTATTGAAATTAATAACTTGCCATTTGAAATTATTTTTTTTTAAAGATTAATCATGGAAGAATAAACATTTTGAGATTGGCTTTAGTTTAATGTTTAGGCTGGTCATGAATATGGGGAGCCCAGATCCATGATTACCTGAACAGAAAGGATGGGGATTTTGACATAACTTGGAGGTGAACACTAAAAGAACAAAGACTCAATAGTTTCAATTTTTGTGTGTTTTATCAAACAAAAATGAGATTAGACATGAGAAACAAATACTTCACAATGAGAGTGGTTAAACACTGGGATCACTTGCTCAAAGAGGCTGCGGAATCTGCGCACTACAGCTTTCTCACTGCCTCAAGTCCTGAACAACCTTTGAAGTTAGTTCTAATAAGCAGAAGCTTGGACTAGATGACCTTGAGGGCTACCCACCAGCCAAAACTATTACATGAATCTTGCACTAATACTCAGAGCTCATAAATAGGCTATGGGAAATCCAAATTCAAATTAATGTTCTTTCCAAGTTAAAGGAGAGATCCCATATCCCATTGAATGCCAAGTCCACAATGTGCTTAAAGTCAATTTCTTCATTTCTTGACCCTACATTACCAAAGTTATTATTAGTTGAATAACTTGAGCAGAAATTTTGTTGGGAACATCTGTTATTTGGTTCATTTCTGCACTTATTTTAACTTAACTGCACTTTTCAGTTGTTTTGTGCAGATTCCTTCTTGAGACACTTCATTTTCTTGCACTATCTATCAAGTCAGAGCACCTAAGCAGATGCAAGAAATGCCAACCTCAGTCTCACCCCTGTTGGCAACTGGTAACCCCACAAAATTCCTTGGGAGCATCCAGTGGTCCGTGTTTGGTACACCAGGTTCTCGTTTCTCAGAAATTGTGTCATTTTATCTGTTTATTTTCACTTGAAGCTCTGTGTCAGGGGATATATAAAAAAAGCCCCAAGACCCCCTATTTCTTTTCCATCTGTGATCTTGGTAAGTTTATTCCACCATTACTTGGAAAGAATGTGAACTGGTGTGCATTTGTACCATCAGAAACAATTCTTTCAGTCTATGTGATGTACCTGGCTGTGATTTTTAGGGCAGCATCATGCTTTTTATTTTCTAGCGTTGAGGTTGCTTGAAGAATCAGAGGTGGAATTTCAGGTTGCCTTTTATTAATATGTGGGACTACTTGGTTTACTTTCACTCTGAAGTAATTGAGTGCAAAGTAGGTGGAGATGCATCTTTCCAGATGGTGTAAAGAGGCAGAATAACTGTCTTTGCCTGGATTCCTCCATGTCTGTAGCCAGCCCTGCTCTACTCTGGGAGTGCCCCACTTCATATACCTCATGTTTTGTCAGGTCTCATTAACACAAGCACAGGACACCCAAATTCTCTCTCAGTTTCAGGGCCAGAGCTGACTTGCAGCTACCCAGGCCCGCTGGTGTGCACAGCGCGGCTGTCTGTCTGTCTGTCAGCAGCCACAGCACCTCTGTCCCCCAGCAGGGCAGGTGTGTGCAGTGCTGAAGTGCAGGCAGGAAATTGCTCTCTGTGGGTAGGGTGTCTCTCTTCCCTGAGTTGAGAGAGATGAAGATCCCAGTAACCAGGAGTTCATCTTTCCTGTAGAAGTAAACCATTCCTTACCAATGGAACCTGCTGGGTGCAGCCTAGGGGGTCACAGTGCTCAGGCACATCTACCCATGCATTGCATCAGAGCCACCCCTATTCATACAGGTACTGCTGTTATTTGGAGAACTGCAAGGATGTGTGAGAAAAGCCAATCTAGTCAAAGGTGCAGAAAGAGAAATTCAGAAATTCATTTATCATTCTTCTGTCTTGTGAAGCTGCCCTCTCCTCAAGCTGCTGGCGGTAGAGTCAGCTTTTCCCTAGGTTGATTTATGTCTGTTCACTGTAAACAAGATAGTATATATAATAGAGGTGGGCTTTAATTAGACTGTTGTAAAATATGCAATTACAGCTACTAAGATCCCTTTCCTGTCTGAACAAATAAATTATTTTGGGACTGTTGATGAGACTTTGTAAGGGAGTTAGCTAGTTTCCAAAATCTGCATTTATGTGTTTGTTTTTTTCATAATCAAGAATGCCTTCAAGTACATTCTATAAAAGTTTGCTTATTACAAAGACCTGGACATTACAGGTGATGCTTTTGTTTCTGTTTTAAACTTTTAAAAATAATTAATAATTTCTGAGAAACAAAAAAAACCCCAAATTTTCTCTGTCGTATGTATGATGTAGGCTTTTTTTTCCAGTGTATAGGCCTAGTGAATTACATTATATGCTACAGATACCATTGAAATTCATTGAAATTATAGGAACAACTTACTCTATGCAACCATGTAGTTGATTTGCTTTTTATAGGCAAAAGCAAAATATTTCCTGTGTCTGTGATCTGTTAGCAAACTGTGTGTCTTTGTTGTGTGGAATTCAAATGGCTTTATATTCCTATTAGTCTTTGAACTCATGCTTCACCTTCAGCTGCTACTTAGATTTTGTAGCCAAAAGAGATGTTTTGCATGTAAGAAAGGTGATGAAAAAATATTTGCTGCAAGCCAAGAAGAAAATTGACTTGTTCTACATGAAACAACTAGGTAAATGAGCTTTTCCTCTTAACTCTTATTTCTTACCTGGCTTTTTGGCTTTTTTTCTTCCCTTCCCAATCATCATATGAAAGCCATATGAAGTGCAGAAAATGAGAGCAGAGTTAAAGATGGTGACTGATTTTGTGGATAGCCCTTGTACAGATATGAGGTCAGGTGTACAGCTCAGGAACACTTCTGTCTGTCTCTCCAACACGCAGAGCTCAGGCTTGCTCTGTTTACAGCCCCAACACGGCGCTGTCTCAGAGGCACCCAGCCCATAAAGCCCCCGGCGCTCTGCCCCTGTAGCATCGAGGTTACACCTGAGGCAAGCACTTCATGAATCTGACTATGTGACTGAATTGGAGAGGACAGTACCAAAATAAACCCTAAATTTCTAAATTGTGTGATCCACGACAACTGTAGCTAGTGTTTCGTTTATCAGCACCCAAGGTTTGTTTCTGTCCTTTATGCGCAGCTGCTCTGAGCTGCAGAATCACCTGAAGGGGGACTGGTAAATCCTATAGCACTCAAGCTGACCTCATGTGACCACCCATGTCTCTGCATTGTATTTTCCAATACTTTCATGGGCTCAAGATAACTAATTTGCAGTGAATATGACTGGCTTGTGCCTTCGGGTGTGGCTTGATAAATTCTGCACAACGGGGAAGAGATGAACCTTGTTCTGTATGTGATGTGTCTGGAAAAAGAGTGGTACCTTTGTTACACCACACCTGCTCTAAGGAGCCCAGACAATCTGGACTGGCTCTGCACAGAGCCAGCTCTGAGTCTTCCTATCCAGGGCATGATTAATCCACCTGGATTTGATTATAAATGGTTAATCCCCTTGGATAAACCACAGATGATGTGGACTGACTAAGCCTCTGCTGCATAAGAAATATCATTATTCATTGACTCTAATAGCAGCTCATGTGATCTAAAATAGAATAGTGTGTTTTGCCAGGAATATATGCAACAAAAAAAATAAAATGGAATTGGGTTTTTATCTTAACCATAGATTACATCTAGAAGGATTTTTAAAAGTGGATTTTAAAAGATTAATTTAAAATAATCCCTACAGTTTGATGAGATTTAAAATTGTATTAATTTATTTCAAAAATGTATTTGAAATCATTTTAAAAAGTAATTTTCTTTCTTTTTCTGTTGAATAAAAACTTACCTTCCAATTTGTGTCATACCATTGGCCAAATGTTAGTTGATAGTTGTTTAATTTTCACTTTAGTTAATATTGATTCATAATGCTGTGCCATTAACCTCACTCTATATCTAAACATACATAAATTACAAGAAAAATCTGAAAATATGAGATTTTGACCTGAGCCTTAGTGTTTTCTGTCTGATGGAATTAGAAACCTGTCCTCCAAATACTGCTTTTATATCGCTTTTTACACAGACAGAACAAGAAATACTTTTAAATAGGTAAAATACTGGGGAAAAACACATTTCTATTGTTTTAGTATTTCTTTTGTTACTCAAGGGAAGGTAGTGAAAATGTTTTTATGGTGTTATTTGTTGATTAGTCGCCTTTCTGAGGTTAGAAATGTTCATAAAATATATTTAAAAGATGCTGGAGGTTGGACTAAAATGTAGGAAAGAATGTGCTCTGGGTCCTCTAAAGCCAGATTTCTTGAAGTATTTCTTCCAAATGTATTAAATGAGCCGTCCTTTCACTCATCAATTTGTTCTTTCTGATTTCTACGAGGACTCTACCTTTCATTTTTTCCCTCTGATTTCATAATGAAGTGAGAGCTATGGATCATTGAATAGACATAAAGCCTGTAAGTAGGTGGAATTTAGGTTTGGGATAGCTAACAGTGTGGGGAGAGGTGACTGATTTGTGGATGGCACAAAGATATTTCCATTACAGTAATTCTGTAAAATATAGTAATATTTCCCAGTGTGGTAAAGAGGTCACTTCAGTTCCTGGACATTTTCCTTCCTTCTGTCCTTCCTTCCATCCTTCCTTTCGTCCTTCCTTCTGTCCTTCCTTCTATCTTTTTTTTTTCTTTCCAGAAAAATGAAAATCCTTTTCTGTGAAGGGTCGGAAATATAATTGGGAAGCAAGCTATTAAACAGGAAATTACATCCAATTTATTCTGGATGAACTCATCCATGGTGAGAAGAATAAGAAAACAACCCTTCATAGAGATTTTTGTTCTGAAAATAAAGAAGCATGTGGATAGTTCTTTATGAAAACATATTTTGATGATCCAAAGTATCACACTTGGCAGAATAATGAGATATCATGTTTTATTCCCTTTTCATTTTTTCCAGCTGAGAAGAGTAACAATACCATACAGAGGTAAGTTCTTAATCAGTCCAGGAAAGGTGATCGCGTCCTAGCCTGCCAGGCTATTATTTTTTACTGAAGAGCAAGAGAGTTGCTCAGTCTTGATGTTTATAATAATTTAAAGGCCAACTAAATTGTTCAGTAATTGAGATTCCATTCACATAGGCAGAAAACAGTGTCTCTAATTTGAAGATACTTCAAATATGGTCTCTAATCTCATGTGTTTTTATAGGAGTATATAATTTTCTAATGACACCTCTATAAGCAGGTGCCTCCATTAATATGGTTTTCTCAAAAAAATATATACAGACCCATTGTTTCTAGCAAGATATTTCAATATTTATGTAAATATATATTCCTAATAAATATCCATTCCGAATAAAATCCTGATATCCATTCCTAATAAAATGGAAACAGTTCCTAAGGGTCTTTGCTCATTTTAAAATTGCACCAGAAACACAACGGAAACCCCAACATTATTTACCACAGAGCAACCCCTCATTTCCTATCCCTCACACAACCACTTCCTTAGTTTCCAGTCATGGGAAGAGGATCATGGAGGGAGAAAACTGCACCAAGTTATGCTCACAGCCCATCCATGGCCTGATGATTTTGTGTGATGGGGGAAGCCCTCTGCCTGGGCTCCGGATTGCACCTTCTGTGCTGCAGGGAAGAGTGAGGAGGTGCAGCACTCCTGGCTCTGGGGAATGGGTGAGTATTTTGCAGTACAAGACTTGTATGGTTGGCAAATTTAATGTGGTTTTCAGCTATCATACTTGAACTTTAAACACTTGGTACTATTTATCATGAACTCTGTCATTATTAGCATCTTGCTACCACCTGCTAAAGATCCTAAGTCACTGCTGATTCTTTGTTTCTCTATGCTTTCATAAGGCTTTCTTTCATTTTCCCACCCTTCTCAATTTGCTTTAGAATATTTAATTGCTCTTAATTTTCATATTTTTCTTCTTTTCAATTCATGATGAATGCTCATTGTATTTCTAACAGCTGTTCATTACTTTGTACTGAACCAGGAGAGCTTGGGCTACACTTATCCCTTCATGGTGGAGAACTATGATTGATTAGATCAGGCCTCCAAATATCCCAAAATAAGTAGCTTGTATTGAGATTCACATGCATTTTTCTATTTACATTTTCCCATTGGTGTTGCTCCCAGATTTTCCTAGGCTTGAGGAAGCAATGTTTTAATATAACTATATGAAAGTTTTGTCTATTTCTCTGTATTCCAATCAACTCTGGATTGCTGGAGTCCTGGCAAATATTTACCCATGGACTAGAAGGGGAGTGGTATAGAAATATCCCATGCTATTGGACATTATCTGTATCTCATAGGATCTCTAACAATGTTTTACTTTGGCTTCTGTGAGATGCCTGCTAATGCCTCATAAGTCTCTCCACATTTGAAACTTTCCACAGGTTTTGTGTGTCTAATTTTTTCTCTCCAGTGTGAATCTCTTAATTCAAAGAGACCCAGCCATGCCAGGTTTCCTCCTGCTGATTACTGGTTAGGGCTCTGATCATGTGTGTTAGAGACTGTGTTTAAGCAGTTTAGATTTCTTAGAACCTGCAGTTAACTGATGTGACTCTCTCTCCTCCCTTTCCCCTGAACCATGTAGGTGTCCACCCCTTTTGCCCACTCTGCATCCAGTGATTTTAGCCATCACACTTCTGGGCCTATGGACATTATTGGACATCATTGTACCAAGTCAAAAAATTTTTAGAGCTGGTCAATGTAGTGGCTCATCACAAAGTCATATATCCAGCTTGCTTTCTGAAATTACTTCATTCTTTGAAAGGGGTTGAGTTAATGCTTCTCTGTTGTGCTAGACTACAAGGTACCTTTCTATGCTCCATGTAAAACAAATGTCTGCTAGAGGCATTATGATTTTAGTCAGTTAACCTAATTGCTCCACTTATGATCTAAATCTTCTGTTTTTCACTCCTATTTATTCAGAGGAGAGCTCATCAGAATGGAGAGGAACATTTAGTAGGTAAGTGCACTTTGGGCTTACTCGTTTCCTTCAGAAATAACATTCAACTCAGGCACTTTCAGTATATAATATAATGTAGTCTTTGTGTAAACAGCTCTGTGTCAGACCTTGTGGCCTCTGGGGCACCACATGTAGAGACTTCCAGAACAAGTGCCCATATTTGAACTTCTAAAGTCCTCTGGGAACACAGGTAATCTGAAGCCCAGAGCTAGTAGTTTATTAGCAATGTTATTTCCATTTCAATTAAAACAATTAGAGCAAAATAAAATTGAAGTAACTAAATAAAGAAGTAGCTACCCAAAGGACGTGCATACAATAAAAAAATGATTACTTATGAGAGACTGAATCTTTTCCAGCTATTTCTCCTAAAACTTTGGGTGATTTGGCACAGTTTTTCTTAAAGATTGGTATTTTTTATGTGTGCTCCTGAAGCCTACATTACTGCAAGTTTAAGTGTGGGTCAGCAGAGATTATAGGGGTACCCATAGTATAAAATGTTAATATTAGTACAATATATTCCAAACCAACGTACAAGAATGTGTTTTCCAATTGTTTTGTGGTTTTAGGAGATTTTTTGCAACCTATTAACTTTCTTTCAATTCCTGTATTATAAGCAATTTAATAATCTATTTACTTATGAAAACACTAATTGAATTTTCAAACCTTTTCTTTTAAATTTAAATATTACTATGAGCGCTTAATGACAGAGGAGTTTCATTAATCAGTGTTAATAATTTATGACACTGCACACTGAATTTGTTGTGTCTTTAGTTTCAGGTGAAATTGAATCTTTACAAGAGAAAGCTATTTCACAAGAAAACTACATTTCCTTACAGCAGTGTTTAATTCTTTCCTGACATATGAAATGAGAAATTATGATAGACACATTATATCATGATGAGGGTAGTTTCTTTAAAAATTCTGCAAAAGCATTTAATTTTAGGTTTACTTCATGGATGTATATACAAATCATATTGCAACATAGATAAGAGTTTAACTATTTACCTTGCAACTGCTTTTCACTTACAGACTGCATTTCTGAATGCACAGAAACTATGAGAAATAGTACAAAAAAGATTCTGTTTGTGGAAGGATACACACATGAAGAGCCATTCATTATCATCAGTAATTGAAGAATTTCTTTCATTAGTGTGTGTAAATATATAGATATAATGTGAATATGAATTCATAATATATATGAATATAATATGAATCACATCAAAGGGAAATTCTTCCCTAATACTAAAAATCAAAGGCCCAGAGACCTCTTTACAGTTAGTTTTAATAACATCCTAATCGCAAAACAGACAATTGAAGTCAGTAACTCTCTTATTAAACTTACTTTGAGAGTTTCAAACTGCAGCAAATCATAAACCAATCTTCATTTGGTTTGAATAATTCAAAAGGAAATGAGACCTAGTAGAGTTCTCCTGTCTTCTGAATCTGGCACAGAGGCAGAAAAAGCCTCTGTTTAGTTCAAACTGGTATTGTAGCTGATTTACACTATCAAATAAAGTGTGCTTCACATTTCTTGTTGCATAGATATTAATGTATACCATGAACTCTGCTCAGTTTATATCTGCATAGATTGAGTCAAACAAGAGACATTTCCGTAAAGCTGTCAGGAAAACAAACCTGTTACTGCATAAGAATACATGCACTCTGAACACTTTAGTTTAATGAATTTATTTTGCTGTGCTTATCCCAGGCTGTGAGGCATAGGACAGTGATTTATAACTTGCAGGGCCATAGGCCTGATAGGATGATGAAGGACCATTTCTTCTCATTATGCCAGCAGAGCTTCTTTTCATCTCTTCTCTTATTCTCTGTTCATTGTCTGCCCTTGGCATCATCAGTCACCAGGCAGTGCAGTTTACAAACATTGTTTTGGCTGGCAGAAAATAAATTGGTCACCCAATGATGTGAAATCTATCAAATTCCTACAAAGCTGCATCTTGAAACCCCTATTCGAGCTGATCCATAGTTTAAGTAACATTTTACTTTTAAGAAATAGATTCTTCCCTCCTCACTCATTACTCAGACCAAGATGCATTTCCTTTAATCCTTTAGCAGTCAAAGGCTGACCAACTTCCAAGAGCCGTAGAGACTAAATCATTTATCTCTGATTCTTTTTTGCTTTTGTTACAAAACCCACATGGACAACTTTATGGAGGCATTGTTGAACAGTGTTTGTCATTGTGGATAATCAAATATGAAGAACAGCCAACATGGTTAAAGTAGCTTAACTTCATTGTTGAAAGGAAAACATATAAACCAGAAAGGTGACAGGAACAGGTCTAAAACCAGAAACAAACAATGTGTTGTGTTTATCCACTTGGCAGTATCAACATGAAGTCATTTAAACTATAAAGCCCTGTTTGTTTGAGTGGTTTGGTATAATCCACAAGTAAATCGGTTGTCTGCAAATGACTGAAGCTGCTGAATGGGAAATTAGGTGCTTGTATATTTTATCTAAAAGAATAAATAAATCTGGATTACAAATCTGAACAAAAGTAGACACACTGGTATGGCTTGCCTTAAATAATTGAGCTATCTGGCAGAGCTGTTGTGACCATAATGAGTTAGATGCACACTAGAATGGAGACGTGAAGGTTTGCAGAATATGAAGGCTGGAAGGGATGTGGTGTTTTTAGTGCCATGCATATATGAATTTAGGCTCTTGGGACAAAGTCTCGAAAAATATCCTGTCACTATAGTTATTGCCAGCTAGGGGATCAAAGACTGAGATTAACAAAAAATTAAATTACTCTGCTAGTCGACTACGTCTATATTTTTTATGTGTGTTTAAATGATTTGAAGCATGATGGAGCTTTTTTTATGGTAGCCATTGTAAGTTGATGAACCTGAAGTTACTGCTAGGTCTGAGGTTGAAGGCAAGTATGAAAGGAAAACATTTTTTCAGTGTTCTGACCTTTTCTATGCTCCTGTTAGCTGGATTTACTGTTTATAGCCCACACGGTGGTGATAACAATGAAAGTCTTCTACAATGAACCTAAGGACCTGAATGAGCATTTTTCAAGAGTTTTGCTCTGCACAAATTTCTCATAAGTGTCAGTAATTATTTGCCATCAATAACTGGAAATTGAAATGTGCATAAAAGAGCCAGAAGCAACAATTGAATTGTTCTGAGTAATATTTCTTATGTTTGTAGTAGCTTATATGTGTGTGTCCCATGCTCCTTTTCCTCACCGGCCTACCCTGGCAATGCCAGGATCTTGAGGCATGCCAAAGACCAGGGCTGGAGGCCTCCCAGGCCATGTTCAAATTGTATCTCACTGTTCAGTCTCCACCTGCAGGACATGCCTTGCACTGCTGTACAGAACTGAAGGTTTTAAGCTGATCTAAACCATTTCAATCAGCAGAAGGCTGAGCCATGGGGTGCTGCAGGCTCAGAGCAGGAGACTGCAGTGCTGTCAGAGCCAGAGCCCTGGAAAGACAGGAGGGAGATCTCTTTCATCCTTATGTGAGTCCCATGGTTTCTACCTGTCTGATGTGGGTCAAAACCAAAATAAATTCCCCAATTTTGTGATCAAGTGACAGTAGCCAAGTGTCTAAGAACATGTAAGTCTCTCAAGGACCAGTAAAGAGTTTAGCTGTCCCACCAGAATGGGCTGTTGAGAATTTTCAGACCTGCTGTTGATTCAGAAGGGATGGGATACAGCCACCCCCACTCCAAATGCGTCAGTTTATTTGATATTCTGAAATGCTTCAGCAATCAATAATTTTAGTTTGATCTTTTTTATGCAACAAATATTTGTAGAAGGAAAGATTTGACTGAAAGTCTGTCCCTCAGTATGGCAAAATTCAGGATGAAAAATAAATTTGCTGTAAAAAACTTGGGCACTCTTTAGTCCTTTTAAAGTAGCAAAGTAGGGAAGTGTATTTTACCTTTGGTAAGTTTGATTAAGTGCCATATCTCTCTTGTTCCTTTTTTTAAAAGTCATCGGACTGTCACAGCTGTCACAGATCTGGCTCTCCAACCGTCCAAAGTATTTGTTTTAACAAATGACTTTGTGCTTTGGCAGCCTCCTCGGGCAGTGAAGTTGTTAGATTTTTAAATTACTGTTTGGATACTTATGAGATTGGCTGCTGCTGTCCATTCAATTTGCTTTTTATCTTTCTGTGAGCACAGTAATTTTTACTGGGTTGTTTTTGTATTTTTTGAGAAATTTAGACAGTCACTTCTTTGGTCCTCTCCAAGATCAGCAACTCTGCAGATGAGTTACTTTCTGGAAATGTTTGAAATCAGTGAATACTTATTTTGAAACTTCCAAAGTGTTTCAAATAATTCCAAGTACAATTAAGTTTGTATGACTCCTTCTTTATTTTAAAATGTGTATTCTTTTTAAAACAACGTTTGAAAAGGCCAGTTTATTCCCCCTTGAGTACATATCTTTCTTAACTCATCATTTTCATCCTCTAGTTTGCAAATGATACAGGCAATTATCTCTATGAACTTCTAATATGAATAGCAGACAGATACAGATGCTGCTGTTGAAATGGTGGAGAATTTACTTTATTTTTCTTAGAGTAAGGAGCAATACTTTTCCCAAACAGCTCTAAGG
This sequence comes from Polioptila caerulea, assembly GCA_013397295.1. Lineage (NCBI taxonomy): Eukaryota > Metazoa > Chordata > Aves > Passeriformes > Certhiidae > Polioptila > Polioptila caerulea. Next base: position 3,044,688 of record VYXF01010429.1, on the reverse strand, counting down.
AAATACCTGATTGTTACAGGGCTTTACCTGTTTCCTTTTTTGACAGTAGGCAGAGGTGGTAGTCCTGCAGAAGACAACAGATGTGTTCAGCCATCAGATAGGTGTCCCTGAGCAGTCTTTTGACTTTTTCACAGGAAACCTTGCTCTGGTCAGCCTTCATTGACTCTTGGTGGAGCAGCTGTGTGTTGATGGATTCCTTTGAATTGAAGGTAGAGTCCGAGCCAACATCTGCCTTCCTTCTGAAAGGGGTTTTTTTTGTAGGATTTCTTCACCAAATTGGAGAGCTTCTGTGCTAAGGGACCTCTTAAAAGTAATTCATATTTCATTGGATCACATATTGAAGTCTTGACACAGTTATGACTTCATCCATATTTAGTTCTTGTAAGGATATGAAGAAAGACCATTTTTCTCTATATATGAATAAAGATTGGGTGGGGGAAGAAAGATTAGCTTCAGGATCTGAGTTACTAGATGCTAATTCTTAGAAGCATGCTAAGTCTTTACAAATAAATAAAAATAGCTGCAGTCTTGCTTCTCCAAGGGTTTTATCCTGCTTAATATAGAAGAGAGACATTTAGATCTAAAGAGATTGTAGCTTCCATGATGTTGAATTACCATGTTTCAGTCATATCCTTCCCAATGAATGTAAAATGCCACCCTTTAAACACAGAAGTGTAATTTGGCAGCTGTGTACACACCCTCTAGGATTGTAGAGGTTGCAAAGTCATGGAGTATTCATATCTGTAATTTTTCAGGGGACCATCTTTAGTCTGCTGTGGGCATGGAAACAGCTGAAACTTCTTTGGATTCCCTACATGGCAGTATTTATTGCCTTACTGTTCAGCATCTGCTTTTCATGCGACATATCCTTGTGTCTGCAGGGAAAATCCATATTAAAACTTCAGATATAACTTTCTGGCTAAAGTTACATAAAATATCATTCCCCACCCTTACTTCAAACACTTATTAAATGCATAAATTTTTGCAATATTGAAAATATTATGTGATAGGTTGTAACAACTCTTAGTAAGCATTCTGATGTTCAGGAAGGAATCCTAGACCACGAGGAAGGCCTGCAGACTCATGAGTCACCTTAGTGGTTTTCAACTGCAGTATGAAAATGGAAAAGAAACTGCTAATTATTTCCAAACATCAAGCAGAACTGCTCAAGAAAATAGTAATTGAATATATTAAATTACATGTATAGCTGTTTTCCTCTGTTTCTGAATAATGGGGTTAATAATTTACTGCCAAAGATACACTTTTCCCCCCATCTTATGCCATAAATCCTCTTTAAATCTTGGATTTAGAGTTCCCAAGTGCGTCTATATATACAGCATCAGCCTATTAAACCTTTTATATCTATTGTATATTTTTATTTTACTAATCATGATTAACATGATTGAAATCTTTTAATCAATTTCTGAACACCACTAGAATCACTGTTAGAATTAAGGACTCTTTGCATATGTTGAACCTCTCAACATGACATTAGGAACAGCAGTTTCAAATCCACACAGGCTTTTAAAATTTTCTCCCTTTTTTATTCCTTTCTCATATAAAAGAGATAACTTTTGAAGATTCATGCTTTCCAGGAAATTAGTATTCTTCACATCTTCCTGAAAACCATGCAGTTCTTCCTCTTAGGAAGCCACTGTAGACTATTTAATTTAGCTGATAATTTAAAAAATACAACATGGAAGAGCCATCATTGTGCTTTTACACTGACTTCTTTTCCTCATGGCCTGTTATATTTCTGCCTGTTTTAAACTGTGCTGAAATGCCTTCTGTATTTTTTTTTTTGCCCCCTTTAGTCTATGTGCCTTTATTCTACTTCCAGTCTTCTACCACCAGTCTGGTCCCGTGCCATGTTTGTATGTCATGATGAAGGACAGCAATATATCTGAGTTTGTAACCATAATAAGTTTATCAAGTAACAGGTGAAAAACAAAAATTATTGAAAAAGATCTTGTGAAGAGGAGGCAAAAGTTCTTTAGTGTTAGCCTGGCCTGCCCATCAGCAAACATTTTATCGCTCTTGCCTCACTTGTCCCTATTCTGTTTGAGAGATATAATTACTAATATAATACTAAAATACTATAAAATACTATAAACTAATATAATTTGAGAGATATAACTACTTGTTTCAATTTTTTTAAACCAACATAGGCCAAAAAACTGGAAGACTGCAAATGAAAACCACCTGTAAGGTTCCTTTACAAAAAATTAGTTTTTCAGAATATATATTTTTTTAAAAATCAGTGTTTTATCCATTTCTCATAATAAGCTTTTCTATTTGCATTTCAGTCACTTTNAACTGGAAGACTGCAAATGAAAACCACCTGTAAGGTTCCTTTACAAAAAATTAGTTTTTCAGAATATATATATTTTTTTAAAAATCAGTGTTTTATCCATTTCTCATAATAAGCTTTTCTATTTGCATTTCAGTCACTTTGTCTTACTGTGCTTTTTTAGAAATGTTGTATTTTTATGGGTCTATGTATTTTCTTTTGAGAAGATAAATAGTTCATTATAAAAAATATCAATGGAGGCTTCTTTGAATCTGCTTCAATCTCTTTCCTTAAAGGTTTGAACGTTTAACAAGGATTATTTTGTATTGTTATACTTTGTTTCCAAAGTCAATAGGAAACATCTCATAAAAATGCATTTTATTTTGTAAGTTTAGTTCTAGATGTTGTTACTTACATGCTATATTATGTTGGGAAAAGAGATAGCTTAAATTAATAAGAATAATAATTCCTCTCTTAAAACATATTATAAAGAAAGTAAAATAAAATATTGCAATAAAATCAGTTTCAAATATAACTGATACACCGCAGGGTGTATCTTTTAATTAACTTTCCTAAGCAAGGATATGAATATGGTAAGTCATAATTCCAGTAATATTTTCCTGGGTACTTGACCATTTCTTTGCTAAATAAATTGTTGTATCCCTGTGGCAGCCAGGGTCATGCAGATGGAGAACATCCCTACCAGACCTGTACAGACTGTTAATATAAAGGAAGTTTTTCCTGTGGAAAAACTGACAATTGCTCTGGAGTGAATTTTCTATAACCTTCACTTTTAAATGGAACTGTCAGCAGGCACTATACTTAACAAGCCTACTTTATATGCTATTCATTAGATATCTGCTAATAAATGACTGACAAGGCAAATCTGAAAGACTTCATCAGTGATCTGTCAAAATGCAGCATGATTAACTCTCAAAATCTAGAAGTTACTGTCATGAGGGCTGTCAGTTTGAGTTCATTTGTTTGCTTCACTTGGTTTGGCTGGCAAAACCTATCTTTGTTTAAAATCATGCCTCTGGGACTATCTGCCTGGTTCATTTTATCTTCAGAATGGCTTTCTAGCCTGTGCTGGAGTCATATACTTCTCACTGAAATGGTATTGGAGACATGACTTCTGGGAAAGCCACAAGTTTTCCACTTCATTATGGTACCCTCCCCTACTCAGCACCAGTGTATGACTTATCCTTTAGTGTGTACCACTCACATAGATCCATTTCAGAAGCCAGAGAGAGTTTAGATATGACACCAGATTAGCTTCTGTTTTCAAAGCTTATTGGAATCTTAAGATTTTTTGTTGATTCAAGAAACTTTGAATCAAACCTTTGCCCATGGTGTTTTGTGAAGGTGGTTTTTAGACTCTTAAGATGTTCTGCCTATATATGAGGTGGAAACTGTGATAATTGTTGTGCACTACAGAGGGATCTAAAATTTGTGCTGACATTCCTACAACCTTTTTGTGGGGATCTCTCTGCTNAACCCAAAATCTACTTTTCCACCCTGTGACAATCTTATTATTATTCTATTTAAATTTGTGAGACTTGTATTTTTTCTTTTAAAGCTGGTAATCTTTCCCAGGGACTAAAATCCAACCCACAGGTGTTTTGGGCTTGGTGCCAGGGCTTCAGAGCCCTCTGGGCCCCTGCACAGGTCCCTGAGCCCCCAGAGCAGTCAAGGACAAGCTCTGGGTTCCCACACCTTTTGCTAGGTATTTTTAAATGAACTGCTCTGGAGAGAGCCAGGTGCAGAAGCCAGAGGGCAAACCAACAGTTGGGCAATAGGGTAGATTTTGGTTCTTGCAGGTGAGATCATTCCCTAATCTTCCTTTGCTATGGGTGTGTCTCTCACAGACACATCCAGCCATATCCACTGTAGCATCAGTGTATCCATACACCATGTCACCAAGGTATCTCATCCAAGAAATGCTGCACTTAACCCTCTCTGAGATGGAACAAGGAGGCCAAAATAAAATTAAACATTGATGCATTTCCCATTCTATCTTTGGCTGACAAAAATATCTCAGTAAGAAACTAAGTCCAAAGTATTAAGTGCTCAGCAGGAGCCCTTAAAATCCCCTTAAACCAGTTAAGACATAATAATCTTGTTTCTTTGTTGGATTTATTAGATTCTGTTCCATTGTGTGTACTGATTCTTCTGGTAGAGATTCTACATGGGGAACATAAAAGAGAAGGCCCTATACTGATTGTAGAAAGGATATGTTTCATTTAATCCAGAAATGATTTGGCTTAGGTGAAGGTGCTATTATAGACAAATTGTTCACATGGAAACCTATTAAGAAATTCAAAATTATTCCATCTTTTTCTAAACAGACTACAGCATTAGGAAGTAGGCAACTTACAGGTCAAGAAATGTAGCCTTGTCTTTCTCAGGATTTTCGTGTAAGTCAAGTGCCATAGTTAATAAGTTAAATTGTTGTGTTATGCCAGAATAATGAAAAAGTTTAATTTATGTTTTCAAGTACTTTAGATCTATATCTGCTTTTTATTTTTATTTTCCCAAGTAGTTAGGAACAGAGATTTCCAGTTTTTACATCTTTCCCCGAATGTCCTGGCCTGCCTTTTTATCTATGTTTTTTTTTTTTAATATTTATAACTCAATTTTCACATCTGAAATAAGATACTGCTACATTTTGTATATAGGGGATAAAATACTAAATTTTTGAGTGGTTCATCATCCAGCCTTCATCTTTCTAAGATGTGAAAATATTTCATCATCTTTTCAGACACTCCTTAATTCAGCAGGATTACTTGTGCTGAAATTAAGTATGCATGTAGCTCTTTTAAGGGGTTAGATTGACAACTCACACCTTTAAAATCCAAGTATTTTTAAAGATGGGTACAATGTTTTCCATTTTCCAGTCACTTGGGACTTCACCTGACTGCCATGACTTTTGAAATATCATGGAGAGTGGCTTGGTAACATCAGCCATTTCCCTCAGGATTCTGGGCTATATCTCATAGCTCTATGTACATAGATTTATGTGCATTCAGGTCCTCGGGTTGTCATGAACCCGATCTTTACTTACAGTGGGAAGCACTTTGCTCCCCTGGTCTCCATCCTGCTGTTCATCCTCTTAAGAGATGTGGGAAAAGAGGCTGCCATTGAAGACTGAAGCAGAGAAGTTGTTGATTACCTCAGCCTTCTCCTAATGCACTGTTAACCGTTTGTTACTGTTGTTTTTCAGGAGGCTGCACCTTCTGTCACCTTCCTTTTCTGGCTAACAAACCTATAGAAGTTCTTGTTATTCTTTGAATCCCTTGCCAGGTTCAGTTCCAGCTGGTCCTTGATCTTCCTCGCCTGTAAACAACCAAACTTCATCTCTGTACTCTTCCAGGGTATCTTTCCTTGTATCCACTGCCTGTGCATATGCTTCTTTCCTTTTACTTTGATCAGCAGCTCCCTACTCAGCCTTGCTGGTCTCTTACCTGGTTTTTGCTCATGGGAATTGCCAGTTCTTACACACCATGGACGACTTCCTTAAAGATCTGTTGTTTCCACTCCCTTGTCCCTGAGGGAAGTCTCCCAATGGATCCTATTGACTATTATCCTTGAAAAGCTGGAGGTTTGCTTTTCTAAAGCACAGGGGCCTAACTTCACACCTTTCTGAGCCACATCCCGGAGAACTGCAGACTCCACCATTGCAAGATCATTGCACAGCCCAGGCTGCCTCCAGCCTTGATGTCCGATTCCCTGCCCTGTGTTGGTCAGATCCAGTACTGAATTCTCTCTGGCAGAGCTGTCTCTTGGCTGGCTCAAGGAGTTATCTTCCATGCATTCCAGGGTGTCCTGAATTCCCTACAGCACACTCTGCTCTTTCCCTGCAGATGTTGGGGTGGTCGAAGTTCCCCAGCAGGACACGAGTAAGTTGGATTACCTTGTTTGAGGCGTGGCCTTAGTTCATGGTTTTTTTCTCAGTAATGCTGCCAGATAAGTCCTTCTAAATATAGTTGAAGAAGCTAAAAGACCACAGATCATCAGTGAGCAGAGAAAAATAAAATCATCTTTGCTTCCTCTAAGCAAATCTGGACGTTAAATCAGGCAGACCCCCAGCTGCTTTACGTTTCTATCTTAAGAAATAGAAACGTGATACATGCTGAGAAACTCTAGCTGCAGGAAGCTGTTAAAATAATGAGCAATTTATTTGGAGGGATAATAAGGGTTTAGATCTGGCTGTCTGCAATGAGGAAAAACAAAAATAATACAATTAAAGTATATGAAATCACATTTGTGTGAAATCAGTGTGGATGAGGTCAGAAATAGGTGGTTCTAAATATATTTCCTGGTTCAACTGTATTGATAAAATCGAATTTTTAAGGTAATATAAAAATGTTTTTCATTAGGAAAACAAAATTATTCTACAGTATTTCTTCTGTTTGTGTCCACTTTATTGCATGTGTCTGAGACCAGTTCCTTTCACCCTTGTTCACCTTGAAATAGTCATCAATTCAAGTGGTCCCATTAAAGCCTGTGAGATTCACTGAGGGGGATAATGTCTGAAAGGCTCAACCTTCATCTAATATGAGCTAGTTTTGAAAAAGGTCCACATTATATTAAAATACAACTTTTTTGATTTAAAACAAAGTGGCTTTTTTCCCAGGTACAATCAATTTATGCAAAAATTGAAATATAAATGCTTCTCCTTTACAATGCATTTGAATCCTTTTATAGATGTCTAGTATATCAAAATCCCCACAGAGTATATTTTTATGTCTTTGTATGTTGGGGTTATGCAAAAATTCTAGGGAGTAATTTTGTCATCCTTTTATTCTCTGGATAACAGCAAATGAAAATGCAGGATCAAAGTATTCTAGTTGTACCTAGCCAGAAGTCAGAATAATCTATAATAAAAAAGCTTAAGCTTTCTTTTTAGGTTTCGTCAGGTCACAATGGTGGTAACTTCTATTTCACTGTGTAATGTTCTGTCATGTCACCTCAGATACCTTGGGAAAGGATTTGGCATGGTGTCACCTGAGATCATTGTGGTCAGGACTTTCCCTAGCTTAGGGAATAAAAAAGCAAGACAGTTGTAGGAAGACACTGGGGAGAAAAAAACTCAGGTTTTGGTATTTCTCATTTGGAAACACCAGAGCATTTCAAATCAAGTTATGGTTAAATTAAGCCAGTATGTACCACAGTGGTGTAAGGTCCACCCTTCATTAAGACTGTTATGCTTTTTAGAGAAAAAAGCTTGATTAAACCAGAAAAGATTTTGTTCTAATCACTGGAATATGTTGCCCAGAGGGAAGACACCATGTGTCTCTTTCTCAACATTCTTGTAAGGAATTAAAATTGAAATTTTGTTCTTGTATTTCATGAGACATTATTTGTTCTTTCAGATAGTTCTAAATTGAGTATTCCAGTATAAGACTGTTATGACAGTTTTGTTCTCATTTTCTCACTCTTCCCAAATCATCTTTAACCTCACAACTTTTGGATGGGATTGGAATCAAAATTACCTAAAAACAAATCCCCATGAGATAATTCTTCCTGTATTCTAGCTTGACACAGAAAGCAACAAAAATCTCACATATCTGCATTTACATGATTATCATATATATTTCATATCATAATTTTGCTTGAATACTTTTGAACAGGTATTGTTAAAAATATAGAGACCAACAGAGGTAATCTCGTAAGTTAACATAATTAATGTAATGTAAAGTATATAGTATAAAGTTACTGTAATTCTTCATATACATAGAATGATGAAATCCAGCCCCAAATCTCCAGTTCAGAAAGGCCTTTGTGTTCTTTCCTTATAAGGAACCATTTACTTTGTATAATCATCATGAGGATATCAGCTCTTGTTCCCCACACCTTTGTGTTATGCTGCTGGTGTTAGTAATCCTAAAATTCACATATGACAAATATATCTGAAGTTATCATGTTATATATACATCTCAGTTAAATTTATGTATCTCAGTGTTAATTTAAAATTTTTCCATTGGTTGCAGCTAGGAAAAATCTCCTTGATACTCTGTGCAAGTGACCTTAAGTAAAGTCCTACAAGTTGGGTAATATAAATTCAAAAACGAAGCCTGGCTTTGTCTAGGCAGCTCATTTCAAGCTAATTGTAAATTAAATAACTTGGCACAAGCAACCTCATCTGTTGTTGTGGGCCATTCTTACCAAATCAAACTAAACTTGAAAATCATCTATTCACAGGCTGACAAAGAGCTGGAAGTTTCTCAGGTTAGTTCAACATTATTCTGGCTTCTGTTCAGCCCTCTGGTTTCTGGTGGAGAAAACGTAAGAGCCTACTGGGAGAAGAAACAAGGTTTGGGGTTTTTAATTTTTTTTTAATTTTTTTTGACTTATCTTTATGCAACTACCAAAGAAATAACTTTTAGAATATTGGCTAATACCAAAGTCTTGAGGATAACATGACAAAAAGAAATTTTTTTTGCACAGGTGGTTTGTGGCAAACACTGCAGGAACAAGAGAAAAACAATAATTTGTTCAGTTCAAGAGATCTCCTAGTCTGCTGATAGTGTAATCAGAAATATTTACAGCTGAACAGGCAGAAGCAGAGATCTTCACATTCATTTTTTCCAGCTTAGCAAAACTTATTCTCTAAGATCTGTATCATTGCAGCCCTAATTCATAAATATGTTTAATTTTTAAACATGCTTCTAAATTAATTTTTAATAAGATTATACTACTTCATGAATGAAAAATGTTCTGTTTAGCAAAATCAAAGGCAGTCTGAGTGCCACACAGATCCATGGACAGACTAATAGATGAATGCAAGATGAGTGCTGTGCATAGATTTGTTCTTAACATAACTCAGTTATCAATAGAGTTTAAATTACATATATTCTTTTTAGATCATCTAATATTTGGCATTCATCCAGTATGTCTGCAATGCTGTGTAGCACAACCATTACTAAAATATCAGCTTATTAAAAAATTAATGAAATGTGCATTTTTAATCTTCAGATTTCGGGGACTGCATTTAGTCGTTACTGAGTCATGAAATACATTGATCCTTGGTGTGGCAGTAGTATGTGTGGAATAAATAAGATACCAGGACCCAATCCATGTTCCACAAAGGGATGATTGACATCTATGGCAACAAAGTACACTGTAAATAGCTGCTGCGTGCAACTCTGGGCTTCCACACTGTTAAAAGCCTGATTTTTCCCGTTTACATTTTCAGAAACATAAAAAAAATCCTTCAGCATATAATCTGAAGGAAAGACAGGGTTGAAAGCCCAGTCATTGCCAAGGCTAGTATTATGGTGCACTGTGCTAATTATTTTATTATTTTCCAGGAGACATCTACTCTATTTAAGAACCTATATTTAACATATAGCTGTGGTTTTGTATTTATGCAATATGTATTTGTGCAAATGCATTTGTGCAATAAGTGGTACCATACCACTATTTGAGTATATGTACCAGGCATGAAATTCATGTAATTAAACTCGGTATAAAAACTAAGCGTTTTTCCCTCCAGAAAAACTTGAAAAACTGCTTCTAGGCAGAGTTAATGGATCCTTAGCCACGAACTACTAAAAAAAAAAAAAAAAAAAAGGCAGGAGTTTTTATGTGTCCACCCCCATCCTCAGAGTTTGCTATCAGCCAACTCCAGATCATTGCTCTTAATCCACTCTGAATCTGGATCTATCAGACGCCTCTATGGGTTCTGTGAAGGCAAAGGAAGGTAAAGTTCAGCACATAAGCCATTATAACTTTTTTAAAACTCTGATTTCATTACTAAATTCATTCTTGAACAATTTCTGGACAGAGAAATGCAAATTAAAACTGGGGAGAATTTAATAGTTTGCCTTTTTCTGTTATTTATTTCTTTATTTAATTAATTACTAAAATTTTACTCATCCAAAACATAAATTTACCATTCTTATGTTGAAAGGAGACAGGAAACTGTCTTTTGCCAGTCATTACTGACAGTTTTATTACTGCCCAGAATAGCTTCCCTTTAATCTGTAGAATGCTGGGAAATCCTGACTTCCTGAAAAGTTTTTCCTACCACTGATAAGGCTTTTGTTACTACCCCTCCACCTTCATGACGTGCCTGCAGAGAGCCTGTCTGCCTTCACAGAACAAGTGTAATGGCTACTAATGCCTTACTCACCCAAGGAATTGACCTGTAAGCCAACAGCTTGATGGACCAGTGCAGTCTGTACCCTTGACCAAAGAAGAACCAAGGCCTGGATCTGTGATGGTGTTGCTGTTCTCCAAGACAGAGTGTGTACATCTTCTTAAACTGTGAAATTGCAGAGGAGTACGTGATTGTACCAGCAATGGACTCGTGTTTTAGAGAGGCAGAGCAATGTATACATAAAAGTTTTGTAACTATAGAAGAAGTCAAATAAGAAAGGACATGATTCAGTAATGAAGGGAAACACAAGAAAACTCTAGTCAGGTTTCTAACACCTGTTTGTAATGTAAAGCAGTGATATATCTGACCAAACACATCTATTTAGACACATCTAAGGGTGCAAGGTCTTAGGGAATTCAAGGACACCAAGACTGGCAGCAGTGGTTACTGTCAAATGTTTTTGGCTGAGAAGGAGTAATAATTTTAGATTCAAGCAGAAAAGATGCATTGGCTAAAAACCTGTTGTTTCTGAAAAAAAAAAAAAAGAGATGTATGAACACTGTGAAATCAGAGAATAAACATTTCAATTTTTACATTATTTTGATCTCACTGTAATTCATCTTATATTCCCAGAGAAAGTTTATATCCAGGTTTTGTAGAAAGAGGAGCATTATTACTGAACTAACGGAGCTTCTTTTTGGAAACTCACAGAACACTGTTAATTCATGCACACACACACAAAAGCAAGAAAGTTATTTCTCCTTATACAGACAAAAAAGAATGCTCCTGGATATCATGTTTATAGGTCTTCATTCTTCTCAGTTTCAAAGAATAGAAAAGTATTTAAAATAAAACCTGACCACTGGGTTAGCAGTAGCATTTGATTTTAAAAAGCTGCTTTCCAGGCAATCTGATTTTGTTTGGTTTTCTTTTCTATTATGAATTTTGTAAGGTTGTAGGATTAGTGTCTGGGGTATATCTGGAGTATTTGTAGAACACTGTGACTTTAGTAAATTACTTTGTATTTTCTCACAGCAACTGATTTCAAAAAATAAATAATCAAAACTGGTTTGGCTCCTAACACAGCCCATGAGCTCCAAACTGCCTACCAGACAAAGCCTCCTGATGAATGGATGCACACTGAATTGCAGAGGGAAGACAAGTAGTTATTTTGGGGCAGTCTGTATTTATGCCAGGCCTGGAGATGATTCATTGTTTCTTCAGTTGTTTTTTTTCATGATGGCAATAACCAAATGAATCTATATCTGGTTTGTTTTTTGGTGAAAATTGTCTGAATCATAAAGGCATCTTCACAGATGGGCTGGGTTTGGCAGTCCCAATGGAAGAGAGGAAGGAAAAGAAAACTGCTTCCTCAGAGTAAGTCCCTTCAAGGTTAGGCTAAGGTTAAGGTCTACTGACTGGGGATCAGTAGGGGCTGCAGTTTTATTGCTGTTGGCACAGCTTGTCTCAGACACATCAAACTGGCTTGTGCTGGTTTTGTATCATGGATGTTTCTTTACAGCTGTTTCCCCTCTGTTTCATAAGGTTACTCAGGGACGGAGAGGATTAAAACATCTGGGTTTAACTATCTGCTTCCAAGTGTCTTCTCTCCCTTGGTGAGTGATGGAGACCTAGGCAATGCAGCCAAGAGAACAGCTCAATTCACCCTGAAAGTAAATACTGGGGGTTTATTCACTAGCGATGTGCTGAGCAGGTCTTCGTTGTGACTGGAGTTTAGACATTGCACACATGATTCATCTGTTTATTTGTCATCTTCTGACTCCTTTTTCTTAGATGCTTTATGAAGCAAAGAAACAAAAATTCTTGCCAGAAATATCTCAGTGTGACGAATATACACCATTCCTAGGCTTGGACTTGGCTGTACTTTCCTGAAGTAGAGCTTGGAGAGTCATATTCACAGCTTATGTGATTAAAGGGCAGGCCTTAATATTGATAGTGTTGTAGACAATATTTCAGGGCTTTATGACTCTCTGCTCTGAAGCTGAGAGCCTCTCATCTCTATCCTTAGCCTGGCTGTCATAGAAGCTGAGATTCCATGTTTCCAAATGTATCACTGGAGTACTTGTGAATTAGAAATAATTATAGAGTCATCTGTAGTTCACTACTGCTAATGGCTTCAGACATCCTATACCCAAAAACAGGGCCAAAAGAGAACTAGAACTTGGACAAAAAATTGCAGGTCAGAATCTATGGTCAGAATAATCCTACTACTAGAAATGACAAATGTGATTTACAGGATCAGGCTGCTTTCTAAACTTTGCTAGCAAGAATGGCAATATCACTTGCAGTAGAGCTCTTTTGTATAAATACCACTGATCAGCCACCAAAACTAAGCACTGACTACTCATAAGTGTGGAGAAAATATGAAACAATCTCACCCATATTGAACCAGGTGCAAAATAAGCACCTATTTTATCTCTCTCCTTGTCTCCACTTCAATTTACTACAAGTTAAGAAATCTTGAAAAATATCTGTCAAAATTTTGAAGGTAATCAATGCTATTCCTGGCAATAAATTACAAACTTTGCCATTTCAAATTAGAAACAATCTGATCAGGGAGTAGATTTCTCCACTGACTTCTGAAGAAACTAGTAGAAGATGCCAAAAGTCTTTCAGCTCTGGTCCGAGCCTGTGCTTGCAGCTCCCAAATACTAAGCATCAAATTTGAACAAGACATTAAATCAACAATCAGAGTCCAGCCTCAGGCACAGAACAGAGATTACTTTTGTTTTATCAAACTGTGACCTACTTGCAAGATCCTGGACATAGTAAGAACTTGCTCAAAGTATTGCTGTCTGTGCTGCTTTTAATACATTGAATTACAAAGCATTTCTGACTTGCTTTTGCTATAGAGTTCTGTTCTGTTTTTTTTCTATAGTTATATAGAATCTGAAAACAGACGTGGCAATTATTAACCCATTCAGTAAAGGCTGAATGCAGCTCTTTTCATTGGAGGAATGGAACAGCCATAAGGGAAATATTTATGAAATGCTCAATAAACATCATGCTTTTCAGGGAAATATCACTCCCATTTTTTAAAAGGGGAGACAGGAAGAACAATGAGCCTCACTTCTGTGCCTGGGAAGAGCAAATGCTCCTAGAAGGAACTAAAGCATATCAAAGACAAGGAGGTGATCTAAGACAGCCAACACAGCTTTACAAAGGACAACTCATGCCTGACCAACCTCGTGATCTTCTATGATGGAGCGATGGCAGTGGTCAGCAAGGGAAGACAGGCAATCTAGATTTGTAAAGCTTTGGATACACTGCATGGCATCCTTATCTCCATCTTGGAGGTGCATGAATTTGATGGATGGAATATTCAGTGATTGGCTGGATGGATGCAGCCTCTCTACTGACAGCAGCCTGAGTGCTGTGGTCAATGGCTCTATGTCCAGGCAGAGGCCATTGATGAGAGGTGTCCCTCAGGGATCTGTCTTTGCCCTAGTGCTCTTCAGCGTCTCTATCAATGACACAGACACCCGCGACAAGCCTGCAGATGACATGAAACTGAGTGGTGCATTTGACACAACAGAAGGGTGGGAGACCATCCAGAGGGACCTGGATAAATCTGAGATGTGGATCCATGAGAGACTCATGGAATTCAGTGAGTCCAAGTGCAAGGGGGTACACCTGGTTTGAGGCAACCTGAGATGAGACAGGGAGTAGAAGTCATCAAGAACATCCCTGCAGAGGAGGAGCTGGGGTTCTCCTGGATGAGAAGCTGGACATGAGCCAAGAGTGTGCACCCACAGCCAAGAGGGCCATGTGCATCCTGGGCTGCATCAAAAGAGGGATAGCCACCAGGTCGAGGGAGGTGATTCTTTTCTCTACTCTGTCCTCTTGTGGCCCCACGTGGAGCACTGCATCCAGATTTGGGGTCCTGAACACAAGAAATTTACATGTTAAAAGAGGTTTAGAGGAGGGTGATGGAAGTGATAGGAGGTGGGAGTATCTCTCCTATGAAGACAGGCTGAATGAAAGAGATTTTGCCCATGGTCAGTGGTATGGGTGAGTTACATCAATCTCTACTTCAATTATTGTTTCTTTTTTCTAGCTTTAATGTCATTGTTTTCATAAAATTACTTTGATATAGTGCAGTATCTTACACTATACTATACTAGTATTTTCATGTTTTATAAAGTTTAGTAAATAATTCTGATTGAGATATTTATGTTTAGTCATTTATCATAACAAATGATTCATTTTTATGTAAATATTCCTGGTTTGCTATCATTATCATTAATCCTGCATGACAAAGTTCTGCAAAGATTCAATTAAACCTCTCTAACTTCTTTGACTCAAACCCTTGACAATCTGAGGCTAAGATTGTCCCCTAGACTTTCCCCCCTAGATTTTCCCCTAGACTCCCTTCTGAGAAGTTTATGAGGAGATCCTTTCTGCACCTTGTGGTTCAAAGGGAGGGCTTCTCTAATAAATTTTATCTGAAGCTCCCACTCTCTCCTGCAAGAGGGATGGGGTTGTTCAGCCTGGAGAAGAGAAGGCTCCAAGGACACCTCATTGCAACCTTCCAGTACCTAGATGGGTTTATCAAGCAGAGGATGAGGGAGTTTTTACATGAGCACAAGGGGCAATAGTTTCAAACTGAAAGAGGGCAGGTTTAGATTTGTTGTATTGCACTAATGTATCACTGAGTTATTAGTTTGCACTGATGAATTACATGTTTCATTCTGTGCACCCCTCTGAATCCTGTAGCTAGTTTCTCCCCCCCCTTTCCCAGGTTAGTTCCTCCCCTCACCTGTCCCATCAATTGTTTCCCATNTTCCTTTTCATCTTCTTGCCCTCTTCCCCTCTCCCCGCTCCCCAGGAATTGTTCACCATTAAATCTGTGGACGTGGTCCCGAGAAGAAAGAGCGCCTCTCCTTCTTTTACTTTTGGTCCATGTCAGTTTGCCAGGGGGACTCCGAGCTAGCCAAACTAGCCCCACCTAGGGAGCAAATACTACAAGATTGGATTAGATGTTATCATGGAATTCTTTGCTCAGTGTTGAGAGGCACTGGAACAGGGTGCCCAGGGAAGCTGTGGAAGCTCCACCTCTTGAAGTGTTCAAGGCCAGGTTGGATGGGGCTCTGAGCAACCTGATCTAGTGCAAGGTGTCCATGCCATGGCAGGGGAGTTGGAACTAGATGATCTTGAAAGTCCCTTCCAACCCTAACCATTCTTTGATTCTAAGATTCTACAAATTCTTTTCTCTGATTTCTTCACTTTGTGTTTGGGGTTTTTTTCCTCCCTGGATGGTGTAATGCTGCCTTAATTTCTGCTTCTAGCTTTGTTTAATTTTATTCTTCATGACAAAACTGTACTTAAAATATTTATGAACTGCATTTTCAGAATATCTGAGTAAAATCACAAGTCCCTATGATCCTTAGATTAATGAAAACAGTAAATCATACTTTTGAAGTCTCTATTGCATCCTGGATGAAGAGCCTACAGTTTTAATGACAAAAATAAAAATTATATATTATCCATTTGTTGTTTCCTATGAAGCACACAAAGACATATCAATAACTGGTTAGTCTTCCCTTATTTAAGGGAGATAACAGACACAAAAATTAAAAAATGGGAAAATATAGGTTTATTGAAAAAAAAATATACCATTAAAAAGAATGTATTCTGGCAGTGGCTTACATTCAGATACTTCAGATAAAATTTCAGTATAATCATAAGGAAAAAACCCTATGTAGTAATTATATTAATTATTGAAATCAAACATCCATATCTGAAGGTCATGGGTATAATAAACAGCAAAACGTGCCCAGAATTACATTATGTGTGATGCCATTTGTCCTTTATGAGGCAGAAGAGTAGAGCAAACTTTCTCTGAAAACAAATTAGATATATCTGAGACTTTGCCACCATTAGGGAGTATTACTTTGCAACCTTTTCCCAATGTAGGTGTGA
>VYXF01010429.1:2964084-3024865 GCA_013397295.1 Polioptila caerulea | reverse complement strand
AAAAAAAAAAAAAAGACTATTTTCTTACTGGGAAAAATGTTTCTACAATTTTAAAGGTAAATCGAAGTCTATAATTCTTTTTATTGTATTCTCTTTAATAATATTTTTATTATATTGAAAGGAAATTATCTTTCCTTTCACTTAGATAATTTTTCCTTACCAGAGGTTCTAGGAGATTTTATTTTAGTACCATCAGATCATCAGTACCTCAAAAACCAGTTTTTCATCAACATTGATTGCAGGGAAGAGACCTGTCTGCTCGATCATGAGGCAAAGATCAGCTCAGGATTTTTACCTACCACATGACATGAATAGGAAGGCATTTACTTGACAGCTCCTTTTCCAAGGGTAAATTGCTGATTGCTCTAGTGCTCTGTAAAGGCACAAGAGAGCTTCAGAGTTTGGAAGTCTCTTTCTCACACACACATACACACACACTCTTCCTTTTCCTTTCCTCCTGTGCTTTTGTTCAAAACTCTTCTTCCTGACAGAAGACAGGAAATACTGGCTGTAACTTTAGCTTGCATTAGTGTCTCCAGCATATCTGGGTGATATAATTTCTGGTCTACATTTACAAAATTGGAGGTTCAATAGTTGTGTCTGTCAAGTCAGCTTATCTTCTCTTTCTTGTGAGCTATGTGATAGTGGTTTTGTTAAGAGTTCTGGGTCTGAGGTATAGAGCATAGGCACTACATATAGAAAAGATGCATATCTTTGTGAAGGTTAGAAATGGAAATAAAATTTACCAATTGATATCTTACTGGGGATTGTAATGTTCTGCCTCAATGAAGAGCCCATTAAAGTATCTTTACATCAACCAGTTATCTGTGTAAGCCAATATTTGGCTATCTGACTTGTCTGTCTCTTGGACCCACTCATGCTTCTCAGTCTCCAGAAATACCTGAGGGCCTGAGACCTTGGCCAGCCCAAATTACCCAGCTCTAGGCTCAGCAAGATACTCATGAGTATCCCCTGCTGAGATCACAAAAGCAAAAGAGCCTCATCACTGAATGGTGATGAAGTTCACCTGACCTGACCCCTAACACTTACAGTTGGGAGCCACCTCAGCTAGTGATGAGGGAAGAATCTCTGCCTGATTCTTTCCTCAGAGCAAATATGATTTGAGGCCAGTTATGAATTTTAGCTTTCATCTTACAATGCTTTGGTTTCCCAAAAGTGTAGTAATACTTCCCTCTTTTCTCAGCTGGCGGTCTGAAAACCCTTCATGAGAGGGTGACTGCCACAGGTGTTTTCCACAGCCCCTAACAGAATGGAGCTCTAATATGGGATGGAGCATGTATGCACTACCATGCCTCAAATGCTACTGGCACTTACCCTGCTCATTATTCACCTGGCTTGTGCCACAGCAGCAGAGGCAATAAATACCTGACATAACTGAGTGAGGCTCAAAACACCAAAGGATATTTACTTCTATAAGGGTGGAAGTATCTTCTTAACTAATGTCTTCTTTCCAAATACAGTTTATAAGAAAGAGGCATACAAGCTACTAGACTTTGCTGTATTAATAATGAAAATTAAAGAGTTGAAGCTGTGTTGTAAAGGAAGGGGTAACAAAATGCAGTGCTCACATAATGTGTTAAGTGAAGGGTTATTGATTGGTCATAGTTAGAAAACAACACTAAACTAAACTAATTCCTAAAATAACACTGTTAAAGAAATTTGGGGGAAACCAAATTATTATAAGCAGAATAAAATAATCTAAATCTGTTTGACACATAAGACAATATAAGCTAATGAACAGTGTTTTCCAGCACTCTATAGAGATGATTTTAAAAATTTGAGGGGAAATGATGCAACAAACTCTGTCAGATAATTTGTTTGGGCTGCCCTTCTAATAGCTTTTTGCTTGTTAATGTGCAGTAATTGTAGATCATTTGAGCCTGGATAGCAAACTAAAAATCTAAATAGTGAATTTTAGCCCCTTGTCTAATTTCTTAGCATGAGTTTCAGTGTGTGATAGCTGATGATTATTTATCATGATTTTAAGTGATGTTTTCTATTCTGAGTTCCAAAGCAAAAGAACATCTGGGACCAAATTACTTTGTGCCAGATACATTTTGTGAATTTTGGTTTTTTACTTGTATTTCATTGTCATTGTTTTGTTTTTACAAGATACCCTGCTTTAATATCGCTTCACTTGAGAAATAACATTTTGTGTTTTCTTCTAGGGATCATGCTACTCTCTTTATCATGTCTGTTTCCTCTGTAATAAAAAAATGCCAATCATTGCAATATCCACACAAATATGCCTCACACACCACCTGAGCTGGTAATATCCAAGTGCTTGTTGATAAGGTCATCGAGTAACAAGAGACAGCTTCCCAAAGGTAACAATACTTCTTACCTTGAAAGTCTATCGTTAACTTGATATTCTGTGTATGTGCTCTTCTTTATACATATCTTAGAAGAGTTACAAAGTGTATCTGATGTTGGAGAAGCTCTTTTACTCCTCTAAATTGACCAAAAACAATAAATACTGGTCACTGAGTTACCTGTCCAGTGATGCAGCCCTGGCTGGCTGACCTTACTGCTTAAGCTGAGAAAAAGACACCAAATATGTCTTGGGTGGACATGGACATTGCATGTTAGTTGGCTTCATTTTGTCTTGCCACATGGACACAATAATTTTATTTCTCATGCTAAGAAAGTGGGAATAGTATCTGTTCCTTGAAAGAGGATGCAAATAGCTGGATCAAAGCATTGGCTCTTGACAACTCCTCTGCAGACCCTAAGTCTGACCATATGATTACCTAACAAATATGTTCCTGGTAAGGCCACTTAAAAGAAGCATAGACCTCAAAATGTGGACTAGGCTGGTACACTCTGCTAACAGAACTGGCATTTCCCTTCAGTCTTAGAGGCTCCAGCTGAGATGTCCTTTGGGGACAATATTACATATAGAGGCCTAGAAGGAACACTGATACTGATGTTCAGAATGTATTGAGTCTTTTTCTTGGTTCATTTTGACCAGACATGTAGGATGTTTAGAATATTTCTTTGCAGATTTTCTACACAGTGGAAGAAAACTGATTCAGTATGAGTTCATCAGAATGTAATCCTACTGTTTTGAACCAATCTTCCTAATCCTTGCTCTTTTTTACCTCTTGAGATTTAAAAGGCTGTCAGATCTTATATTGCACTGACACATACAGCCATTTTACAATCTCAGAACTTTACAATCTCAGAACTTTACATTCACCTAGTTTCCATTAATGAGATACATCCCATCAGGACTGTTTATATATTTTTAAAAACCATTATATTTAGGAAGTAGCTTATCACCTTATTTTTAATATAAGCAGTGGTTTCAAAGAAAGGGATATTTTAAAGTTGTGCTACGATGATTCATGCTGCTCTATGTGTAGTTTCTGAACCTTCAGTTACTTAAACCTTTAAATCACTTTCCACAGAAAAGAATCTCTTTGAAATGACATGATTATCAATATTTAGTACTCCCTTTGTTTCACAGGTGTCAGAAACACTGGGGAAACTACTTAAAATATGAACTTTTACTTGCTTTTATGTTGTCTTATTAGTCTCTGCAAAGACAGATATACTGATCAAAGACTGGTAAGGCAAATGGGATGTTTTCCATTCAGCAGAGATGAGAGAACTTGAGTTTCCAATTAATCTTACAATTACCTGTGTCATGTTTTCAGTAATATAATATCATCTACATTTACACCTCTTCTGAAAGGACTAAGGGAGTTTCTGGAATACATATGTCACCCATTACTGATTACAATCTCACTTTACTGTTAAATCAACTAATATTTGTGTTAGCTATCTTGTTCCTCACCTGTAAAAGTGCTGACGTTTTTAATAAACATGGGAAAGACTTAGGGATATCAACTCATACCTGGGACAAAAATGATGGACTCCATACTCTTCTGCTGTTAACTTCTTCAATTCTTCTCACATTAAAAGCACAGAAAACTTAATTGTTAGCAACATTGTGGGAGTGGAAAAGAAAAAAAATGTAATTAAAAAGGGCATGCTCTCCTTTGTGTTCCTTCAATAATTTTTTTTTTTTAATATATTAATGCTATCATGGAACTGGTGAAATGTATTTTTCTAGTTTGCCATAGCTTAAAGTCTGCTCCTAAGTTTAACTTGGGAACACAGAGAAAAGATATTTAAATTCAAATGAAGTAATGAGATTTTATGAAATAACTGCAGCTGAGAGCTTTAAAGAAAAATTGCTTTAGAAAATAGCTAGCCAGTTTGTAGCTGTACTGTAGCAGACACAGGTGTAAGTTGGATGGTAGTAGGAAGCATTTAAACCTTCCCACCATTGCAGACCCTGCTGCCTGCCCTTAGTCCCAATTTGCAATCTGCAAAACAGATGATATTACAAGAAGATGGAGTGAATGTTAGAAGATACATGCCTCCATCATGGCATCTGTGGGGAGAGTTCAACACATTGTGCTTTTAGTCCTGAAGAAGCAGAGATGCCTGCAGGGGCACAGAAGAGATTGAATATCAATTGAGAAAAGTTACTTTATTACCAGTGCTTCAGTATAACAGAAAAGTTAAATTAATGAGTTAAGAGGAAAAGGCACTGTCAGTCCCTTAAGGGGTACAGATGCTTGTGTGAATGAGTCATATCACTTAGGGGAGTAGAGTCTGAATGTACATACATTCTCTTTATCTTTTCACAAAGGAGGGATAAAATACAAAAGGGACATTATTCTGCAGAGGTAAAAAGAATATCAGAACCCAGAGGACTGTATATATTTTTTCAGAAAGGACAGTTCAGAAGAAAAACTGCTACCATCTAGTTGTTCTTTTTCTTTTATAATGCTACTTTATGGAAATGTAAGTGAGCAGCATAGCCTGCAAATTTAGCATCATAAATAGTGTGAAGATTCAGAGTTGAAGATAACCTTGTTATCTTGCTCTGTCTTCCTGTGCTCATTTCAAATCTCATTAAAATGTGTCATGAATAAAGAAGAAAAAAGTCCTGTTTATACCTAANTTTTTCCTGGAGAGATACAGCCAGAATGCTTAAATTGTTTGCATCATTTTATGCTTCTCTTTCATTTGCCTTCTCTTTTCTTATCACAGTTCTGTATCTTTAGCCCACTGGAATTCTGATGAGAGGGAAACCAGGAAAACTGCATGGCTGAGGAGCTACAGCTTCCAGGCCTCTCCATGTCCAGATCCTTAGGGACATGTAGCAGAGTGACACACAGTGTCTCCGCCTTTGACCTGGGTTTGCCTCTGTTGTTGACTCACACACAGGCTGTTCTGTAAAAAGCAGTGGTTTGGCCCATACTTGGTTGTGTTACATAATGACAATTCACATCCAGCGCAGGAACTACTGGGAACCAGGCAGAGATGGGACTGCTGTAGCTCTGGCTGCAGCTGAATTTTGTTTTTTGGTGATGACAGTGAAAAGAAATGTCTGATGGATACAAGAAGACAGAATAAGAAGACAGAGCTGTGAGTGCTGCCATAGCAAGGTTAGTTTATATTGGCAACTGATTAAATTTTTCTTCTGTTCCTCGAGACAAAGAAGACAGGGAAGAAAACTGCCTTCACCTTGTATATTAATGGGAAGATTTGAAATTTTACATTTCAAATCTTTAGAAAACCCCAAGGCACTGCTACTCTTTTGAATTAGCTGATTTTGGTTTTATACTTGAAGTCCTACAACTGCTAAATTCCTTGCATTGTTTAATCTGTGGAGTACTGTGCACATTGCAACAATATAAAGCAAAAGAGATATTTTCTTGTAGAGTTACATTCTTACCTGTAATTCACAGAATTAGCTGAAAACTAGGATCCCTCCTAAATTGCTCTTTCAGAGGTAAAAAACACATTATTTTCTTTCAATAGCAGGATGCTACAAACCAAGTACTGATTTAATTTTTTTTCCTGAGGATTACTGCCATGTATTGCTTCATGCCCTTTGACTTTACTGGCAGGACACTGAAGCCTGTGGATTGCTTGCCTGACTGGCTAGATAATTCTCTTCTATTTGCTCCCTTTGTCTTTAGATACAGTCTATTCTCAAAGTACTGATAGCTAGTCTACTTTTAGTATATGAAGCCTAAGACATATGGGCAAGGCCAGCTACTTCCACAATCACACTCCACTTTAGTGATATTTGATACAGATCTTCAGGAATTTGACTGATTTTGGAGGAGACTGTATTCCGCTGATGCCTGCAGAGAGTAGAATGCTCTGACTCAAAAAAGAGGAGACACTCAAGTGAGGTGAGCAAACATCATGTCAAGTTTCTCTTCCCCAATCTCAGAAAGAAGTCAACAGGGGAAATGAGCATGAGACACCAAAATTCTTTGCAGTGGGGACGAGAAAGGGGAAGAACAGATGACCTCTAACTGCAGTGCACTCTCATCTCTTTTCAAGTCAAAAACCATCCCAAGAAGTGCCACTCAGATACTTATTTCTTCTTCTGGTCTCAGCATCACCAGTCAAACAGCCCTATGGCACTCTGTTCACTGCCAAATGTTTCTGTCCCTTTCACTTTCAGCTGCCTCTGGAAATGTTTAATGTGGCACTGCAAAATGACTGGCAAAAAAATTCCACAGCATTATTTACTATGGTACTTTGATGTTTTATTGAATGAAACCATCTGTTCAGGAATGTTTTCCAACATTGTGGGCTGGATCTAGAATTTACTGCTGCAATATAGCTTGTCTGAGGGAGTTTCATAACAGGAATGCCATCCAATGTATCACAGATATGTGAGACTCTGAGTAAGAAGAATATTGAGAAAGCTCCTATTTCCTCCCATAAAACAGAATCAACTGACTTCTTGATGGTAAAGATTCAAAACAGTTGCAATTTCTTTCATTACAGTCTGATAGCTGTGTTTTATGTGCTCTGTAAACTTGTGATTCAGGATATTTCCTAAATTACTTCAATGACTCACAGTACATATACTGATATATTTTGCTGATAGCAAAATGCACTATAAACAGATTTATGGATATTTTATGAAAATATTGGTA
Source organism: Polioptila caerulea (assembly GCA_013397295.1). Taxonomy (NCBI): domain Eukaryota; kingdom Metazoa; phylum Chordata; class Aves; order Passeriformes; family Certhiidae; genus Polioptila; species Polioptila caerulea. Next base: position 3,017,864 of record VYXF01010429.1, on the reverse strand, counting down.
GCTGACAGAATGTGCAACAAGGTAGCATTTCATTAACTTTTTCTTTTATACTGATAGAAATGGGGGGTTTATATTGAGAAGAATAAATTTTGGCCTTTTCCTCACCCTCTGAATTTCTTGTTCCTTTGAAGAGAAACAAGAGACAGCTGCTGATAGAAGTCAGCTATTTGATTTATTCTGAGGGCTGGGAATTTAAGGATGTACAGAACAGCTCATATATGTTCATAATTAACTGAATGACATAAATAATCAAGGTTACAGCCTGGGCTTTCCTCATTGAAGTGTTTAAATATGTCATTGATGTTTGCTTGGACTTTCAAAAGTAAGGAGGAAAATATACTGGAGTTACTTAGATATTATACAATATGTGCAATGAGATGGATATAGTCTCAAAGACATGTTTTTAAGAAATGCCATGTACTATGTACTTGAGTCAAAAGGTTATAGGCTTATACATTCTGAATAAGAAAATTAGAAAATTCCTTTGACCCAAGTCCACTGCCAACCATCACAAACATGAATACTTTAGCCACAAAATGAATTTCTTGCCGAGTCATAATACCTTAGTAGGTTAGTAAAAACAAATACCATGCTGTGTGAGTAGGCAGGATGCAGCTGATACAAAATACAGTCACATACCTTCATATATTTGTAGCTGCAAAGATAAAACTGGTTTGGAATAGGAGATGATGAGTGTTTTCCCTTGAAAACTATATATAAAAGAACAGTGCAAGGGTACAATGGTGCATGGGCACTGCCATTGCCTGTTATTTAAACACTCAAATAACCAAGAAAGGACCAAACAGATTTGTAGTGAGCCTTTTCTGCAAATTGGCCCATGTAGGCATTAGCAGGGATTTGACAGGGCAAAGGAAAAGTTGGCAATTGTCATTTTTTTCTGAACATTTTTAGGAACAGAAGTACTGAAAAAATTAGTCCCAGATCACCTGAAGCGTGAAGCTGAGTTTCTCCCAGGTACAGAAAGAGTTATGGTTATGGAGGTGATTTACCACCTACACAGAGGAAGCCAGAGGTTTCAACAGCATCAAAAAACTAGGTTAGTCTGCCTCTCCAGGCAGAGATTATTTTGTGATCACAGTTGGGAGGTTCAGGGTTCCTCTTCTTACAGCTTTGAAAATTTCCAAAGAGGGTGCTGTGCAAGCACAGCATCTGTGGCACCTGAAGGCCCAGCATCTTCTCCCCTAATCCCCACAATGGAGCACCAGAGTGACTTTCTGGGATACAGATCCCTGAACTCGTGACATTTGAAGAGGTATCAATTCACGGAATTGTTGAACCTGCCCCCCTCTTCCCCTTTTTTTTAATTGCGTGGACCCAGCAGCTCACTATTCCAAAACTCTGATGCTCACAATGGGAATTTAGCAGTAATATTAACTTTAGAAGGTCTTGGATTTTCTTCTCCTTCCTCTTATCCCACGACCATAGCTACAAAAGACACTTCATCAGTAGCACTACTACAAAAATCTGTGGCACTGAACTTCCTTTGGGTACCGTAAAATAACCCGGAAATGATTCCTTGGGTCATGTCAATTCACACTTGTGGTATCATACAGGTGCCAAAAGACTTGTGGTAAATTAAAAATTAGATAGAGAGGAGAACCAAATATATCTTATTGTAGATTCAGTTTATTCACAATATTAAAATAAATTAAATTATTATACACTTAATTTTACACTTTCTTTTTAGGTACTTAACTCCAAAGAGGTCTGGTCTTTTCATCAGCCTGAAGAACATGTTTTAAGTATCATGTCCTATTTTTAATCCCTTTGAAATTAATTTTTAGGCTGGCTAAGTGTGTTTGCTATATTTTACTTTTGCCTTTCTGTCTTGGGAATGTGAATAAATACAAGAACTATACACTCAAACCTACCCATCTTCCTGGAGCTGAGATTTCTCTCAATGTTAACATGGTTCAGAAGTGGAGCTCCCAGGAGAAATTGTGTTAAATGCTTTGACAAACCTGAATTTTCCAAAACCATCCTACATGATAGTCATGGCAATACTTTAGGGCAATGGGACGTTAATGCAGGCAAAGTGTCCTGAAGGCAATAGAGTATGCACTGTATAGTGTATATTTGTGGATAGCTTAACAAAATCACTAAGCAAAGGTCATGTTCAAAAAAATTTATGAACCAGCAGAACAAATACTGTTTCTGCAATCATTTTATGATGTGTTAAACTAACTGCTTAGTAAAAATAGAACAGTAGTCATGGTAGTTTTCAGGCAAGGGTGGAGCTGAAGGCATTCCTTTAAAATATGCTAAAGCTAATACAGAAGCAATTTAAAGCTAAATAAGGATATTTTCTTTAATAAACACTGAAAAAGGAGATTGATTGTGCGAGTATGTATACAGAAGAAGCACTTCAATCAAAATGTATCTATATAGATGTGAGTTTGAGATTCCATTACTAACTGGAGTACTTAATAAGTCTTTAATCAAAACAACTCGATACAATTGCCTCGCTCTCAAAACGTAATATACTTTTGAACCTTTGGGTTTAAACACTCTTTGTGTTTATATTTATAAATGGAAATATTGTAAACATTACCCTACATTTTTATGGATTTTAGGGAAATATTTTTTTTACCTTGGAATAAAAACAACTTCTCACTTAACAAATAACAAAATTTGTTAATGAATAAAATCACTATAAAATATTCATTATATCTTTTTTAAGCCAGAGCTATGCCTGTTTTAGTTACATATATAACCTATTCTATGAAATTATGGTAAAAGGCTTTTCACCTTGACTAAATTATGAAATATGACTGCATTTGCAAATTGTGATCACATAGCTATTAAATTATTGTTTCCTATTTAATGCAGTTGTGATGATTCCCTACTTATTTGAAAATAGTGTCACCTAAAATGTGCTTCAGAAATCATTAATATTCTGTGAAATCTGATGCAATATGAAATAACATCAAACATTATGTGTATTTTGTGTACTTATTTTATTCATTAAGGACTCTGTAACATTTGTGAAAGGTCCATTTACCATCTGTCCATCTACCTAAAATTGCTTTTATTATTCAATTATTGGTCATAAGTTATTAAGAAATGCAGAAAAGATACTCTGAAAAAAGCCAAACTGACCAGAAATAAACCTATGCACTATTTTCCTGCAATAAAATTAATATCCTGTCTGATAATTTAAACTGTTGGAGCACTACAAAAATAACCCCAAAATCAAACAAACAAAACCCAGGGAAATTATGGGATCTTTTTTCAATATTAAAAAAAAAATAATAAAAGGGTTTTTTTTAATTATTATTCTAATTTTACTACTTAGGAATCTCTGAGGGAAAAAAGAAATTAAGATACAACCAAACAAGGCTCTTTTTATTTTTTTTTTTTTATTCCTTGGAGTCCAGTTTGTTGGGCACTAGTACGGTATCATTACTAATAACCATAAAGCCAAGTAATAAGCTCTGAAAATATCTCCTCTTTCCAATTAGCAACCCATAGAAAAACCCATATACTATGAATTCCTCTAAACTTATGAAGGAGACAACACAGTTGACATTAGGTTGTTTCTTTCTCACAGAGCAGTGCAGGAAGGACTATCTCTTTTTCCCCAAAGTCCATACTAGCCTTGGAAGATTATATTATATTTAAATATCTCATGTGTCTGTAAAATTAAATCTGCAGCCATAATTTCAGTAATTTGCCAAAGTCACAGCACTTCAGTGTGATTGGGATGAGACATGGGGCAAAGCCTCTATTTCCCAGACCGCTTTTATTTACATATGAATAACTGAAGATTCATGGGACTAGACTTTTTAATCCACTAATCAGGAAATGCAATTGAATGTTGGAAACCCTCATTTGAGTTCCCAAGTTAATATTGTAAATATATGTAAAATTTACTGGTTGTATGAAGGAGGAACTTGAATCCAGGTTTACCTTCTCAGATGCAATAGCACTTTTCAATCTTGGAGTCTATTTATTGAAAAGCATCAGAGGAGATGAAGAAAAGATTTCTGAATGTTCTCTAACTCAATGATTAAGGTTTTCTGTAGGAAATGAAATACATGAATACTTGAGGTGCTTAGAGAAAGAGAATAGTTATCTCATTTCCCTTTTTTTGTCAGGAGTTTGGTCTTCCAAGTGGTATAAAGTTCAATTTATCAAATTTTAGCATCACTGAAAAGTAACTTCTTAATCTTCATGTTTTTCCAAGGAAAGTTAAAATTTGTGGTTTTGTTCCAACTTTAAATGGTCTTATCAATCCTGTTAGTAGCTGGAAGTTGGCTGCTGAATCAAAAGAGAAGGGTTGTAAAATTTTGAAGATTAGAAACTATTAATGAAAGGATCTCTTTAACGTAAGAATTTATATTTTGTTTACAGAAATACTTATTTTGAGTTCAGTAAGGAACACATGGTGTTCATGCCAAAGACAACTCCTGACCTCTCCAACCGGGTGTGCAGGACAGATGGACCATGGAAAGGCAAAATGAGGTAACTTCTATTATGACATTTTTTTTAACATGTGGAATTGTCTGGTATGCTGTGCAGCAAAAGATTTGAAGCCATGCCGTGCTGTAGAGAAGACCAATACTGTCAAAATTGGGTCACAGACAATGCTTAATAAACAGCATTGTATATTAGCAAACTAATGTTTACTTAGCTGTAGCAGAGCTGGTTGTGGCTCCACAAATGGGAAAGTTCTCCCTCATCCTTCTGACAGCCATGGCTGTTTCTTAAGGACTGTGTTAGCCTGTCAGTCTGGGCTATGTTATACAACCATGTAAAGATTTCATTTTCATACATCAGAAATTGTATTTTATGGCATGGGATAGTCTCATGAAAAAAGTGACATCTAATTTCTTATATTCCATTCAAACTACTATAGAAATGTATTTTCCTCGATGTATAAAATGGCTGAATCACAAATCTTTCTCCCAAGTTATTTTTCAGAGGAAGTTTGTAATTCTATTTTTTTTTTTCCCAGACACTCATTGTTCCCATGATTTTACTCTTTACAATTTAACTCCATCAGAAAATATGTCATGGTAGGAAGATTATAAAATACATTCTAAGAATGTGAAAAACAGATCTCACTGCATTCTAACAACTCTGCATGAACAATATTCCTCCCTTTACTACACTGCCATCACAGTTGTCCTGACCCTCATGTTGCAATGGCTGGATTGCTGTTCTCACCCAGGCAGCAACTCTAAATCTGGTTCAGGCTGTGGGCACAGACAGAGGGCACATGGTACTAGAGCACAGACAGACTTGCCATGCCCTGGGCTCAGTGCTTGTGTCTCTAGAGCTGGAGACATGATCACAGCCCAGGTAGCTGCAGCCTTGCTGGGAGAACCCTAACAACTGTCCTTTTGACAGGATGGTATGGCTGCAGCTTAGCTCAGCTCAGACTGTGTTTTATAATGTCAGACCTAAATGTATATTTATATGTAAATCTAAAACTATAAAGAGCAATTTTAATAATCTAAAGTGATGATTTAGCTCTTCATCTCAATAATACTCTATATGTTTTTACCCTTTATTGATTATTTGGCTATGAGATGCAAAAAGTCCACATTAAAATGTCATTGAAAATAGTCATCAATATAAAGGAAAGCATTCTGGCAATCCAAGAAAATCTCTTTTCTCTCTAAGTCCATTCAGAAAATGTTGTGGATTTCTGTTGTAGGTGAGATCCCAATAGAACTGACAGTGCTGAACACAGCATTTGGAACTAATAAATGATGTAGTGCAACCACTACCTAATAATGAGCCAATGTAATTTTATGATGCCTTAAAAAATCTACGTGTTTCAAGTGTGACAGTGAATCAGTGTAGACTCAATGCACGTGCTAGGCAGGTGGATTGGTATTCTGGATAATGCTTCATCTATACCTGGGTTAACATTAGTTGTAAATTATCTCAATTTATATTTGCCTATAATCTGTTGGAATATTGCATTTGTGTCAAAGAATGCATATGTCAAACTTTGTTATTCCTTTAAAAACCCTGTGCTTAATGCTTTCAACACTGTTAATGTTATAGCCATCATCTATAATCTGCCTTAAAGCATGAAGATGTGAGTTTTCTTTATGAATGTATTATTTTCTTCTACTTCTTTGAAAAATGTTTTGCATGACTTTGGTGAAGATGGTTTGAAAAGGATGCTTTAGAAAAAACCGTAATTTCTTTGGGCATAAAGACAGGCTTTGGCTGTCAGTGTAGAGATTCATGACAATTGTTTTGTAGTTCCTGAAATATGAAAGCGTGTAATCATACAGACTCCCTCAGCTGTGAAATAAATGTGGTGAGATATGTAGTCAGAATTTAAAGAGTAATGGTAAAAAACATAGAGCTTCATCCGAGAAAATTACTCAAAAGTACTAAACAAGACCACATAAAATTCTGACTGTGCTGAGACTGTGCCCATTTAGAAATGATGGGGTTATTGTATCTCTCACCATTTCTCTTCTGTCTTCTGTGCTAGAAGAGTTGAAAGAATCTCCAGTTTACACAGTCTGAGTATATTGTTGTCTTTATTTTACTGGCAACATATCCCCCAGTCATTCTTTAATACTCACTAAGCTGCCTTGGGTTTTAGCTTATTGCATTTGAATTTAGTGTACACTGGAGTACAAAGGTAGCTTCCCTATCTATAATACAGTCAAACAACAGTAATAGTTTTGTTAAAAATACTCTCCCAACTACACTCATTGCTAACAAACTATTGTAATATTTCAAGTGAGAGACAGATTGATAAATCATTACCACTTGAGAATCTGTGAAACATCCATAAATTCTTTGGCTTACTTACCTGTAACTCAGTTCCTACTTGTCTGTAACTGTTATGCTTCTAAAGATTAAATACCTATTAAACCACAGGGCCAGGTTCTAGCCTGCAATTTTGAAAGGGTTTGTGCAACCTGTGTTGTTACAGTATCACAGGGTCCCAAGACCCACCTGAACTGAATCAGCCATGTACCTTGAATTATTTGTGGTTATTACAATGTGTTGTTTAAATATGGAGAGGCAAGAGTGTTTCTGAAGATGGAAATCTCTGTCTCTATGCAGCTGAATCATAGAAAGGATTCTCTTACTCAGAAGATCACAATATGAAGACAGAAAACAGTTTTCTTACCAATCACCCACAAAATCTGCAGAAGTTAGTCTCTGGTATAATTTCTGGTAGTGTGAAATTTTCAAAAATATATCACTTTTTAAAAAAGCTATGTTCTACCTTCAAGGTTTGAGCTATTCAATGCATATTCTCCAGTGCTTTACACCTACAAACTACATTTGTGATTCCAAGGCAGGGATGATCCACAATCTCTATAGAACAAGAAGAACAAATATCTGTGAGTGAGATTCTATGTGGGTACATGAGTATGATCACACATAAGCCAGATTCAAGAACATTCAAGAAATTACTCTGCTTCAAATGCCACATCTTTTTGCAAAGTGAAGCTTCCAAATGAGGCATTTGGGACTGCCTTGTGGAAGGACCCACATAAGTGTATGCACTAAGGCAGTAACTGTGCCTGTAACCAGTGGTCACAACGTTTGCTTTACCAATAGAGTTGATATCTACTTTAAACTACTTTAAACATTTCCCTTCTTACAAGTAGAGCATGAATATAAAAGTTGGCATGAACACACCCCAGTTTTGGTCTAACCTCGAACTCAGAGGATAGAAAACATAGACAAGGAAAAAGGTGCTGGTAAGTTGAAAAGTACAAGAATCACTTTGGTAGCACTGACTATTTTTGGTTGCACTGACTATATTTACACATTTTCAGTAAATATTCTTCCAAAAACCTAGTTTACATTGAATATTGTTAGTGACATCTAGGAAAATTGGTACTCACTGTCATTCATCAGTGTACAAAATTCTCCATCAATAAAGACATTTAAACCAGTAGGATGATTACAATGAAGGCCAGTTTGCTTGAAGCCAAGTTGAAAATGATGTGCTGAAATATCTTAATGTAGCATTAGTGTGATTTTTAAGGTGGATGACAGTTTTTGCTCTTGAGAATGCTATAGACATATTCTCAGACTTCATCATCTAAATAAATACTTTCTGAGTTAATTTTCAGTCAACTGTTAGATTATCTATGATCTCAAGGAGTGTATACTTGCTGAAAACTGCTTTAGTAAATGCTTTACTGACAGCCAGTGAGCTTTTATGACCCTTTTCTAGTTGCACACTTCTCTTTTCTCTGAAATAATGGTCTTTCCCACAGATTTGACACTATATGTGTTCTCAGAAGTGAAATAAAGAGAAGAAATGAAGAGATCCACCTATTCTCAAACGAAAGTCCTGAAGGGGTTACAGTGACTAAACACATTCTTGGCACAATGCTAGACATGAGGTAAGTGGATCTACCTTAGTCATATCAACTTTAGATAGTCTATGCTTGAATACCCTTTAGCTTCCACTGAACACATAACTAAAATCTCAGGGAATCTTTGTGCCTTTTCTTCATAAGAGGGAAGAATGCCAGTGGTTTACCCAATTATTTTCTCTAAATCTGTAATGTAATTTAGAGATTACAAAATTCAGGGATTGTTGGAAAATATATACCCAGTTTTTCTTAAGGTATCACATTGCAGTATAGAGGACTAAGGATGAGATGACACCAAACATATAAAGCTGAAAAAGACTTNGAATCTTTGTGCCTTTTCTTCATAAGAGGGAAGAATGCCAGTGGTTTACCCAATTATTTTCTCTAAATCTATAATGTAATTTAGAGATTACAAAATTCAGGGATTATTGGAAAATATATACCCAGTTTTTCTTAAGCTATCACATTGTAGTATAGAGGCCTAAGGATGATGAGATGACACCAAACATATAAAGCTGAAAAAGACTTGTGAAGGCCTCAATAAGTTGCAAAATCAAGCTGGAGGGTCCAGCATGCCTTAGGCAGCATTTAGCTCAGCTCCATGGTTCCCTGAAAGCCTACACCTGTAATTTTCTATGTATCCAGGACTGACCCAATGTGCTGCCTTAGCTCCATGATTATTTTCCAACTAAAGCTGACAAGCACCCTAAAGCTGATATCATCTTCTCTAAGTGAGCTTAGTCTTCTGATAATACTCAGGTCATGGGCATTTAGTATAATTGTAATTACTAGTTTTTAGATTTTCACTCTTTACATAGCATTTAGTGTACTGGCTTCAAAGGCAGAGAATGTGGGATCAGTTAATTCCTGGAAGGAGTTGGTTGGATTGATTGCATCTCTCAGCAGAGGTGTCAGGGTGTGGGATGCATATTAGGCTGTTTGGGTGGGTAGAAGATTTTGGAAGTTTTCGTTTCTTCTCCCTCTCTCTCTGCTTTTCTCTCCCAATCTACAATGTACACACTGTTCTTGTTTCTTCCAAAGTGATTTTTCCTAGTTTCCTTCCTATTTTTTCCTGTACCTACAAGATGTCATCCTCAATTAAAAAAAAAATACTCAAATGCTCCTTAAATAAAATTTTCACAGCACAACATGTAGATTGAGAGACATAAACAAAATCTTGTCACATCTCCTACTGATTTGAACTAAACTTCATAGAATCACACAGTAGTTTGGGTTGGAAGTGACCCTTAGAGGTCATCTAGTTCAACCCCTTGCAATAAGCAGGGATATCTTCAAAAGGATCAGGTTGCTTAAAGCCCTATTCCACTTGACCTGGAATGTTTACAGGACTGGGGCATCTGCCACTGCTCTGAGCAAACATTGTTTCTTTACTGTTGTTCATTCATAGTGCTGTCTATGTTCTACTGGTATAGCTGCTTGGGGCATCATGCAATAAAATATCATTCAAATGAGTCTTGTGAAAAAGTCCAAAGGGGCTGTTTCCAGGAATGGGACATCTATAACCCCTCTTGACAACCTGTTCTAGTGTTTTACCACCCTCATGGTGAAAAAATTCTTCCTCATATCTAGTCTGAACCTACTCTTTTCAGTTTAAAGTAAATATCCTTTGTCCTACTGCTATAGACATAACTAAAAGGTCTGTCTTTATTTCAAGTCCCTTCAAGGTATTAGAAGGCCATAAAAAGGTGTCCTGGGAGCCTTCTCTTTCCTAAGCGGAACAACTTCACGTCTCCTAGCTGTTCCTCACAGAGGTGAGGAACACAGAGGTGTTCCATTCCTCTCATAAATTTGTGGTCTGAAACTGCAACAGTACACAGAGTGCACATGGTGAATCCAAAACTGTGACTGTGATGAATAACTGAAAATGTTGCTATTTATCTAAATGAATTCTGTGCTTTAGTGAAACTACAGATGTTCTGCTAAATCATCCATGCAGTTCTGAATAATATAAATGCAAAGAATAGATCCATTGTTAACAGCCTTTCCTGGTAGTCTCATGTGGAGTCTGCAAACTGAGGCTCACTCATAGAATTTACACTTAGGAATTGAGGAGTGACTCAAAAATCTTATGAATGAACTCCTGTGCTTAAAAAATCATAAAAAAGGCAGACTGGAGGACACTGAGGTCATAAGTCAAAAAGCATGAGATTGCTGCCCTGTCTATTACTGCCTTTCTGTCCTTTCAGACTTAAATACATATATGGAAAACCCGAGTACAAGTCCTGTGGTTTATTTCAGAATAAAGAGGACCAGCCAGTCACAGTAAGAACATTTCATCACTTTATCAGATATTAGAAACTGATAAACTATTTATATATAATATGGGTCCATCCATCACCTTTTTAATCTTTTTATTTGTTTAAATGATATTTAATCAATGTAAATACGTTACAGAACAATCCATCTGAGTGCCTGGCTTCCTACTGGAGGTAATAGTGATGATAGAAAGCATAATCGTTTGGGCCACAGCAAAAGCTTTTTATTTTTTTTTTCTAAAGATCATTAGGTTTTATCAATATTGTTTTTTAAAAGGCAGTGATTAATGAAACAAAAAGCCTGGGCAAATACAACATTGAACTTTTGTTTCTTTTGCACCTGTTAGGGGCAAAATGAACATACATTGGAAAGGGCTCCTTTGAGTGTGAAGTGTGAAAAATAACTAGAAGCAGAATGGGAGCTTTGGTCCCCCACATCATTTACGTTCTGTATGGAGGCTCTGGAGGGAAGTTGTGGACAGACTGATGGCCATGGCATAAGTTGTTAACACCCATTGCATTGCTCATACACAATTTTATTGCTCATGCTTGCATTGCAGAAATTATTAAACACTAATGCTAGACAGCCCAAGATTTTGACAGGAAAAAATTTAGTCATAACTACTTGTACCAGACTTTTGTTCTACTGTCTTGCATATAACTACCACTACATGTAGGGATTCATTCCTGCAATATTTTGCATCAATGCTTTAGTTCTTAGCATGAATTGATATATATATATATTTATAAATTTGCCTAGGCAAGTTACATTAATGACTGGGAAATATTAAATTGCCCTATGAACATAGCATCTATTTTAAAATACATATTTTTCATTTCATAAGCTTAATTTGATTCTACAGTGAAATTCTGTAAAGCCAAAACTATTCAAATACAGTTTGTTAGATTCATGTAAACACTGTGTTTCACAGGAAGAAAATGTGTCCAATTTGATGGTGAATAATATGATTTATGTTTATAAAATTTGCAGTTAAAGACATGGTTAAATGCCAACATACTACAATTATTTCACATGATGAAAATTTGTTCCAGTGAAAAATTAATTGGAGTTAAATTAAAATTAATGATTGGGAGCATGTAATATTTTTTCTTAATAATTTCTTCTAGTAAAGAGATTAACTTTGGGAACCTACTCCAAAATATGTGATATTATGTGCAGTATCAGGTATTAAGAATGAGGAATCTCAGACTGTACTCCACTTGGTACAAAAGTTAAATCATAATGCATTTCAGCACTGATGTTTCTCTGCTGTGGTGTACTTCATTTGGGTCAATTTGTTCAAAGGTTTGATACTCAGGCATTCAGGGGTACTTGAGAGTCATCTGCATATATTCCATACTGGCAGCTATTAAAGTATTACGCTTTTATGGCTAGCTGCCACCTAGCATAGAAAGCATTAAATTTGGAGCATTTTAACCTTCAGCAATGAATATAGCTTGAAAAATTCCTGCTCTCCCTATTCTGCTTTTTGCCATAGAATTACAGAATGGTGTAAGTTGAAAGGGGCCTTTAAAGATCGCTTTGTCCAACCCTTTTGTGATGAGAAGGGACACCATCAACTAGATTGGGTTATTGAAAGCTCCATCCAGCCTGACCTGGAATGTTTTCAGAGATGTAACATCTACCACTTTTGGCAACCTGTTCCCATCATTGGTTCTCTCAACTGATGCTGTTCACTATATTGTTGTGTATGTTTTACTAACACAACTTTTCAGGGAACGTGATATAAAGTGTAATTTAAATGGTCCCTGCTTAAAAATAACAACAAAAAATCCAATTATTTATTTAGATCAGCAAAGTGCTTCGTTTTACAGTGCCCTAAAATAATATGGCTTTGTGAGAATGACTAGGGAGGAGGGTGAAGGTCTGAGTATGGCTGAGAATGAGAAGAATGGGAGAAAGGAAAGGAAAGTATTTCTTGGGACATCTCTTTCTTGGGCAAAATGTGTCCCACACCTATATGCTCAGCTTCCCCTCTGAACTGGCAGGCAAGTTGATGTAGATAGAGGACTTTTTCACTCTCTCTTTGTCACTACCTCATAGGTTTTGGATGCCTTTTTCCCCATACACTGGGAAACCCTGATCTTTTAACTTCAAAAAAATTCCTGAGCCCTTAAAGTTGTTGTCTGGCAAGACTGCAGTGCCTGCCTGCATTTATGTCAGACACTTTAACGTGACATACATGTTCTTGGCCTCTTATTTCACGCTAGCCCACTGCTACTTCACAATAAGGAGTTAGTTTTGTTTAAAATGGTATTGCAGGTGGGTAGTTGTGAATTCAAATATGTCTAATTTTGGCCCTCTTTCAGAATTTAAGGGTTTGGTCATTCTCTGGAATTCCAGGAATTTTTTCCAAGCCCATTGTAATAGCCAGTTGTTCCAAAGCTATAAAATAAGAGCACAGCTTCAGTGCAAACCCAAAATAGAAGCGCGACTAAAAAGGTGTTGTGGTACAACAACACTAGTGGGATAACCTTGTTGGCTACTCTGTCCTGCAGAGAGTTGCCTCATTCTTTTGTATTTATCTGCACACTCTGCCTGGATTTTTCCACCACATTATCTGTGTTTTAGCTACTGCTGTATTTTTTGTTCTTTGATGCATCTTCTTGCTGGAAACGGATGAAAGGTCACCAGTGATAAAGATTTTACATAAATATTTCCTACTCTCTGATTAGGATAAATGAAAACGGGGGATTTTGGAGAAATTGGTCTTGATTCTCTTGTGTCATTTCTGCTGTCTTAAATCTCTACTCAAATCCTGCAATTGTCATTTCAGTTTCCATGAATGAAATTTATATTTTCAGGTTTATTTCTGGCTATTGTTCTGGCACAAAATAGCACTAACAAATTATTTCGTTCACTTGATAAAAGAATTACAGCAGTGTGTTCCCAGTAATATGATGATCAATGTTCTTCCAAAAATGATGACTAGTAACCATAAATCAAAGTAGTTGCACCAAACTGCAGATAAAAATAAGGGAAATGGCTGTCAAAATTTTTCTCTGAAAATAGATCTCCTAGCTATAGTTATAAATTATGTTAAAAAAATGAACATTAGATTTTGTGTATTCTCAGTCTTAAAATGGAATGTTGTTAAGGTGATTATCCTGCCATGGTTGGCACCTTTCAAAAAGCAATGTCTTTCATAAAAATAATACACTTGCATAATTGGACAGCCTGTCAGAAGTAGAGAGTCTTTTTTCCTGCAGAGATGAAGCAGGTGATAACTCACTCTTCCTATATTTCTTACTGATGTTATATTTATATTAATTTATTTACTTTTCAAAGTGCCATTTTATTCTCTGAGCCAACAATCTGCTTAACCTACAAATAAGAGAAAACTAAATTTATCTTCAATTAAAAAGGAAAAGCATTAATGCACTTTTTCCCATACTTTAAGAAGGTTTTCAGAAGAAGGAAGTTTCCTAGCTAAGATATATACTCAAAACTCAGAAACTTGGAAACTAGATGATCCTATTCTTTACCTCAATGATTTTTGAAGAATGTTATGTGTTTACCATAAGACATTTGCTGGCAAAAGTCTGGAGGAATAGTAACATTAGTTGTGAATATCCTACTTCTTGACATTTAAATTATACCATTTGGACATTATTCAAAATCTCTTGACATAGCTACAGCAGGTCCCATCCACTGAAATTAGATAGTTGGAAAGTCAATGACAGAAGAAAAAGGCACCTAAAATGGTTGATTACAATGATGTGTAGCTGCTTCAGTCATTACAATGTCAGAGCAAGGTTATGAGACATTTCCATTTTTAACAATCTTAATGGGTTTGGGTCCAGAAGTCCTTATTAAATTACCAGACTATTTGATTTGTCAGTCTTAGGCTTAGTCTATATATCTGGGATGGAGGAAAAAATGGTAATGTGATCTATCTTGGGAATTAAACTGAATGCTGCTAGTGGTACCAGTACTATTAATGCCAGTTGTATAACACATAAGTGTGTTCCCTCTGTAGAGTTTTTATGTGTAATATTGTCACTGGCTGAAAGTTCCTGAAGCAGTGAAATTGCTTATTTGTCATTTCCCCATAACAATAAACTGTGAATAAGTGCTTAATTAGCACTTACACAAAGAATGTGAAAAAAATCAATTCATAAGAAGGGTTGAAATTTGTGTAAGCTTAAGGAAAATATAGGAACAATTAATTTTAGACTTCTTAAATGTTAAACCTTACCACTACTTAAGTTTTATAAGCAGTCATGGGATATTTTTGTCTTGCTTTTTATGTACATGCCTATATTCATTACCAAGTTACCCTGAGCTCGCCACTTTGTAGAAAACTGCCTGCAGAAAAGTAATAGCAGAGGCAAAACCAAGAAATTACTCTTTTTATCCCACTTATTTCTGTTCAGCATTCTCATTGTGATAATCTTACACTGATTAAATTTTTAAAAAAGAGAGATTTCTAAATGTTTCTTAAAATTTATAAAAGTAAAGCCCAGTATGTTAAGTGTAAACCATATTTAAATATATTATTTACACAAAAGCATATCAAATCAACTTATCTAAATCAATACTAAAATATTAAAATTATATCACTTTAATACCAGAACCCAAATTTACATGCAATTTATATAGTACTCACTCTTATAAATCTATATTGTCTTCTAACTTTCAAGATTGCAATTGTTAATATTATCCGATGTTTTGCATATAATAAATTTCATTAATAGAAAATATAGAAGGCAATAATTTTTGGGCAGGGGGGATTGAACTATTCAATTTTTTTCTTTAACTTTTATATCACATGTCTTACTATGAATGTGTAAAATTGGTTAAGAAACCAATTCTTAGAGAAAATAGAAACTATTTTAGGACATAGAGAAATTACTTCCAAATGCACAAGTAATTCCAACTGTGATTATTACTCATGATCTTTAACAACTTGCAAATCCTTTAAAATGTCCATTAATGAAACATGCTTTCAAAATTGTTTTCTGAGAAATAACTGTGCACTCTTATTTGGTAGAACTGACTGCTGGTAGTGTCTCCAGGTGTACTTTTTTATTTTAGCATTTCTGATTTTTGCCTTTGTTGTGTATTTTTATGCAGCTGTGGTTTTATATATTTTTTTTTTTTATTCTTTCCTTGTCTTTAAGGAGACTAGAAGAGCTAAACTGTGTACTTTAAAAATACAATAACTAAGATGATAAAAGGAAAAGCGGTTTCTTACTACAACTGTGCTTTTAATGTTTAACTCAAGTACTGTGGGACCATTAGAGAAGCCAGAATGTGTCTTTGACACCCCATAAAAATAAATCACTTTATCTCAGAGCTCTATTCAGTAAGGTACATCTGGAGAGAAGAAAATCCCATTTGTGTTCTGTGTTAGGAAAGGACTGTCATCCTAAGAGTACAGAAGTGAGCTACAAATTACCATGGTTTTTAGTCTTCTTTTTTCCTGCTTTGAAACCTGTCTACCTACCTAGTGAACTCCTTTTAAGAAAAGAAAAATAGTATAGCTAAGATAACCTATCTACACAGGCATGCATTTTTGAAGACCAAATTCTATGTATATATTCATATATTTTCTTGAGGCCCATTGTTGTGCAGCTGTACGGGCAAACAAAGAAACACAGACGAGCAGCAGGTGTTAAAAGTCACCAGCTGAATTAGGTATGGTAACACTGGCCACTGCCACATCAAACCATGGCCATGGAAATTCCCACAAGCAATTCACAAACCATTTTTTGATATTTGACCACGTATAATGCAGGAAAGTGAAAAACTGAAGGGATTTACAGAAGCCAATGTGCTGAAGGGAAAGATACTCTGAAAAAACAGCTGGTGAAGATGGAATCTGAGTTACCTGTCTATGCTTGGAGAACTTAGAGGTCTAATGCTGCACTGGACATAGGTGCTTATTTTAATTTGGCTTTTACAAGCCTTAACTTCTCTGGAATTAGAACTATAAATCTTACAGTGACAACTTTATTTCTACTGCTGTACCATTTCTACACTACTTCATAACTGTCCTGTAACATACCATTTCTTACACTAGTTCTTGGAAGAAAATTTGTGCTTCAGCAATGATCTGCTCAGATGTTAAATAAAAACTTCCTAAAGAAAAGAGACATGGAAAATGCAGAATTATACAATTCAATTTTCCCTACAAATATCATTTAAATTGTTTATGCTGTCATTCCACACTATAGTTTTTCATTGGATATCTTAAAATAACTTATGTTGTGAACCCAAACCTGACTTTTATTTTCAGAATCTTTATAACTTGTTGCATGGCACCAAAATGCCAATTCTATAGACAAGGAATATGTGAGCAAGGTCAAATGCAGATTTTTGGCTTTTAGTCTGGGTTTCAGAACATTCACTATTCTTTGGCTAAAAAAATTAAATTAAATTTTGTGTATTTCTCTAAATATTACGTAGCTAGCTATCTCTGATTATCGTTCTATTTTTTTGTTGGGCCATGTTTAGTTAAATGCCTTGCTATTTTAGGGAATTATGGGGATTACCCTTAATAATTAATAATCTATGATTTACTTTACTTCCCATACATCTTTGAGGACTGTATTGATACCTGGATATGCATAGGTTTCTTCTGGAAGCTCAGAATTGTTAGCACTGTCCTAGTACAAGCCACTGGAATTGCCAAGACAGAAGTAAATGTTCAAATTTTTACCTAGTAAAAGCAAGGGTTTGGTCATGATATCAGTTGTTTGACTGTCCTGTCAAAAATGGCTTCAAACAGGTTGGGTGTGTGGGAAAACCTGCTTCCAGAACAAACAGCACTGAGGCCAAGGACATGGAACCTGTCCCAGGATTTCAGCAGTGTCCAGCAGATATTGCTGAAAGATTTGTAGGTTCCCTCTGGCTTATCCTCAGATAAGAATCAAACCTCTTTCCACTAAAGTGTCTGTGCTAATTAGGTGAGCTATGCCAATGGCACATTTAAATCTGTTCTTTACTATCTCCATACATTTCTTCAATTACCAATGGATAATTTGTCTCCTGATGACTTTTCTTCCAAAGACCATTTTCACTTCAGCACTTTGTTGTTTTTATTTTTTTTTTTNTTGTCTCCTGCTGACTTTTCTTCCAAAGACCATTTTCCCTTCAGCCCTTTGTTGTTTTTATTTTTTTTTTTTAACTTTTGGCTATGAGCTTTGGCACTTCTTACACTTCAAGATATTACAAATGCCCAAAATTACATGGGTAGTAGGGAGTAAGGTTGGAATAGCATCAGGCCCTTCATTTCTCTGCTCCTAGATTAGCAAGAAAGAATAAAATAGAGATGAAAAATTATATTCCTGTTCTTTCATATGTACATCCTCTTTGCCTAACAACACTTCTACTACAGTAGCATTTTGAATAATTCATCATTTTGAATTATAGGAATATACTTTGAGTAAAATAAAAGAAACCAGTAGTGCAAACCAAAATTGATGACTTTTTAAAAAGAATGCTTGAAATGCCTTCTCCAAGAAGGGCTAAGCATTTATTTTAATTTACAAATAGCAAGCACTTTGAGTTCTAATTATTCACCATTATTATAAAGGCTTTCTAAAATAAGACATAATAGTTTAAAATAGCAGTTTAAAGAGCTGCTTGATACATTGAAATGAAAAGTGAGAGTATGAAAAATACATTTCATTACTTCCAGCTGCCTCAGTGTCTTGGGGCACTATATTTACAGGGAGAAATATTAAAAATAAAGTAACCTGCAGAGCAATTTTGTGGTGGACTTTTTCCCTTGGTGAATATAGTCATTTGACAACAACTTTTCCATGTATTTGCATGCTGTACTGAACTACATTTGAAAACCATTTAGTGAGGGAAATGAAGAATTACAAGAAAGGACTGAGTCCCGGGAATCAGAGTGCAGAAGAGGAAGCAATTATTTACTTGCAATAAGTGGGGAATGCAATCTGGAATGGCAAGATTGGATTCCTGCATTCATGGGCAACCAATATGACATCTCTGAAATGACATTACCACAATTAAAACTCTGTCTTATTTGAACCATAATGAAGTTGCAGACTGAGTAGCTTAAAATGTACAAAAAACCTTCTGGTACCCCCAGGCATCTGGGAATAGACCAAAACAAAAATTGCTGTTTCTGCATTGTTGGGGTACTGCAGTTGTTTTCTCAGCTGCATGGCGTTACTTGTGGCCTTGAAAGCCAGAGATTCAACTTCCACATAGAATTGCTGTTCTTTCCCCACAAAACAACACTGCAACTCTTGCTGCATTTTTCATAGTGATCATCATAACAGTTCTTAGAAGGTGGGAGATCTCCTTGCCATACTCTCTGGAATTACAACGTCATTGAGCCTTTTTCCAAGTACATTTTGTGACAACCCCAGCAACCAGCAGGTCCCACAGATGGGAGATCTTTTTATACTGCTGTAATGTGGTTCTTTTAGGTCTTCTGCTCTGCCAACTAACCCAGTGCCTAGGGACATCAGGTCTTTGTGAGCAGCAAAAACAGGCCATGAGGAAGTCAGCTCAACTTTTATTTTTAACTGTGTAAATTCAATGAGGAGCTATTTTTGTACACTGTAAAGAGAATCTTTAACCAAAGCCCTAGCAAAGAAATACATGCATTTTTTTCTGTTATTATCATTTTCTCGTATTGTATTCTTGTCTCCCTGTCAGGTGCTTTTCAGATAGACATGAAAAAGGGTTGGGTCTACAGGTTGTTCTAGGTTTATTTGGTACAGTTCTGCTTTTGCCTGAAGTCACTATGAAGCAAAATGCTCTTTCACTAACTATTCATAAAACATATATCTCCGTCTAAGCCAAAATTGTCCTGCTGGAGGAAATGGCATGCTTATAGAATTAAAGCAAGTTCTGAGATATTTTCTCCTCTCTCTCAAAATCAATGGCAAAAAAGAAGCCAAAACAAAATGGAAGTATTGGAAGGAAAATAATTGATAGAAATTCTGTTTCTGGCAACTTGGAGAGAATGAGAATGAACAATTATTTTTGCTGCTAGAGGAGGTTACTTTGGGCTTGCAGTTTAGAACTTTTTGAAAAAAAAAATACCTCTCAAACTTAGAAGAATGCCTGGGAGTATGATCAAGGTTCCAGGTACACCTGGAACTATAAAAATACAGCACAAGATTAAACAGAATAGATGCAAGAACAACAGTATTTATTTGAAAATGAACTAGTAGAAATCAACTACATGCAATCAGAGAAATATGAATAATGCCTTTTCAAGCCTAATTGATTACTAAAAGCTAAAACCTGGCACCAGATTTGAGCACAGGAGGCAGAAAACAACAATTCTAACATCTTACTGCATAATTTTCTGCCCCATAAATTCCGTAATATTTTGTATCTGGACCATGGAAATAGTGTGGCTGATGTGTTTTAGCATCTTGGTTAAGAGGAAGTAGAGGTATTAACAATGTTCTATCATTTTTTTTCACTGATGGTATTGATTAACAACGTCATAATTTAAATAAATTCTATTTTATTATGAGGAATCATGCTTTGCTCAGGACAATTCTGTTCCTTATAGTTCCAGTTATTTAGAAATGAATTCCAGTTCTTCAACACTGTGTATTGTATATTAATGTCACTGAAGCTTTTACAGTCTCTTAGGAATTTCATTTAAAAAATCATATCAGAAATGGGTAAAGCAACTCATATAAGATAAAAATAGTAAACCTGTACCTTAAATTTTAGTTTTCTTATTTATAGATTTTTAAAGGCAATCTTAGAAAGATTCTAAAAGTCTTGGATTCAATTGTTAAAGCAAACAAGGCTGCAGTAATTCCCTGTCATTTTTCTTTTTGTTTAACTTAAACAAGTGAAGTTTTCTGCACTTAGTTATTATTTAGGAGTCCAGCCCATCTCTGAAAAACCCCTTTCTCATCTCCATGGTGAATATTATTTGGTAATTATTTTTGCCAAATTCTTTCTGTAACTGTTTTTTGGTGCTCAGTTATTTTTTGAAAGGTGGTGAAAATCCCAGTGAATGATGACAGTGTGAGGCTGAGAAGCATTTCACTTCAAGCACTATCAAAACTGTCTATTTTTGGTTAATTTTAATTTTATTTTTTCCTAGAGAATTGCTATGTCACTCCCCTGAATTGCTATGAAGCTTATGTCCTAGAAGCATGCATAAAGACATTTCAGAAATGATAGATCTCCTACAGAATTAATAATTAGTGAAATGATGATGCATGTGTTCTGGGTCACCTTACAGATTGAGAGGTACTCCCAAGAACCTTATCCCGTCTATATTAAATAAAATATGTCTTTTTAGTTTATAGACAATTGTCCAGAAAGAAATGGATAACATATTTTTATGCAGCAGAAACTGAGCAAAACATCTGTTATTTTATTACCTACCATTATGCATTTATCATAACAGTTTCGTTTCCTTTCTGCTTTCTAACAGGTACCTCAGCCATCTGATCACCCTTACTATATGAATGGCTTCCTTCTGCCTGTTCCATTATTTCTCACTAGGATCTGCTTGAGAGAAACAGTGCAGATAAACACCGTGTAAATTGTTCAGGCTCCTTCTGTCTGAGATACCCCTCCAACAATAAGTTCGGTATCATCACTTCCTCACGGCCCACAGCTCCCGGCTCACATGCAAAAGTGGAGCACCTACTTGCACACTCAGGCTACAAAAGCCATGGTTAGGGCTGTGACACTGCCTTATCATCATCTGGTGAACTCTGACCTAAGAAAACCCCACTATTTCCTCTCAAGAAGACAGTGTCCAAGAGCTGGAAAGGTCCTGCAGAGGTCCTAGACCAAGAATTATGAGACCTGGCTGGCTCCAGGCTGCTCCCACTGACAAGCCTGAGCATGGGCCAGCTGGCCCAAGGATTATCATTCTCTCTCAAATGCATTAGCAAGGCACAATCACAGAATATTGCAAATCACATTGAAAATTAATTACAGTAATCAGGGCATTGTTTATCAGTTTGTGGTCTCTTTGACTATCATAGATTGTAGATATTTATCTGGCTGCTTAAACTCTATGGTCATTCAAGTATTTTGAATGAAAGCTATGAACTCATGATAGAGAGAAATTATGTGGTTGAAATGGGAACAATGTCCATTTGCAGTTTGAAATTGAATTGAAAAAACTCTATCCAGAATATGTATCTAAATAATTTATAAAACAGATTTATTTTTATTAGATAGTAATATGCACTAGAAGAAAACATTTGGAACATTTACAGAATGCAGAGAAAATTCCTAACAGTTTGATTTTGCCCTT
Source organism: Polioptila caerulea (assembly GCA_013397295.1). Classification (NCBI taxonomy): domain Eukaryota; kingdom Metazoa; phylum Chordata; class Aves; order Passeriformes; family Certhiidae; genus Polioptila; species Polioptila caerulea. Next base: position 2,995,994 of record VYXF01010429.1, on the reverse strand, counting down.
TTATTGAATGGAAAAAGAAGAGAGGCAAAAATATATACTTGTCATACCTTTTCTAGAAACTGAACTGAGTAAAATACTTGTACCATCTTGCAAATTGAGACTGCTTACTCCTTCTTAGCAGGTTGCAAGCTACTCTCATGGAAGAGAAATATGATGCACTTGAACATTCAGGTAACAGGTGGCATGGCAAAACTTCAGGAAGAAAAATATCCAGGAGGCATTTAGCAAAAAAATTGAGAGCAGAGTGTGAAATTTTAATGGGTCATACAGTCAGTGCATTCAATTTGAAGACTGGGTCAATTACAAAACAACTGTGCCCTATCAAAATTAAATGCTTTAATTCTCCCCTACCTTACACAACTTTTACATTTCCATGATTCCTTTTATTTCTGTGTAATTTTTTCAATTCATATTCATGTAAAAAAGGAAAATCAGACCTTTTTTGTCTGTGTAGTTGGATGTGGTAATATTCAGTTTATCCTCTGCCTTAATGACACTTGCTCAGTCACAAAGTTAAACAGAAAATTGGGCTAAAATCATTATTTGAATTTTATTCTTAGAGAATTTCAATGAGGTAGAACTTCCTAGAAATTACTTGATAGGCAAGTCTCAGACATGACTCTTGTCTACCCAAATCAACTCAGCATTTCATATCACCCATTTTCTGAAATACAGAATGCACAGGGCCAGTCATGAAAACTACTGCAGCAAGATTTGATCTTGGTCCCATTAAAGTCACTGTTTTTCTACTGATTTCAGAGAAATTGCTCCAAAACTGGTGTGACAAGTAAACAGTACTGCTTCATTGTGCTGGGTTATGGTGGCTGGCAGCCTGAGTTGTGCTGTGATGTAGCAGCACTTAGTCTTTCATACACTGCAAGCAGAGAGCTAATCCTGAAAGCCACATGAGATGTGACTGTGAGGACTGAACAGCCTGTGCACTTGGCATTGCTTCTAACCTATTTTTTCACACTCTATTTCTCACTGAGAAAACAAACAAGCAAGCAAACAAGAATTTTCAGTCCATAACATAATAAAAAGCTTGTACAAGCTCAAGCAGCAAGATAAGGTGATTATTTTGCCCTTCAGTTCAAGTGTCAGCTTGTTTTCAGCTGCTGTCAAACACCAGATGTCTGTCATATCTGTTATATGGCAAAATGTTTCAGCACATGGAAAGCAAGATACATGATTTTCTTGTACTTATCTTTGAAATCGCCGAAGAAATTTTCATGTCTACCCAAATCAACTCAGCACACAGGAGTTTACTTTTAAGTTCCCCTCAGAAATCTTTTTCTCCTTCTCATGTATGTACATGTTAAGGTTATCATTAAGGATAACAAAAGCTTATGCCACAAGTTTTTGTCATGCTCACTTTCTTTCCTTCTTACTAAACAAACTTATTCCAAAGTCCTTTATTCCAATTTACTCCAATAACCTTAGTATTATACACTAGTGATACAAAGACATGTTCCTCTTATTCACTTTTTGTGTATTTCTTTACTTCTCTTGATATCTACCTCAATGAACTTGACTAAATAAAAATAGTGTATGCAGGTGTTCCTGATACCTCAACAGCATCTGTATTTGCTTTGCAAAGGACTCCTTTACTCCAGAAATAATTTTCTTCCAGATTCTCCTTTCCTTCTCTATTTTTTTCTCCCTGTTTCCTTATGGCTACATGAAACATAATGAAATGGCTCATTGCTTTTGCAGTCCATTATTCAGAAGCTAGGTTTGGACCAAGCTACTCCTACTTTTAACTTTGAATTCTACTGTGGCACTGTAAATATACTGCTGAAAACCATTAAAATTTTATTTTGGCAAGTATGCAGTATTTTGCCTGTACTGACTGTCCCTTCTGTCAGCTATAGAATTTTCTACAAGCCTGTTTTAATAAAATATGTAGTTTATATTGGATTTTAAAGTATTTCTAGATATGCAGCCATGTTTTTCAAGCTACAGGCTCAACACAACTTTCTATTAACCCATACAAAGTAATGGCATCAGGCTAAGACAATTCCATGCTAGGCTGGAGCGTACATGGCTGAGTGAGCAGTCCTGCCCTCAGCTAGATTGCAGTAGTGGATGAAGGGGAAAAGAGTGTTTTGTGCCTGTCTTCTCTTCCACCAGCGGAATTTAATGGAAAATGTATGCCACAGCCAGGGGCTGAGCAAGCAGCCAAATATGATATTGGCCACAGCCAAGATGAGCCCTTCATTTGGCTGCAGAAGAAAAGTTCTGCAGCACTTTGAAATCCACTTTTGGTGGATTGCTTAACACAACAGCAAAGGCCCTCATGTGTTAGAAAACTGAGACAAACCAAACAAATGCAAAACCAATTAATATCCACTGCCATTCCTCAGTTGTCACTTAGACAGTGAAGGGAGGCATCACTTGAAATACTTTTTACAGACTGGGTTGGTGAGTTGGTTGGTTGGTTGGTTATGGTGCATTTTAAAGGATATCTGATAGACATATCCTTGAAGGAAGGTGTTTTGGGTTTTTTGAGCATGTTTTTGACATTCAAGAGAGTAAATAAGCTGCTATTCCCTGGTAATTTGTTCAATCTTATGTACGATTAGCACTGAACTCTCATTCAACGGAGCAGATATTAACAAGATATTGCTGCTATATATTAACAAACATGATTCATGGTTATCTTGATCTGTATTAACTTAACTACACATTTTGCAAGTCAGAAAAGAGTTTTCTTTTTGTTTTAATTTAACTTGAGCAATTATTTTGATATGAAAATAAAATGAAAATCCTGAAATACAATCTTAAAAGGGCTCATCTGAGGCTTTTTTAGTAAAATATACATACCTGTTGTGAAATGTGAAGACTGTTGAGAGGTTTCCTTTGAGGGAAGTTTAATAAGTGCAGAGGGTCAGAATAAACTCTTAATTCCATCTAAACAGTAGATCTTCAGCCAGCTCTTCAACTCTAGAGGTAAATCTCATCCAAGGTGTAGACTCCAGTTAATTCATTAAATTGGGTATTGATCCAGTTTCCAGAGCCCCAGAGGCACATTTAAATACTAGTGAACTCAGAAAAGAGCAGTCAGTATGAAAACTAATGCTGCATTGTTTCTCTTGGGCCAAAGGACAAGCCAAATAATTTCATTAAATCTACTGCTACAGATTTTCCCTGACATATTCCTACAGTAAGGGTATAGTGGGTTCTTTCAGTGTTTTAATTTGAAAACAGTGGAAGGAATTCTTAAAAGAATGAAATAATTTTTTGCATTTCAGTCATCAATTATTAAAATTAATAAGTTATCCATTATATGTTTTTATGGCTAAGTTGTTAATTGATCTGCAGTTAAAATAAGCCAACTCAGAATGATTTGACTTTCTGTTAGATTCAGAAAGTACATTGCTCCAAGAAATAGGGCTTGTTCCAAGCATGGCACGTAAACTGAGCAGAAGCAGGACTTGTGCTCTAAACTAAGCTCAGGCTTTCAGAGAGAAATTTACTTTCATGGGGATTGTATTTCCTCTGTTGACCTTATTCGGGTCTATAGGTCTTTTTGTTCGGATGAAGTGTGTCTGAATTCCTCAATTTGAAATACCCACAGAAAGGTTAGCAGAACATCTTTAAGCTTTGACAGTAAGAAGTTCCAAACATGTCAAACAAATGCTAAATGACATAAACATAAGATGATGACTGGGTCATGACAGTGACCTGACTACACTATGTACTCTGGAAGAGAAATACAGTTTGACTATAATCTAATGTAATCTATATAATATAAATATGAAAGAAATATAATTTAATCACGATATATTTTAATGATCAACTAATTGCAGCAATACTAATTGCTTGACAAAAAGTTGCTGTTATATTGAAAGCAATTCATTAAAATATAATGTGCTTTATTTTTTATCAGCGGACAAATATGAAATATTAAAAATTGAGCTATTTTAATTTGAAGTAGAGAAGGCTTCTTATTTCACCTCACTTAAAATAGTCAGTCTTGTTTGTTTGTAAGGTAAGAAACAAGTCTGAACTAAAATAAGTTTTCACTACAGAAAATAAAAAGAGGCATATAAAAATTACTTCTGCAAACTGTAATTCTTGTATTATGCTGTACCTATAAAGTGGCTCATCATAATTTTCAAAAGCAAAAATTTAATTTTTATAAAATGCCTTTGTTCCTACAGGAAACAAAACAAAAAGGGAAGAAAAAGATTTTTCTGGGATACCTAATAAATACCAGTTGCCATAAATCTGAAGAAAATTATGCACAACTTCAGAGCATAACACATGTTACCTGTCTTCTTTATAAAGCACAGGAAAGACTGGGTCAAGTGTGCAGCTGATGCACCATTTGATCAGCACAGTTAATACCTTGGCCCTAAGGTACCTTTTAAAAATCCCTACTGCATTATCTTCTGAATACAGCACAGCCTAAACATAGTTTCTGACTGTCCTTGGTGACTTGGTAAATTATGGGCTGTGGGGCTGGTGAAGTTTTAAAATCTTCGATCTTACCTATCTTCTGCGATCTCCCAACAAATGACGGCATTGCCAAGTGTTTTCATCTTGGACAGTATGGTGTGCCAAAAATAGAGGAAATTAGAAAATCAGAAATTAATTCCTTTATTTGCTGATACTTATTTACGTGAGATGAAAGTTTTCCTTTCTAAAAAACTCACCTTTTTGTCATTTCATTCCAAAACATTGTTCAGTCAGTTGGATGGACTCATCCCTAAGGACTGATACATTAACATTTCCTGATGTGTAGAACAGAAATTTTTATTTCTTCCAGTCAATATGTCAAGTAAGAGAAGTACTCTATAAACTATTTCCTTTCAGTTTTTTGAAAGCTTTTGATCTCATATTAGAGACTTTTTTAATATCTGAATATTTCTTACAGATTTTTGTTATTTTCAGCATCTTCATGTAAACAGTATAGGGGAGGAGTTGTTTTGTTCAAATACTATATAAATTTAGTATTTTGAACTACTTAATTATTTCATATTCTAGGAATAACTTAGAGTTAATTAAACGTCAGTATAATTTGAAATTAAGTTAGCTGAAGTATGTGGCACTAGTACTACCTTACACAGTTCCATTTCTTAAATAGAACATTAAAAACATATTTAGCAACATTATTATGTTTAGTGATAACACATTCATGAAGTCTTTGATGATCACTGTATATTAGAAAAGGAGGATATTTTAAGAAATGTTGCTACATTTGTCAAATTAAAGTTTCAAGTTCTTTTTAGAAACAAAGAAATTAGAGAGAAAACTTGAAAAATTGAGAAAATTATATATCCAAGAAAATAATTACCTTTTTAAAAATAAAACTGTATGTATTTATTGCTATAAAATTAATAACATTATATATCTAACTTTTTCACAGCAGTAAGAACAAACTTTAATTTCATTTTCATTTGTTCTTGAGTTTGAATACAGTATATTATACAGTAAAAATGAATAGAATATTTTCAATAACACTATTTTGCAGAATCACCTGTAAGTTTACAAGAAGATTTACTTGAGTTAAAGGAAAAAATTCTCCTGCTCCACAAACCAGTATTTTATAGAACAGAAAAAGACTTAATTTCTGTGGGTCCATGAAGAGCAAAAGCCACCCTAGAGTAGTCTGCTGAGCAGTGCATCAATAATTATATAGTTATTAAAAGAAGGACAAATTTATCTTGGAGTCAAGCAAGGTGCTCAGTACCCACAGCTCAAATTTCACATTATTACATGCTTAGACTTTTTAGGTGCCTGTCAGTCACAGTCCAGTTTCTCAAACTAAATCACATTCCTATGATTCGCATATACCTTGAAATGAGGTCCCTGAGGAAGGGATTTATAGCAGGATATAAGCAATTAGGAAATTAGAGGCATAGTGGTTTACCCTAAAGCCTTATGCAGCAATGTGAGGGAGGCATTTCTCCTCACATCTAACATCCCATATCTGAAAGCTGGAGACCTAAGTTATTTTAAAAAACAAAAAAACAACCCAAGGCACTTTCAGTTCTTCCTTTCAAAAAACAGCAAGGACATTTCATCACATTAACAGCTGAGCCTGGGATGTAAATGTCATTGAGATATATAAAACTTGAACACAATTCTTGCTCCAGCTTAAGTTCCTTTCTCACAGATGTGTCAACACACATCAACTCAAAGGTCTTGTTTTGGTGTTTTAATGCAAAAGATTTACCATAAATGACAATACAAACATAAACAAAGTTTTTCAGATCCTGCACTGGTTTAATCAGGAAATTATCATTAAGATAGGCAGCTCAGTCAAGAATGGAGAGCTTCTTCAGCTTCCCAAGACAAAGATCTGTAGGGAGGAGAGAGAATTTCAAGACAGAAATCATGAATTGTGTTAGACACGTAAGTATTGCATAAGTCCCTCAACAGCTCTATCACCAAATGTTATTCTCTTTCTCATTAGGCCATTAAATTGCTCACTAATTAGAATTTGTAATGAAGGAGTCCAAGAGGGGATTTGGCTAGAGCTGAATATTTTATGAAAAAATCAACATAGAATCAGGTAATTGATCTTAATGCCTACCTCTGCACTGGTGATTTAGTTTTGAAATACAAATCCAAATTTCTCCTAACAATGTACTTTATTGTGCAGCTGTAACATTTCTTTCTTATATATAGCAGCTGTAAATCTCTCACACTGAACACAAAAGAACTGTGTATTGTAAAGAGATACTAAAACAAAGAAACTATTGAAGCCAAAAAGGAATTAACTTAGAAAAAAAAAGCAAGCCCTGAAAGGCTTTATTTGTAGTTTCTCAAGTTCCTATGACATCTCTCTATTTTAATCATATCATTCTCATGGTGATTGAGTTATTTGATTGATTTTAGTGACTGCCTTTGTCAAAGCTTTAGTGAAAGACTCAGTTCTTTCCAGCGATCTTCTTTATGCATGCTAAAATTTTGTGATTGAGAAATGAGATTTTTTGGGTAGTGTTAAGGTTTTATGGACATTTTGGCCTCATTTTCAGGTGTAGGTAAAACATCTCTACAATCCTTCAGCTGCCTACCCCTAAATTACAGAGCAGCAGTGATTTGAGACACTATATTTCTGCACCTCACTGAATGTGCATAAAGACTAGATGGAGGCAGTATTATTTCTTACAGTAAAATTTCAAAATCAAGTCTGATTGGAAGAATGTAGTCTATCCACTTGAGTTAGCGTAAGCTGTGAAGCTGCCATCTCATGATTTCAAAAGATAAGTATGGTTAGGCAGAGCAACTCTCAACAGCCTAGACTAAGAGTTATCCCTGCCTGTGCCGTGTGTACATCATCACATCCAATTGTAGAGTTGTCTTTCTCTAACAAGGATAACTTAGACTATAAACTAGGAAACTACATGCATACAGGTTGTGGGTCCAATCTTGATCATTAGATGCCTAATCAGAAAGCCCTGACATTACACTTTGTGGAGGTTTCAGAAACCATTGAAAGAATTAGTGCATTCAATTCTGAGGTCTTCAATTTCAAAAGGATGTTGGTAAATTTAGTGTGATTCAGAGAAGTATTCTGAGCTCTGCTGAGTGATATGTCCCATAAATACTAATTGAGTTTCATTTATTTAATTTATCATAAAATATTTAGGTGATAACTGTGAGACAGTAAAACAATGCATACAAGGGAAGATAGCTGATAGAAGTTTATTGTACTTAAATAAAGTCACAGATAGTATAAAGGGATAAAACAGAAGGAAGCTAAAGCTGGCCAATTTACTTTAGAAATAAAGTGCAGACAGATAGTCACAGAAAGGTTAGGTATCAATGGATCAGCATACTATCCATCAGTATTAGATGTTCAGTCAAGTCTAATTTCTACTAGAAGACATAGATCCTTTACATTAATGCCATGGGCTTGATGTTTTCTGCACATATATAGGTTTCAAGGCTGAACAGAGCCACAGTCTGACTAGGGAAAGGGATGGGCAGAAGCTGGACAAAACATCCATCCCTGCAGGCAGACCTGATAGGGAGACAGCAGCCTATCTCCCCAAGACACGTTTTTAAAGGTTGTAACAATGAAGATGTGGAGGAAAGAAAGCAGCTTCCCAGGCAACTTTCTTGAGCAGTAGAGCCATACAGTGCCTTTTATTAAGGAAAAAGTGTAAATTTTAAACAACTAATAGTATATTTTTTTAATATAAATGTGTGAGAAAGACAGTGTGTGATAAGTATCTTCTTAGTTTATGGACAAGTTGTTGACAAGATGTCTCATTTAAAGGCTGCTGCCTTCTCCAGTCATCATTTCAGCTTTTTTGAAGTTATCAGTGTATTGTAAGGATAGTTTTAGAACTCTGTTCTCCTTTCTGTTCCTTTACCTTTGGTAACATGTATGAACTGCCATCAGACCATTGCTAATCCTGATATGTTGGGAAGCAGTAAAAAGGAGAGAGAGGGAGAGAAAAAGGAAGGAAGAGTAAGGAAAAGAAAGATACTTTCCTCTCCCTCCCTCTTTCACTCTTCTTTCCGCATGTTCAGGCACACAGTTAAATATCATTTGCAAAAGCAGATGTCCTCTTTAATGACAAGTGAATAAGGAGTTGGAAAATCTGCAAACATTGATAACTGTTTTTTTTTTTTTAAATGGCAAAAGAGCCTCACCATTCTCTTTGAGTTATCAATAGATGTAAGAGCATCTTATATTTATTCCAAACTAAATATAGACTTAATTCTTTCATTCCATCAAACTTGCAGAGACCTGTTGGGAATTAGTAATATATGCACATAGTGTACTTGGTTTCAGAGTGTGAATGTTCTATTTAAAGGTATCATCAGTACACTTCTTTCAAAAATCATGAAAATGAAAAATAAATGCATTATGTTTTGGTACTTTCTCCTAGTTCCTACAGCAGTTCCTGACTAGTACTGCGTTTGCAGTCCTTACAGATGTGAAGAGAACAGTTTTGTTTTTATGAGATTATTAACCACTTAATGAAGTGGAGCTTTAAAAAGAATATCCAGTACTGTGGAACACAACATTCTAACTGTGAAAAAAGTGAGAAATAATTTGTGATACCTGGATGCAGTAGACAGACTACTGCTGTGGGAATAGCCTCAGCTGTGCAGCCTGTTACATACAGCATAATTATTTAGGATCCGTTTGGCATGAGCATGGGCAGTGTTGTGAGAATGAGCTGTAGAGATGCAGATCATAAACCACAGAGAAACTAGACCCTTTAACAGCTGAGCTGTTCAAAAGATTGTTTTGGGTTTTTTAAGAAACCCACAGTTACCCTGCTTGGCTTCCACGCGCACTGCACTTGAGATTCCTGTGTACTAATGAGAATCTCTAATCAGGAAGCATATTTTCAATTAGGCACTTGTTGTTCCAGCTGTACTAGGTACTTACAATCACTACAGAAACTATTAACTTCATAAAAGAAATACAAATAGCTCTGACACAACCCCTGTAGGTATTATGAAGTTTATACTCCTAAGGGACTAATGCCCATAAAACTTGTGAGCCATCCTTTCAGATGAGGCAGGGTACCTACGCTACAGGAGTAGCAGAATTATATTTGGGTGTAGGAAATAAGCACAACATCTAAGTTATACCTGTGTTTTGTGGACACATCTATGAGAATATCAGACAGGAGTCCTAAAATGGTTTTGATACATATCTTAAGTCCCTCAAAAATTCTTGAGTCTTGTATCATCCTACTGCAGCCATACACAAAATGGAGCAGATCCACTGAGACTTTGGGATTTCTAATCCTGTTAAATGCAGAGGGAAACTTCATGCCAGAAACTTCCTCTCCATCTAATCTCTTGTGTAGGAAGTGATCTTCCCCTTTCTAACAGCATGCAAAATGAGCAAAACACTGAAAACATTGTCCCCTACTCCTGATGAATAATAGGAAGAATATTTGGATTTCATTGCCTGTAGTACAGCTGGTGAGGAGAGCTGGCCCTCAGGCTCAATTCATTTATCACTGCCCCTTACTTTAGCTATTATCTTGTTTATCTGATAGTGAAAAATGCTCACACACAATTGTGTACATGGTGACAGGGAGATATCCCATGAGGGCTCACCTGTCTATAGAAGGAAAACTGACCTGATTCAAAAGAGGCCTTGTCTGAATGTCATTTATGGAGATGCTAGCTATAATGGCTGTGTTGTCATTACTTTCAGGTGGCCAGATTTAAGATTGTATTTTGATTAGCAAGTGAGCAATAATTACTCTCCCTGGGACTGAGAAAGCAAAACAATCCTGGTCCAGGTACTTAGCTCCTATTGGGAAAGTGTGGCAGACGCTAACATAACTCTCTGTACATGTCACTGAAGCATGCATGACATTTCCACTGCTAGTAGCCAAAAGGAGAGAAGTTAGTCCCTAAAGTCCCATTTCCACTGATTATCAAGAACTCCCAAAGAGATTTTTAAAAAGCTGGGTCAGTTCTCCAGAGGGGGTCATTCTATGAAGCTCTCCAATGCTTTATTTTTATTATTCTGAAAAAGTCCTGTCAATTATCTGCAGCAAAACACTCATTCAATTAACAATCTGTGTCATCTGGAAGTATTTAAAGATAACTTCAGCCTTTCTGTATCATGGCCTTTTTTAACCTAAACTGCACCTAAACTGCAGCCTTGTTGTTCTAGACTTATGTAGTTTATTTATAGCATGGAATGAGATACCCATTAGCAGTTACATTTGAGTTTTAAATTCCATTTTTAAAGCAATTTAGGATGTGATTCATGAATAAGAGCTAAATTAAGAGCCAGGGACTCTAATTCTGTCTTTCACTATGAAGTTTTCTGTGACTCCTGACTCAACCACAGTCAGCTTCCAGCTGTCCTATTTACAAACAATCTCTCTATTGACAAAACAGTCTGTCAGTAGCTATTTAATGCATTGTGATGATGATCTACATGGTATTAAAAACATTGCTGCTGTGTGCCCCTCTGGGAAAGTGACTGTTGTGGACTACTGTTCAGTCCTTATTATACAGAGTGGCTTGTCCCATTAATATAGTGCTGTTGCCTGAATAAAAAATATCATCCAGTTCTGTCCTTACAAATAAGTGGACCTCCTGTGGTTATATCCTGAAAAGTAGGAATTTTCCCATTAGGAAATTTTCAGATAAGCTTTACTGTACTTTTTTCCATACATTTCAGTTTAATTTCATAGTTTAATGTTTGTTCACTTGTACAACAGGGGAACACATTTTCACTGGACAGAATATTGACTCTCTTCTTCAACTGCAATACTGAACAAAGCCAGAGTTGTTATAGAAAAGTTATTTTTTTCCCAGTCTCTGAAATTTTCAGACATATATTTTATATGGCAGCTCTGTTAGCACACCTTAGAATAATGTCTTCTTTCTGTACTATAACATTACATTATTGAATGATGGTAATTATTTATCTGCCACCCTAATTTTCTCCTGTGCTACTACTGCTTTACTGACTTGTTTTTCTGAGAGTCAATAACCTAATTCAAGCACTTAATTTGGCAAATTTTCCTGAATTTTATATTGTTCCAAGGTGTAGACCAAAGTTTTCACAACAAACTTCCTTATTGCTAAAATAGTTGTAGACTCTAATTTAAGCAGTGCAGTTTTTCAGTATTCTGAATAGAATCTGAGCCTCTATGTATCCCTGGAGCATTGCCCTTGAGGCATCACACTGTTTTTTCAGGGTGCTCTTGATAAGTGCAGTGTAGTGATTTTATGCTTGTGCTCTTCTACTGTCATGGGGGAAAGTATCACAGCATTGTTGGAATACAGGATAGTTCATGCTGCCTCATTATTCTAATCCCATATCCCCAGAGATTGTTCTGTCAAAGGAAAATGTCCAATTTCAATAACTCTCTTTTTCTGATCAAATTATTGTCCTTTCTAATTTTTTTTTTCTGCTCTGAGCTATTTTGCTAAGAGTAATTTCCAGTAATTTATCTCTTTAAAAATAATAGCTACCTATTAAGGCAAAATATAATCCATGCCAATCTGAGAAAAGTCTCTACATAATATTCATATTTTTCTGCTGACATACCAGAGGCATGCTGTCACCTAGTGAAATTGAGTGTATTTCACTGGCAGGAGTCTTAATATGTGCAGAGCTGGAGGTGATGAACAGTCACCTTGTCCAAGCCCATTTAGGCTATGCAATATTGACAGCTGCTATGGAGCTTGTCCTGTTGTACTCCTAGGGAGCTATTTTTGACTGCTGTGAATATTGGGTATGAATTGGAATGTCATAAGATACATCAAAGCCTAAATTTATCCTCCATTTTTCTGAAAGTCTCAGACTAAATGTTGGCATAGGTCTTACCCTCTGTCAGTGAGAAAATTTAAGAATTCCATTACTGTAGAAATAAATTAGACTAATCAAACTACAAATATCTTTGTTACTCAAATGTTACACATTGGTCAGAGGTTAATAATGCTGTTTCTCTCTTCTAAATTGCTTTATTTGAACACAAGCCCCATCATATCTGAGTCTGGTAATGAAGAAAATTGTAAGACTATTAGCAAAAGTTGTAAAATAGACCTTGATGAAGAGGGACTAACTAGCAGCTTGCATAAAAAAGTGGAGCTTTAGGGTACATTGTGAAACCCAGTAAACTTGATAGATCACTTATGTACAACTTAAAAATAAAGAAATTTTTAAAAGCCATTTCTAATTACAATAACAACTCCAGACTTTGAAACTCCCATCCCTTCCAATTCGAACAACTCTGTGATTGAAAACTCCATTGTTTAAAGTTGCCTGGGTCAGGCATGACACAGCAATAATCTGGATTCTAAAATGCATCTAACATGCTGATGTTATCCATATTTACAGCTCTGTCCCAGGGCCTATAAAAGAAACTTTCCCTTTTCTTTTTATATTTATCTTGACTATATAGTTCCCTTTTGCAGTTTAAATCTCTTGCTCATTGTGCCAAGAACATTAGTAAAGCATATCTTCTATGCAATACTGCGTACATAGAGAGAATTTTGGTATTGACTGATTTGTGTACCACTCTATTTGGTCACTGCCACAGAACCAAATCAGATTTTTCAGTTGCATTGGTTATACTCACTGCCTTTTATTGCTTATGCTCTAACCAGGGCATTTATAGAATAATATAATGGTTTGGGCTGGAAGTTCCTCCTAACATCTCATAACCTACCCTCTGTCTGTTTAAATCTACCTCTACAGAGGTCTTTGGTCCTATCATATGTTACACTAGATTCTGTAGCTGTCAGCAGAAGTTCTACATTTAGATCTAAGGTCAGCTAGGAACTTTTGATCCCATGGTGTGGCACAGACCAGACCATGAAAACTGGAATTCATCATTTTGGATTACATTGAAATCACAGAAATCATAACACAATTTTATATCAACACCTTGCTCATTACCATACCTGTTGTACAACCAAGGGTGTACAGTGTGTTGCCATGAGCCCTGTAAGAGTTGCACACTTTAAATTAAGGATTTAGTTTCAGAAAACCTGCTCTGAATATGTGTTCTTGAAAGAAGATGGTGGCAAACACAATGGGAGCACAGATCACACTCTTCAGAAATTTACTAGAACCCAGGAGAGCTGAAAGGACATTTCTATTTTTACAATACATGCTCTTTAGGAAATGCCTAGAGTGAACTCAGTGGGGTGCACTCCTTGCTGCACTCTGCTGCATTTACTCTGGTAAGTCTCAGAGACACGTTTTGTTCCCTACAGAATTGAACCAGCATCTTTAGTCCTGGAGCAGGGATTCTGTCTGGTAGCTGAGAAAACTCATCAATCAGTTCAGAACAGCTGAAACAGAAATGCACATATGCACACAGCACATGGACACACACAGAGGAGTTCTCTAGCATTCTGCTGTTGAAGTTGTCAAACATTTCTCCCGGTTTTCTCCCAAATCCCTCAGAAGAGGACTAGCAGCTGCAGAGTCAGGATTATGCACTAGATATTTTGCAGGCAAGATCAGGAGGACAAGTTTCTGTGAGGAAGGGGTTCTAGTTATTTCTTTGAAAGTACACTAAATTTCATGAAGTTTTGAGCTTTTGGGGAAGACTAACCACAATTAGTAAATAAAGTAGATGTCATTTTCCAGCAGCTGGAACTGCTGAAGGGTCCATCTCATCAAACACAAGTACACAGTGCATGCACAGACATGAGCTATATTAAGACTACAAGGGCATTACAAGGATTTTAGGTATTTGACACAGCTTTTAGTGTGCAGGGGGATGAGCAGAACTTGTCTCTATTCAGCAAGGCCTCAGTGTGTCAGCTGGCCTAGTTACATTGTCTTTAGGGGAATTTGACTTACAGTGCTGCCTTTGTCTGTTCTCTTCATTAAAAACAACATGGAAAGCTCTCAGGGCATAACAGCCTGTGATGTAAATATGAAACATCAGCTTTGTGTAGCCCAAATGCCCTGGGAGGTCTCTGAGACTGAGACTTTCATTTAAGACTGAGACTTTCATTTAAGGAGCCAAAATTCTAAGCATATTCCTTCCTCACACATTTACACCATTTTATGTTCCATATCAGTAATACAAACACTCGGCACAAGATCTGCAAATGTACAGTATGAACTCACTTTTAGTATCACACACACCTGTACCACTTCTCTCTTTTGAACAATGCCCATCTCAACCTCTCTGCCTAAATGAATCCACACGCCCCTTTTTTTTTCTTTATTGAATCCTAATACCCTGGCCTTTGCCTGGAAGGCAGCTTTGTTGCAAGCACTAATATCTTCCTCTGCTGTGAAACGACTGTCAAAAGTAGTGACCATTTTGCAGTGTTCCCTATTTGGACATGGTAACCATGGTAAACCTTTTCTCCAGCTCTAATATTAAAGCTATTTTTAAGTGAGTTAAGTCTGTAAATTCAGATGTTATTATGTCTTTATTTGCTGTGGTTTAAATACATCTGAACTCAGGTGAATATATGCCAGAGCATATTCCAGGTTATTGTTTCCCTTAATTGAGGCCTAAGAGTAAAATGCCTATTAATCATCATTTGCAGGACTATAGGTTTTCTGAGTTGGGGTCTTCTTAAAATTTGATCATGGCAGATGCAAATTCTGCCACAAATTTAATATTTTTTTTCTGTGTAGAAAATTTAAGTCCATAAATATGACTATCATATATGATATACATAATTAATTTTTCATTTATTGAGACTAAACATGGTCCTGAATGGATTGTTACAACCCTACATGCCTGGCCAGGCTGTTTGTTTCATTTCTCTTTAGCAGGTTCCAGCATGAATTATTATTTCCTTCCACAACCACAAGATGATCTGTAGAATTGATATATGTCCTTTAATTGGAAATTGGAATTGCAGATGTCTACAAATGGCTTTGTCATTCCCCTTGCTCACTTAAGGAGATATATTGGGTAAACTGACAACTGAGACCTACCAAGTGTTCCCCTCTGTAGTCTTTTCCATCACTGTTGAGTGCTTTGTTGACTTTCATCCATAAAAGGTCGAGGGGTCTAAATGCGTCAAATTTTTTTTCTCTTACTTGACAAATTCATAGCTGAAACGCTTTGCTGAAGGCTACAACTTTGTCATGAACATTGAAAACTTTCAGCTCTAATTTGAAGTCAGTAAATCATGAGAAAATATCAAGGATGTAAATGATAGCAAGGTCATGACTCATTTTCAATATGAAGTACTTCAGAAATACGACAATCAAGAAGGCAAGCAGCCTTGAATGAAGATGTAAACTTTGTTGGCTGTTGAACAGATCTAAAGACTTCAGTGCCTTCACTGCTGAACTATACCTACAGATGCACATCATACTTTTCATGCTGAAAAGTAATTTTACTACCTGGCAATGTTTTCTGTTGAAGACTGGGATGCTCCTTGTGGATATTGACATTTTACAAATTTGGTAGCTAAGATTAGCAAGTTGAGGTGTCCCTGAACATGCAACATCCAGGCAACTTTAAAGATCTCTAGGGGGATGTGGCAGCTTGCAGATTCTTGTGCAACATCAAAATTTTGTAAGAAAATGTGCTTTTTCCCAAAAATGTGGATTTTTTAATTTCTGCATCTGTGCATCTGCATAAAACAAATTTAAGGACCAAGAAAACTCAAGGACAACTATGGGAGACAGCATGAGGCTGAATTAGTACCTCTTTTCTTTACCCAGAGAAGTTTACTTTAACTCTGTTTTGGGAAAATTGTGAAAACACCTTCGTCAGCCCACAAGACAAGAATGAATTTATGAGCGAAGAAAAAAAGTTACACCAGTGTCAAGGTTTTAAAGGAAGAAATTTGATTAAAATAAAGGTATCTTATTCATTTAAAAGCTAGGAAAGGCCAATAGATGCACAAATCCATTTATAATCACATTATGTGATTTTTGTGTCAATTACAGGCAAAAAAAAAAATAAACACAGAAGGGTTCCAAGTGGGTTCAATGATTGTTTCTAATTATCCTTCACTATGGGTCTCTGCTGCTTTGGCAGGTTACTTCCTTATGTATGAGGCTACCATCTCTACAAAGAAGCTTGGTGCCTGCTAAGATCCAGTGCATTAAAAAATAGCGTGCTGCAGATTTCTCCATTTAAGTTTGAAACTACGTTGAATATTCTCAAGTAATTGTCAACAGTGATGGTCTGCAGCTCTGCTGTAAAGATTCCACAAAATTCAAGAGCAAGTATTTAGCAAGTGAGCATGCAGACTACACAAAGGAAAAAATAGTGATGCAAAAGCTTTATATGTACAAAAATCAGGACTATGAAAATAGTCTGTGGTTGTCGACAAAGGGGAATTGACAAAATGTTATAAACAATGAAAAGATCCCAAAGGTTTAGTCATTTGAAAGTGGAACCGGAGAGCTGCAGGCAGAAAGTTAATTTAGTACCTGATTAAAGTGTTGGTAAGGAAAGGGCAGGAAAGCGATGCCCATTTCAACCCTAAAACCGAACCACTTTTTCTTTAAGAATGTCTGTAAAGACATTGGACAACATTGAAGCAAGAGTTTGAGATCTACAAACATGAAGCCAAAGAACAAGAAAAAGGTGCCCACGTATCAGTCGCCTGGCATGGAAAATCAGAGCCTACCTTCAAAGTGTGCTGCTATGACAGAGTATTGTGTGCGTGATGAAAAACACATTTGAATGCATTTCTTACTGAGAAACAGCACATCATGTTATCTGAACTGCTCAAGGCAAGTCGGAGTTCATGTTTGTGTTTCAAACTAAACTCACTACTTGACATTTTTGTATTTGAGCTTTTTAGAACTTAGAATGCATTACAGAATACTGAGATAAAAAGCTTAAGGTTTGTTGTCAAAATTAATTGCTTTCATCTATCTGCTTCTATTTGACTCATAAATGGACTAAAAATACTTTGACTATCCATCTTACTTAAATTAAAAGATGTAAAATTATCTATCCAATAATATGTGACTATATCTTCATTTTGAAAACAACCTAAAACTCACATTTATTTTTGGTCCAGGTTACCCTGCACTTTTTGTGGGCAAAAGGGTAGTTTCATGTGTGAAGCAAAGTGGCAGTTTCACTCTGTAGTTATAAAACCATGCTTCTGATTCACCTGAGAGTTTAAAAAGAGCTATTTTAAGCATCTTAGTCCTTATGCAATTGTACTATGCATAGTGAGAAGTTATTTTAAAAAGGTATTCTGCAACACTGCTTAAAATGTTTATAATATCTCACCCATGCGTTTAACTGGCCTTCTCTGTGGTTTTTAGTTGTGGTTTTGCTTGGTTTTTGTTTGGTCATGTTTTTATAGATAAACATGTATTAAATATTTGCCAACCTGATGCAGGCAACTCTACCTAGATTATGGAATATAATCTTTCCTTGTCAGTCAGCAAGGGATTATGAAAACTTCTACACTCTTTTAGCATTCAAAACAAAGTAAACAACCCTTTCAGTGCTGGCATTATACAAAAGGTCATAAAATGTGAAGTTGCTTTGAGGTGAGAGCTACATAGACTGTAGACTCTGTTACCAAAATGTTTTAAATTCCTACCAATGGCTTTGATCCTGAAAATATACTAACACTCACAGGTGTGAGATCAGCATAAGCATAAATAATTTGTAGGACTGAAACCTAGCATTTGCAAATTTTTCATGTAGATCTTATTTTGTGGAGTTTTAAAATGGAAGATGTGAGATGTCACTTTTTCTTATTTTATTGTGCTAAAACATCAATGATGTACATTGAAGTACAAAGTCTCATGAAA
Organism: Polioptila caerulea; assembly: GCA_013397295.1. Taxonomy (NCBI): domain Eukaryota; kingdom Metazoa; phylum Chordata; class Aves; order Passeriformes; family Certhiidae; genus Polioptila; species Polioptila caerulea. The sequence continues at coordinate 2,977,816 of VYXF01010429.1, read as the reverse complement.
GAGTTTTTTTAAATTTGTTTAAAAGTGCTTCAGACATCTGTTGAACAAATGAAGAAGATTATAGTAGTTTAGGGCTGTCAGAATCTATGTTGTCTAGACAACAAGCTTAAATTGAAAAACAAAAATTGGGAAATAATTAAGTTCCAAATCTACAAAGACATATGCACATGCCTAATATTATTAATTGACCAGTCCACTGGTTTATTTTCATACACAAAATTTAATACAGGTTGTTTTATGGAATTGATCATTGATCTCCAATTTTAGATAGCTGTTTTGATTCATAGTTTAAATATATAGTGTAATACTTCACTATGAATCATTTTCTACTGACAAACTGGAGAGCTCCAGTGCCAAAAACTGATCTTTCCTTAGTTCATTTTATTGGTTAAAAAATAATATTCCTTCAGACTGATTAAAATTTTGACCATTAATTCTCCAGCAAAATATGTGAGTTTCAAATTTCAGATATAGAGAGGCACACCAGTCTTTTAATATGTACTTTTGGAAAGGTATTGAAAAACACTGACCTTCTATGATATCTTCATATTATCTACCCGGAGAGCATTTCAATCAGTCTTTAATAATATTTTCCAAAATGTTAACTGTGTCAAGGTGTCAGGTCTGGACTAGGCATTACTCCTGATTTCAGAAGGTTTTGTGCCACAAAAACGCACAGTAATTTAACTAATGAAAGAACTCATATGGCTGTCATACAAAATGATAAACACTAGTAAATATTCTACCAACCATATTCCCCCAGGTAACTCTCTCTGTGGCAAATAATTTCAGCATCAACTAATCAAAAAACCTTCTAAAAGTTGATTGAAAAGGCAGCCCTTAAACATCTTTAAGTTTCAGTTTATCTTTCTGTATCTTTGCTTATTTTTATGTCCTTTCACACAATTTTCATCTTTATGTCTTTCATTCCTCTCTCAGATTTTCCATTATTCACTGTTTTTATCTGCTCCTTTTCCCATTCAGTGTTTTCTTTCCTTACATTCTTTGTTTCACAACACCCCTGTTTTAGATGTATTAGGAATGTGGCAATGACTGTGCACATTATTCACTTCTAAATTCCTCCCCTCACACCATCCCTATCTTTCTCCAGAGCCTAGAAAACAGCAGCTTTGTCTCCCCATAACATAAAGCAACGTTAAAGACACAATCTTCTTCAACAGCTCTGCCCTCCACAGCTAACCTCTTTGGGACCAGTTTCGTGCATCCACTTCTGAGATTTAACTCTAAGACAATAAAACCCTGAGGCATCTCTACTTACACCAGTTCAGTGCTGTATGATCCCAAAACAGACTCCTGAGCTAGAAATCTACAGATTTTCCCCAAAGGGCATCTTGCTTCTGCTTGAAGGTGTATGTCATCGTGTGGGAATGATGAACTTTATGCTCCTGGCTAAGGGGCAAGCGATACACTTCCATTGGGATGCTTAGTTCAGTGAACATGACAACTCTGCACCAACAGGCAGCATCCAAATGCAATACCTAAAAAAATGAGTGGCAGTATTTGTGCTGCCCTCGGGCACACTTTGGATGGCCAACAGCCACCCAGTACCTGTGCCTGTGACCAAATTTGAGAAACCTCCAGATCCACTGGGAGTTTCAACCAAACTGCATCCTTAGCTCACATGAACAAGTACTCGTGTCCGGGGTATTTTAAGTTCTTCTGTACCTCACAAAAGCCCTCTTACTTGGTATGTAAGATCCTAAAGCTCCTATCCCATAAAGCTTCTCTCATTACTTACCTTGTACAGCTCATTTAAAAGCTTTCACTGCAGTCCTGTGGTGACAGCTCCAACACTGTTGACAGATACATTGCATGTTGAGCCTGGCAAGGATTGAAAAGTGTCACCACCCACAATTAAGAGACAAAGAGTCACATTAGCTATAGTCTTCTCAGCGGCATAGTCTGTCCTACACCAGTTAATAACTGTCTTTGTGATTTTTTTACCTCTTTTTACCTCTTTTACCTTTACCTCTTCTCTCCTCCTCTGGATGTTTACGTGCCTGTGTGCATGTGTGATACAGCACAACTGTGCGTATTTAGATCTAAGTGCCGTAAAAACAGTGAAGCTGGGGAAAGTCTTAGCTGGGGCCCCAACCCATGCAAACTCCTGAGCATTAATTCAGGAGCTGCTGCTGCACTCGGCTCTTACTCTAGCCTGAGGTATGGAGGCTGTGTGCTGTGCCTGGCATTGCATTTTTCCTTCCTGACTTGTCATTCTGGCCTGACCTCAGACATGTTTCTTCACTACAGACTTACCCCTTCATCATTGGGCCGTTAGCTGAATCTGGTTATTCAATCCTTTCTTTCCTCTTTTTTTGGGGTGCTATGAGAGAGAGACTTCAGCCTGAGGGTGAGGGCACTGCCTTTCCAGACTAGCTGTCACCATTGGCTCCTGGCTTGCACTCCCTAACAGAGCAGCCTGCTCTGTTTCCTGGCAAAATCCTCCAGAGTAGGAAACCCACTCTTTGGTGCCCTGAGACAGGCATTATTTTGTCTGTACAGGTAGTGACATCCATCCTTCAATCTGTTCCAGTATTCATGTGCTCCATCCATCCTTTGAAGCATGAACATCAAAGTACAAGGCAGGAGATAGATGTATAAAGCCATCAATCATCCTGCCTGCTGTAACTGGAAGGCCTCAGGCAGGTATTCCCAACCCCACACATATACAGGTGTCAGATCCTTGCAGCTGTCCAATATCTGTCCTACGAGTGCTTGGCTGTATGCAGGAATGGCTTTTTCTCTCACATTGAGGCTCAGACCAGAGACTCAGTCCTGCTGAGATTTTCTGAGGACAGTTGCTGAATCGCTTCAATAATGAAGTTCTTCATGTTCAATAACATGAACTTACTCCAAGGACAGAATTTATTGTCATGTTGGCTACAGGATGGCATTCTGGGTTCCTTAAGGACACGCCAACCCAGCAATGTGTTCAGCATCATGGTCTACCAAAGTCCCTGGAAACCTGGAAGGGGCTGACTCTCTGAGGTCATGAGGAACAGTTTCACCAGGAGCAGATGATGTAAGAAACTATTACATGCAATAACTAGTTTTGCTCTGACCAGTACTGTTAGTGGAAATAGACCCAGGACCCAAGGGAAAAAAAACCCAAATGTGGCATCAGAGATTGAGCAATAATGTTGCCAGGTGAATTATTTCAGCACATAGTCTTAAGGAACGTACTGTTTCAAAATTTCCTTTAATGTTTAGATTTATGACATTGAAAGTTGGAAATAAATGGAAATAAGTCAGTTTTAAGAAGTCCTAAAAAACATTTTCCATCTTTCATTTGTGCAGATTGTTTCTGGTATATTCTGATTCTAGTTTCTAGTATATTCTTCAGTATTTTAAATTGAACTGGAGGGGAAGCAAAAAAGAAACCTATTAGTCACTTAGCTACTACCATTAGCATAAGAGCTATTATACCTCACTACTTCCAATGGATATATAAAATACAGTTCCTGATACAATTGAAACCTTTGATCCTTTGACAGAGAATGGAGCTATTATTTACATAAATGTAATGGTTCAGAAAGCAGAAGAAAATGGATTTTTCTGCAATGTACCGTGCACATTAGAATTATCAAGGAGTTTTCAAAAGCAAAAAAGCAAGAATAGAAATTCAAAGAAACAAAAGTCTCCTTACACCATATTTCCGACTATGAATTAATAGGTGTATATACAGATATACACATACCTTACTGCATTCATATAGGAAAGCCAAACTAGTATTGGAAACAGAAAAATAACTTCACACTGAGCAGTTTTTTTTGCAATTCCATTTCAATGAACAAGTCTGGGGCAAAATATATCAACTTGGCACTCATTTATTCCCCGATCTTTATATTTGAGATTATCATAATAAACTGAATGAAGAAAGAAGCACCTTTTAAAACTACTGATTATGAGAGCTTGCTGGTGAATGTGATATTGCATGAGCTGTGGCCATCTATGTCCTAGTGTTATATACACTTGCCAGTGAGGTAGGACAGTCTCAAAAAGACCTGTAAGAAAAGCAGGGTATTGCACTAAGAAAACAAGGTTACCATTTGTAAATGGAGATGTAACCACAAGGGCCAACAACCTAGGGATTTCTAAATTATGAGTGTATGCCTGAAAATTCAAACACTAAAATGCAGCTGCCAGGTATAATGTGCAGGAACGTTTCACTCAGTCTCAATCTTCTATTGCAAAGCACGTCTCCTCATGTCAAGCATGGGTTTGCATAGCTTGCCTGATTAAAGATGTATTTAATTATCTTCTGAAATGGTATCAAGGAGAAATATAAAATTACAGAGAAACACTTGAAGAGCTGTAGAATTTCAGAAACTAACTATTTAACAAAGCAAAACACTGATCTGTAAGTGTGCAATTTGTAGCTTCAAATAAATTTTAAAGCTTGTCTCCTTTTTTGAGTAATGGCCCTGTTTCTTTTTTCAGATAACAGGTGTATTACACCTGTTTTCAGGCATAAAAAACTTGCTTTTGGCATAAACTAATTAGTTTGCTTTTTTTTAAATTTTGTATTTCGTTAAAAAATATAAAGAGACAGTACTTGACAATAATACTGACAAGTCTAATGGAAGATTTATTTGTCTTTCTTAAGTGACTAATACCTCACACGTAGGTATAAGATTAAACTGAGTGTTTTTCAGGTGTAGTAATGCATCTAAAGTTGAAAGGTTGTGCAGTTATATAGCCAGTATTTATTAATTATGGTTTTTACTGTGGGATCCAATGTTGCATTTCAGTTAGGGACAACTTACAGTCACTCATAATCTAAGGGCAAAAGTTATTTACTGAATTGAAAATATAAATTCTGTATTGCATGCATTTCCCTCACAATCAGAGGTGCAAATCCAGCCATGCTCTGTCTTCTATTGACACACTGTAAGAGTGCTCTGTTGTGCCTCCCACTCCCCAGACTTCCCAAGTTAATTTCCCATGTCAAGAAAGAAATAACAGAAAAGAGCTTTGACTTTTAATTTTGATACTTCAAAATTAAAAGCCCTAAGCTTTGAAGGTCCTTTCTTAAAAATTCTGAAAACTGCTCAAGACTAAAGATATTTCTGGAGAAATATGTCTCCATCATGTAAATTCATTCAAGCAGAAAGAAATAGCATCATCAGGGAACTTGAGGGTTTAAAAGTATACCAAAAGGTGTATGAATTGTCTTCATTACTTGCAACTGTAACGTAGTTGACATGCTAGGTCAGAGAAAAGGTCTGTCTTATGAAAGATGCTGTTTTCAGCAGTGGTCATAACAGATGTTCAAAAACACCAGGGTAAGAAACAGCAAGCATTCATGAATCTTCCCTATGACACCTTGCCAGGTGCCCTGACTATCACTGGTGCACTGTGCTGAGGAGTATGCTAAAGATAAATCTGCTCTCTAGATTTGAATCCAAGGTAAAAACTTACTGCTGTTCTTGGAGAAGTGGCATTCCTTGCTTTGGAAAAAAAGATACTTCCTTCTACTTTTAGACCACCAAGGCTCTGGGATATTTTTTACTGATATTATATATTAGCATTTTGGTGGTAGACAGGAACTTAACCTACCAGTGAGCTGGACAGATGCAGGTTTTCTTTAGTGTACCAAGAGACGACCAAAAGCCTACTGAGAAGGAGGGCGCATTGGCACAGAAGCAATGCCAAAATATCTGAATTTGCATGACTCCCTGATGTCTTGGACTGTGAACAGTGACTGTGGCTTGGCTGTAAAATGCCAAGATACACTTTTCTGTTTGATTTAAAGAGAAATTCTGATTTTGCTATCTCTGTGGAAATCTTTGAAGGCAGGTAGGGGGATGGGGCCTGGAGCTGTTGGGAAGAGAGAATTTTCTTACTGAAATACAAGGTCAAAAAGCCAAAGACCTCCAGGACATATCAGCGAAGTTCAATCTTTTGATCAAGTGATTAACACCAGAAAAAGATGGCATTGTGTTTTAGAGAGGAAGATTTCCACTAATATTCTTCCTAGACAACAAGAATAGATAGCTTGGCCAAGGAACACAAGAAATCTGTGGCAACATCTGAAAAGCAGTCAAGATTTTGTCAAGTTTTATAGCAGACAGTCCTCTATGTCTTATTCAATGTAACTGAAATATTCTTTAAGAACTGAAAAACTGAAATCCTCTGAAACCTTAAAAAAGTTAATATTTTATTTTCGGTTAATGAAATGCCCTTCATACTGAATTATTCAAACATCAACAAGAAATTGGTTGAAATGAAGTTTCATCTAGCCATGAGATTTCAGATCATATGGAAAGTGACAATATTTTCACTCATCTTTTCGTCTGCCAAACTACCAAACATGCAGCACAATGGGAGGAGCAGAGGCACAGGGCAGTCCTTAACTGCTGCCCATATGTAGGAGGTGAAAATAGCCAGAAAGATATTGGTTTGGTCATGAACACTCACTTTGGAGTGGAGCACAGCAAAGAATGCAGGTTGTGAATCCTTAACCTTTCATGATGCAGCCTTTGTCTGGGGGAGCAAAGCAGCAGTTCCTTGCTTGGGGCAGAGCCAGAGTTGAGTCCAAAGCCAGCAAAGTCCATCTGTCATATCTGAAACAGATTGGGCAAGTTTGTAGCACAGATTTACACCATGGGCAACAACTGTGAAGAAACACAGAATTATAGTAATTTTCACTGTTTTGAAATTGCAGCTTTCTTAAATAGAGGCACAGTAATTTTTTTTTATTTTTTTTTTTTTTTTAGTGTGGGAAACATAAATACAGATATAATCAAGTCTCATTGGAAAAGCTGCAAAGTGGAATTACCCACCTTTAGCTGCTTGGCTATAGAACCATGTTGATACCCAATTTCTACCTTGGTAAATCTCACCATTTATTTCTGTGTAATAACACAATTTAAAAAAAGAAATAGGGACACTTCTAGTGCCTCTCAGGACTAGTTTCAAAATAAACAGTGGCAAATACTCTGTGGAGAAGAGTAATGTTGAAATTTTTATAAAAGAGCAATTGATAAGTCAACTCACAGCAGTAAATACTTCATTGAGGAGCCAAGGGAGTTTGCCTATACCTCCTCCACTTCAGTATCTAAAGGAAAGGTAAATCTTGCCTCCCTAAATCTGCAGAGTTTTAGGAAAACCTCACTGCAGTCTTTAAATCATACCTCCATCCTAGAAAGCAACAATTTAAAGTCAGACTCTCGCTAGCAGTTGCTACTGACAAACTGAAGTGCCCTAAAAAAGCTGTATTTTGCTAATTTTAGGTAGCCCCTGTCTCATTTTAAGCCCCATGCACTGACACAGAATAGGGTTTCAGAATCAATCACTTTGTATTCCAACACCTGCATGTGGCAAAGTGCTTCTTTCAATCTAGTCTAAGTCCTGAGCTGTATTGGAATGACGAACATTTTCGATGATCAGCTATGCAATTATTAAGGATGGTTTATTTGAATATAATTTTAGCAAATTATGAGAAGATGGCTTTAAATATTCAATCTTCTTTTTCCACTGCAACACACGTACATTAATTTATGTTATTTATAATTCTATAAAATTAGTCTGCTATAACCATATATTAAGAAAGTAATTGATTCAGTAAAATTCTATCTCATCACTTGTTTTTTCACAAATGAGGAAAGGATTAATTATTAAATGATTAATTTTTATTAAAGTCATTATACTATTTATGGATATTATTACTTTTCCTGATTTCTTTAATTTCTTAATTTTTCACATAATTTGTGCTTATCTTTATTCAGGACAGGTATTTCCATAACTGAACTCTTCATCCACATGCAGTCCAAATCTCATATTTTATGTGTTTATTCCAGTAAATACTCTACAAAACACTCTGACTTGTCTCACATATTTTAATTTCTTCTGTTATTTTAAAAAATATGCCTCACCAATGTTGTTATTAAGATTTTCCTTAATCTGATTTTGCTGTCTAGTCTAATCCTGCCTGAAATATCACACAAATATGTCTCCATCTCACACCCTTATAATTCTCAGTCCCCTGCTCCCCATTTCTCTCTGTTCCTGGCAATTAATTTCCTACATCTGATTTACTGTCAATCATTCCTGCTTAACACCCACCTGTTTCATTCTAGATGACATTCCTGGGTACCTCTAATACTCTTCTTTCTTATGATTGCTAATGAAGTCTAGACTTCTCTAGAGGAGAAGATGAGAAAATGGGAGAAATTATATTCAAGCTCTGCTAGCAGCTGCTACCATTCAAGACAGCTGCTGAAAGGTACTACAAACAGCATCAACCAGTCTAAGGCCACATGGACTGAAAGAATAACCACTCCTTTTCATTTATCAGCTTTATTTCTCTCCAGACTTTTTTCTTTTTTGCATTTGTTTTACCCCATGGGATCACCTGCCCTTCTGTCATTCCTCATGAGCTTGGATTCTATTTCTGTACTTACTACCACACCCTTCAGTATTGTAATGTTATTTTTATACTCTATTTGTCACAGGCAGACTTTTTCACAGAATCATAGGATGGTTTGGGTTGAACAGACCCTAAAAGATCATCTAGTTTAAGGATAGCACACTTTCAGTATGTTGTACATCCCAGCATCTTATGACCTCCCTGTGCCCTTTCATTTCTGTCGATGCCTCAGTACTAGCCAATGTCTTCCATTTTTTATACCCAGCCCCTCTCCAAAAAAATCATTAAACTCTCTTTATGAACAGGCTCCTTGGGCTGGATGCCATGGCTGAAACTCTCAGCTTTGGTCAGCAAATGGAACACTAACCATCCATCAACTGTGAGCAGAGATTTCCCTCAGCAATAAGTCCACTGTCCTGGCACAAAATACAGAGTCTACAAAGCCCAACCCAGTTCTGCCATCATAGACTTTGTCACTTTATTCACTTGAGAAAAAAAATTAAGCTCTATCTATATCCAGAAGAAGATTCAAGTATGCTATTTTTTTTAAAGTGAGGTGTTGGGGTTTTCACCCTTAAGGCAGGATTTTCCCTTTATTTAAGCTGTTGACTATCATACCCCACTAAGTCTATGATCAAAGCGAAGAATTTTGTTTACTGTCACTTGAACTACACTGAGCTTGACAGAGACTTTGTCAAAATCTGACAGGCTCTGCAATGGAAAGTATTACACGCTGTGAACAGAGAAATCGAGCATAGTGCTAGGGAACAACAGAAATAAAAAACCATACAAGGCTTGGACTGAATTGCATAAGCCAGCCCACTCTTACCCTTAGACTGCTTCAGCTTTGATTGCAGCATGCATGTTGTTTGTGGAGTGCAGCTGGGGGATACACCTCTCCTGGAGCTTACCTCTGAGGACTTCAATCTGTAAACATCCTCCAGCTGATAGTGCAAAATGAAATCACAATAACAACATATTTCAAATTATAAGATTAAAGTTTCAACATTTATCTATCTTTCTAATCTACCTATATATAGCTCTATATCTACATCTACCTATATAGCTCTATATCTAAGCAAAAAACTTAACTACTTCCTAAAGTTTTAATATGCATCTTTCTTGACAGCACATGCCATTACAAGCTTTAGTGAAAATGCAGAAGAAGCAAAATGTGTTTATTGCTCTTAACACACTGTTATACAAGTCATTATTTGGTCTACAAACCTCCAGTCAAGTGCAGTCTATTAAAACTAATATTGTTCTGAAGAACTTTTTTAGCCCCTAGTCCTTGAATTCAGCTGAATTATTAGATAATACTGTACAAGAAACAATGACTGTGGGGGAAAAAAAAGGGAAAAAAAACCCCCACATTAATTGTTTCCTCATTCTTCCATGTGTTTTATTAATAATTTCAGCAGAAACAAGTTTATACTGCAGGGAAAAAGTTTTGTCCCTTTGATCGGGTGCAAAAGGAGTCACAAATCTCAACAGCTATTGCACAAACATTTTATCTGACTTTATTCAATGCTATTTATGCCTTATCTTATGTCAGAAACAGTTCCAAGGGTGCTTTCCCAGGGCAGTCCTATTAGTCCATACAAACTCAGCTCTACTATCCCCCATGCTTCTACATTTTGACAAGGAGTGACAGAGTGCTTTGTAAGCTTGCTCTCTCAGGTGCACTGAGTTGAGGTTACTTTCTCCAGGCAAAATGCATAAAATAATGAGCATGTTCTGAGGGCAAAGTCCTCTCAGGTTTTTGGAGACAACTAAAGGAAAAAGAAGCAGCTGCACCACAACCATCACAAAGCGTTTCTCTGAGTGTGTGATTACAGCTTTCCAAATGCGTCAGATAGAGAAATAGTCAGCATCATCAATAGAAATGCAAGAAATACAATGGCAAAGGAAAAAAGTTCTTGGTGTCATCAAAAGGATTTAGGTGAAGCTCTTGGGAGAACACAGTGGAAAAGATGCAGGAAGCTGGGTTGACAAAAAGAAAGATAAGGGAATGTGTTCACCAATAAACTAGAAGAATAAAAGGACTGGAGTTTTACTAGAAGGATAAAAGGACTGGAGTTTTACTGAAGAATAGTCATAAGACCATAGAGTTAAAATTAAAGCTAACAGAAAATGGATAAAACCTCTGATAGAGAAAGGAAATCCCAAAGTCTTCCATCTATTCAAATGTCACACTGGGGTGAGTAGAGGTAACAGGAGTAATTCCTTCTCACATGCGGACTCCAGACTAAAACCAGAGGTATCTTTATAAAGAAGAAATCTTAAATTATTTGTGAAAAGCTAGTACTGTGTTAAGACAGAATATTATTACTAAGAGGCTTAAATTATTGGTGGTTTCATTATAACTTCATGTAGAAAATATAAGATAATCTACCTCTAATAGCAGGTGAGTGGTAGAAGCACGGAAAGCAGACAGCAACAGCAGCTACTACTACACATTTTCAAAGGTTTTGCCTTTCTTAAAAGCAATAACAAAATTCTAACTTCATTAATGCTGGATTTCCTAAATGAGAATATTTATCAGATTTTCAGTACAAGGCCAGCCTGCTCAGATAACATCTAATTACAGTCTTGAAACCACAGAGATGAGACCTATAAAGTAAGTGGGCAAAAAACCCCATCGAAAAAATAATCTTCTGGGCTTTCACTAGACACAGACTTTTTATGATTTAACACTGATTTGTATTAATAACAAGAGAACAGTCAATGTTAGTATATGAATCTTGTAGAACTAAGTGTTAGCAGTAATCTTACAGGCTTTATCACAAGGTTGTGAGCAATAAAAAATGGCTTTTGTTGCTTGTTATATGTTAATATGCAGCTGAACTATTTAAGAATCTCATATGGTCATTACAACTACACTCCATTTCCATGAGCACTCTCCCAGGTATTTAAACTGAAAAAAAAGACAACACAAGAAATACAACTGATGAATATTTCTTCTTGTATGAGAATTGTGTTACTTAACCTTAGGAATGATCTTCTTGAAATATTTAGCATTTCTTGCAAATAAGCATATGGCAAACTATCCTCCAAAATCTGTCTCTGCAAAAAGCACTTTCATTTCAGTTCAGGTTCACGCTAAGTGGTACAGATTTAAACAGGCCCAAGATGCTGAGGATGAAGACAGATAATATCACTTCTTTTCTTGAAAGAGTCCTATCACCAGTTCACATTGCAAGCAAATATTACAAGTTTTACATCTTTTCGCAGATGCCTTCCCTGGTATCCATCCATCTGTTAAAGCCTTTTCCTGAGGCTTTGTGCCTTTTGATATTTCAATCACACTTTAAGAAATGAAAATGTTACATCTCCAGTAGTAAAAGTCTTGCATCTTTCAAGGCATCTATGTAACAGACTGGATTTGTACAGAGAAAGAATCAGCTGGATTTGTTCTGGTGAGACAAGTTCATTTAGAGGTTGAGATCAGAGATTTGATTCACAGCTAGCTGATTTAGACAGGTTTCCAGTTAAGAAAAAAGAAGGATAGATATTGGCTGCCTACCAGCTAAAAAATCTATGAATGGACGGTCATTGGGGTGGGCCATAAATACAGTTAGCTGTCCTTTTAGCAATTTTGCAAGAATATTTGTGCTGATGTGAAGGAGGGCAGAAAGTCACTTTGCTCTGTTCTTCAGTTGCAGTGAGCCAGTGTGGGTGCCAGTCACTTCTAGTCCTGCCTGGCAGAAGGCACCGTCAAGGAAATATGGAGAGAAAACATACAGACATAAGGCCTTAAATACATACACACATTTCCTGATATTCATTCAACTGGCTGCCTTTGTAAAGTCAGTATTCTAAATGTTAATGAAGTACATGCCTTCCAACACAGAAAACATATTTTGTATAAAGCCCAGAGACAACAGCATGATTTAGTGGCTATCGCACTGCCTTTCTTTAACTAGAAATAATATGGACTCTTTTTAGTATAATCTTGCAGTCACATATAATTCTGTTAATGCTGAGAGATGACCATATCACTCCTAAAAAATAAAAGTATGCTCACCCTGATAAGATTTATTCTTTGGCCTGCTCTGGTATAATCAGTGTTGTGGTTGTACACTGTCAGAAAATCTCGATGTTGCAAATTCTATGCAGATGACCACTGCCCGTGGCGTTCAGCCTGTTCTCACAGCTTGTTTGGAGTAATGTCCTGGCATGCATCGGGAATTGTGTTTCTGCATTTAGTAGCACTGCCTGTCTCTCTCTTTTCTCACCCAACAACAAGACAGGGGTCAGAGTGGGACAGTGATGACGCCTTAAATTAGTTTAAGTCAGAGTGTATGTGATTCAAGCTAAGCCTTCTATTTTGCTGCATAAGACAGGGAAATTAATGCACGATATTTTAGTTATTCAAATTATTTGATTAGAATTACAATCGCACCATAAGCATACCAATAAGAGTGGAAGTGAACATAATGGAAAGTAGCTTGAACAAAAATAAAAACTGTACATACGAAGAGTAAAAAATGGTTACAATTAAAATGAAATGAAAACATAACTGAATTTCAGGAAGTCAGAATACGACATATTACAGGAACTTTGTTTGACAAACATGCTTCATGTGGAACATGTGTTTTCATTCAACGATCAGCATCCATAACTCAAGTAGCCATTTAAGTTCATATGACTTTAAGAAAAGAATCACATTGCTATTTTAAAATTAGCTAAGCTATGTAGAAAACCTTTATTTTGTGTTTTTTCCTTCAGAAGTGGCTGGGGAAAAAAAACTGGCTAAGGTTTCATGGTTTTCAGAGATGTTTTTAGCTCCAGGGGATGCCTTTGTAAAATATCAACCACTGTGAATGTGATAAACCCCAGATAAGGATTTACATTAAGAAAATTCAGATGAATGATTAGAGATTTAGGATGGAACAACTAACATGGATATAGATAAAAACAAGCTGTAATGTACCTGTGCTAAAGGATGAACTGATTCACAATTAATTTATTTTATTCCTTACCATCAGAAAAAAAATGCATACTTATTTGAAGAGCAGCATAATTTCCTTTCCAAGTCACACAGTATTTTTTCAAACACAAATGATTAAAAAGCTAGGGTTTTGATATTTAAAAGAATCATTACTTTCTCCTTTTTCTACAAAATTTTTCTGCATCAGCTTGGTACAACTTCAAGATTACACATGTACCTTCTTGTTTTTCAGGAGAAAACGTGTCAGGAAGAAGATGTGCTGTGTCCTTCCTCTTCATATGGAAATGTGCTGCAATTCCATAATTTACTGATTTCACATCTGGTGTAAAAACCAAAACTACCCTCCCACAGAACATCTGACCAGAGAGAGGTACACCAGGGAGTGG
>VYXF01010429.1:2908645-2964077 GCA_013397295.1 Polioptila caerulea | reverse complement strand
GGGGGGAGGAATGGTGTGCAAAAACCTTCCTGCCAGAAAAGATGAAGAAATTGCATTTCTGCTATGTGTAATTCAAAGCATGGCAGCATGCACAATCCATTTAGAAGACTAAGTCATATGTGGTACTAAACATCATCATATATGAAATTGAAATTTAAAATATATACAGAATTTATATTTAAATAGATGAGTTAATTCAAGGTGAAAATACCTTCTTGAAAGCTAAGATGTAAATATAAAGTGGCCTAATCTGACAAACTGATTAATTACAACCACTTGGAATAAAGAATGCTATTTTTTCAGGTTTTGTTAAAACAAGAACACTGTGCTGGAGTTGGAAAAAAAAAAGACTGGCCAGAAAGATGGAAATTTGAGAAGTTCAACTACCAGTAAACTGTCAGCAAAGACATACAAGAATATTCTATACCAAGCCAATGAAATACTGGTTTCTTTACTGTGAAGGTTTATTATGGATGGTGTTATTGTTACAGTGATGGCTGTATCACTACTGAAGGATGAACTAAACTCAGAGCAAGTGGTGATTTTGTTCTATGGCTCTTGGCAAAACAAAACCACAAGTGTTACATAATAAATGCAAATCCTTTTCTTCTTGAGTGCCAAAAAAGCAATGATTACATAACTGAATAAAGAAAGTAGAAAGATGTGTCACAGTAAATCTTAAAGCTTTTATAGTCTGTAAGGTAATAGAATAAAACATTTTAAGGAAACAAACAGATTTTGTGGTGAAACTAATTGTCCCATGTGAACTATCTGAAATGTGAAATCTGATCTGACACAACATTTTGAGCCAAAACTGTGTCAGCTTTTGGTTGCAAATATGTTATTTTTCCTTTTCCAAGTTGAACCTTCATCTAAAGATTACTTAAAAATCCTGAAAATACAAAATGTCATAGGCATTAAGCATCTGTACACAAGCATAATTCTGCTGCTTTCTAAAGACAACAAATACAATTACTCACACATACTAGCATTTGCAGAATCATTAATTCTGTGCCATTTGGGGGTATTTTCCACTTTCTATCTTCTTAAATGATTTTAAAGGCCATTTAACCTGGATCTTGGTTACTCAAATTCAAAACTGTGTCTCAACATTTTCAGGCATTAACCTCCCCATGGAAAAGCAGTTTCTTGCTACTTCAGAGTTTCCCATATTGAGACCCTGGTGTCAAGTGCTGAGCAGCAAGGTACCTAGCTTATGTACGTAAGTCAGAAGCCTCAGAGAAATGCAGCCTGTGTGTCTCTTCTCCATCTGTTACAGTTCTTATGCAGTGTAGGGAAGACAGGCATATAGTTCTGTTTTCTGGATAGTGAAGTTCAAACTTAAATACATTTTTACAGCAGGATAATGAAGCTCAAACACCACTCAGACTACATTCCAGTTAACTCCTGCCATAGTATATCAGTACTTTTAGGTCTCTCCTAATATATAGTGAAAACAAAACTCTTCATTTCCTAATGTTTTAAGGCATCAAAATAAAGATTCTCAGCTGGATTTCATAGTTAATATCGGTTTACAATAAGTAATACATGATTGTCTTTTAAATAGATGCTTATACCCTTGTGCCATGTTTCAAGTTAGACACACATAACAGAAAGCCCCTTAGAACATCCTCAGTGCAACTGACACAAATAAGCAACTCTTTAATGAGGACCTTTTAGAAGGTATTTCTACTAGTCAGCAAGTTTATTTCAAGCACAGTTTGATTACAAGAATAAAAGTGGTTCTGACCGTGAATAAAGATTTTCAGTTCATGTCTATGGCTTAATTTTGCTTTCTTCACTAACATCAACCTGTTCTTCATCCTGCTATTAGTCTCACTGAACATTATTCATATCTTCAAGTTCACATCTGAAGGTAAAACTGACTCCACGTAAAAGTTCAGAAAGAGAGATGATCTATTTACTCCATACCCTGAGAACTATATGAACCAGTTCAAAAATAGCTGCTATTAATTGAAAGGGAAAAGTAGATTTCATCTTATAACATCAACTGCCTTGGTGTTTTTTAACTTTGAAATATTAATTTTACAATTATGCAAGTTAATACAACTCCAGTCTTTGATTCTGTATTGACAGAAACTAACAAAAGGTTATAGGAGGTGCAATAGTCTATCAAAGTTGATTCCTGAAAGCTTTAGAAAAACCCCAAGGCTATGGAGAGGAAATGTAGATATAGATGAGAAAATACAACCCAGATTAGTTTTGAGATCCATTTTTTTTAAGCCCCAGGAAAAGATACATTATTCTATAAGTAATTTTTTCAAACTAATTTGCAGTGAATAAAAAAGTGAAACTAAATGAAATTGCCTGTATGTTTTCATGTTAGAAAAACCCCACCAAACTTATAAAGGACATAAAATCCCACCAAACTTATAAAGGACATGAAATGTCAGCAGTAGAATCAAACTATATGAATACCTTTAAGACAATTTGATGTTAGGATATGATTCAGCACACTTAGCTAACTATAATGCATTGCTCAATTAGTGCATCTTGATAATACATCTTGTACTGAAGATCTTAGTTTTAACGAAGTTGCTTTAAATAAAGTATTAATTCCTCAGGTGATATTAAGTTTTTATATTGAAATTTAGTTTTAAATTAAAACCAAATATTAACTGAATAAATAAATAATACTTTGATAAAAATTGTTCTTGAAACCTAAGTTCTTTTATACAATTATTTATACATTTATGTGTTTCTATATCTATACTTAAAAATGTAATTTCAGCCCCACAAATGAAATATGCAAAACCAGTATCATGAAGTCAACAATTCAACTTTTTACCATCATCCAGAGGGATTATTTGAATTCTTTCACATTTTGTTTTCCCATAATACTCCTCCAAGATTTCAGTCAGGTCCTAAATATATTCATTGCATTTTGTCATATTTGATATGCCAGTGATTCCTCCCTTACAGTGAAATGAAATAAGTTTTTCACTCTTTGAATTTCATCACATTTTATTGGACAGTACACCGGACACTTTGAAATAATTATTTTTCAGGTTTACCTCCTAGATACATAGGAAGTGAATCCTTTATCACTGCGTTTTATCAGCTTTGAGACAGTGCCTCTTTCAGACTTTCTCACAAACCATCAGATTTAGATATGTGTAAGATTTGTAGGTCCACACCTGCAAATATTTTCTTCCTCTACCCCAAGGTGTGCAGGGTCTTCAGCCAAGATTCAACTCTTGTCTAAATAAATGCAGAGCTGTTTACCATTACTTTATGGCTTTGAGTACAGAAAGGTGTATTTTTTCCTTGTTCCAATAGGGTTGGGAGAAGTTTCTGCTCCAAACAACCATTGCAAAAGCTCTGTTATAAAATAAATCATGCTGCTTCATATGTTCTCCACAGAGATGACAATTACCCACAAATTGGATCTCTGGCTGTGTTTTACAAGACTTTCAGTCGTGTTCACAACCTCTTAATTACTCCCTTGGAGATATTGTCTTCAGTTGTCCTGTCCTTATCAAACCCAAATTTTTCACATAATCTGTCACTTCTATGCCCTCAAATGCTGATTTTTATATCCAGATTTTATAACATAGAATTTTTTCCCAGTTCCTAATCTGATGTTTTTGTGTACAGCTGTTGTGAAAGTCATGCCTCTTTGTGGAAGTTATTGCTGGGGAGGAGAGTGTTTGTCTTGTGTTGGCTTTCTTAGCTGAACCTGAAAGCTTGTCTAGGGTGCTGGGAGACTTTTCTGTAGCTCACAGCTTTTTCCATGACATGAATCCAGACTGGACTATCAGCATGTGCTAATTCCAATTACTCTGGTCAATCAGCTGAGAGTTCATAACAAGCAATTGAGAGAGCAGCAGCTTCTTGACCCACCTCTGACTGGCAGACCCTTTGACAGCACTCTTCAGCAGTCAGCTCAGCTGTTCAGTTTTACATTGGCCCTACAATATACCAAAAGCTTTGCTTGGTCCGATGTGGGAATTATTAAAAGTAAAGGATTTTAGAGAAACTGTAAAAGGCCTCAGAAACACAAAAGACTACTTAGAATTGAGCTAAAGCTGCAAGGTTTGTCAGGAGGAAAAGTTACTTTAGATATAGAGAGCAAGGACAAGAAAGCAATAGCTAGTGTTTGGAGCTTGGCTCGCTCAAAACTTAGGACTGCAGAAAAATACATCTAGTAACATATTACAATTATAAGCTTAACAATGAAGTACTGTGTATGATATTCAAAGGCTTACAAGCAGGTATTGTTCTAAGCAGGTCTACTTTTTGCAGTTGGCTAAAAGAGCTGTCTGTAAGCTTCTGCTTTCTGCTATTGGCTTAAAACTTTTAAAAAATGTATTATAAAGAGGAAGTCTTTGGTCATGGTGGGAGATGTGAGCTTCCTTTGGACTCCAAAAAATAGCTCAAGACACATCTTCCCTTCAGCCTCGTCTCATTCATGTGCTGTATATAGAAAAAATTGTAATAGTCGAAGCAGCCAGACACAAATCTTAGTGGAGCACAAGAAACACGTCTGGTCACAGTACAAATTTCTGATCCCCATCAGCCACATATTATTTTGTGAAGCTTAAATTCAACCTAAATCTGCCTTGTTTCCCTTGCACATATGCGGTGTGTCAAAATGTTGTTGTAAGCTGTACACAGTTACACGCTTTCAGAAAAAACATTTTCTATTACCATTATGCAATCACTTACTAACGTCCTTAATTTTATGCTTAACCTTTTAATTCAAGTAGAGGTTTGTTTTTTATTCCTGTAATTTAACTAGAAAAGATTACGGAAAAATGTGCAGGCTTCCTATTTAACTCTTTCTTTCACTTGGACCAGTTAAATAAAATTTGTCACATGAGAGCAACAGTGCCATTCTGATCAGTTAGACTCAGGCTCGGTTGGTATCTCATGAGAACAAACCCCTGCAGTACATCAGAAAATCCATAGATAAAGCACTTGGTGTGGTGAACAAACTTGTGTTTGGGTTCAACTCTTTCAATAGGCAGAGTAGTGAATGATAAAGCAGATCTCAATAGGATATTTTATTCTATTATTATTTTTATAGTAATTATTTCTGTACATTAAAAAAAGGAACTATAACAAAGTAGATCTTCCCTTTGTTGCTTTTCACTAGGTTTGCTTTGGAATAAAAACTTGGTTTTTGTGTTTCATTTAGGACAGGTTCAGGACTAAAAACATTTTCTTATCATATAAGCAATTTTCTCTCTGTCTGTACATTCATCTACAGTGCAAAAATGTTATGACTTTTAGTTCAAAGAAAACCACTAAAGCAACATTTTTGTTATAATGAATGAAGATGGTTTCACGAAAATGAAATCTTTGGCACAGGTGAATGAGGTAAAATATAATTGACAGAGGATGTTCAGAAATGTGCTTTAGTTTATCTACAGGCAAGTAAATCAAAGTTTCTTTCTGCAATTTAAACACAAGAAAAGAAAAGTTGTAATCTTTTCTTTTAACTAAATGTAGAGGAAGGATATAATATTGGTTTTCATCATGTAATCAATGCAAATCTGGTTAGAGGGAAAATTAATAACATTAAGCAGTAATGGGAGAGGTGAAGTAATGGACATTTCCCCTTAGCTATTTATGAATGTTTATTTTAAAACCAGACCAGTTACATTGACATATGTATCCACTGACAGATAAATTCTGGACATAACACATAAATTGCATTATCAGGTTGGACTCAGCTTCCTAAACCTAATCACAAGAAGTTAGACTACTTATTTTGTAATGTTGCTGAGGTCATAACAGCACTGGCATAATCTTTGTCCACTGAACCATTATTGAAGCCTCCATAATTTATAGCAAAAAAGACAGCTAGATCATCTCCTCTGTGTGTGTTCACACGTATGTATTGATGGGAGGAACTATTCCATACCTGCTGTAATTTTTCAGAAATGTACTGCATTGTTGCCAGCATCTTTTTTTATGCAAATAAATACTGAAAAAGAAAATTCTATGCTAGTCTCTCCAGTTTGCTTGTCAGCATATTCTTACTCTGAATGGCCTTTTCTAATGAAACTTATATATGTTCTTGGCAGCTAACTAGGACATGTTAATCAAGGGTTTGACTTAACAAGGAGCTGCAAATTATCCAACTTACTAAGTTTTCTGATAGCCATCTTTCGAATTTAATTATTGACACTGTTTTTCACCCACCACTCAAAGACAATGATTTAGACAATGATTTGGCTATTTTATAAAGTGCATTATCAGGGATTTTGCATCACTTTAATAAATAATAATTCTGCCAAATTCTTACAGAACATCACTCTAGTGAGCTATTAACAAGCTCTTAATGGTTATCATTTCAGTATATCTGATAAGCATAATAAATCTTAATACAGAAAAATTATGCGAAGAGAGAAAAGCCCCATGGGCCTTGCTGTATGTTGGTAATACATACAGAAACAGAGAATGTCTTCCCACTCTTCCAGCTGTTTAAGCAAGTACTGCCTGTACGACGGGTTATAATTATTTTGTGAAATCATCACATCAGGAAAGTGAATACAGCTCTCCCACACAGAGGCAGATACTGAAATTCTGGGGCAAGATAGGATTTAAGGCACTCCCAAATCTTCACTGAATTTCTTCAACTATCTTACCCCTTTGATTGGTATGTTGCTTTCAGCATTATTTTGATATCTTTTGGTGTTACTGCACAGTTAGTGAGTTGTCTAACTTGAATACTGTTAAATCTTCTGTGATGTGGTTCAAGCACAGTGTCACCAACATTGTGACTCCTCATTCCAGTTTACTCATTAGTCTGAAAACTGACTAAGCATTAATCTTTTGTTCAGTGTTGAGTATGTAGGCTGTGATTATTCAGAACATCTCTTCCTAAAAAATGAGACTCAATATCCTTGGAAATTCCCATGACACCAAATGAGTTAAGAAAAAAACTGAAGAATCTACTTCTGACATAGGATGGGTCAGTAATTTATGGAAAATGTGGGGTTTAGTGAAGCAGAATTTACATTTTATTGGAGGCAATCTACCAATGAGCAGTGCCTATTTCCAATTTTTTCATTTGTATCTCAACACAGCTGCAAGGAACTTAATTTCATTTTCTTTCTTTTTATTGTCTAGGAACATAATTATCCCTCAGAGAAAAGCTTTCAACTAAACCACATAAAAGCACTTCTGCTGCAACCCTGGTGTCTATGAACCACTGTTGGAGCACGTTAAGGCGCTGCTGTAGCAATAGATAAGGGTAGAAGTGTGTGGTCGGAGAGGCCAGAGTTGTTTATAAAGACTCTTTGGGGACTAAGAAACAATCTATTCTCTAATATAAATCATGAGCTGTTAAAGTGAAAAAAAAAATCTCCTTTGCAGGAATTAAGAAATCACCAGACATCTATAGAATTGCATTTGGGGCACTTATGTATTATTCAGTAGACAATAGAGAATGTAGTAATTGATTTTGAAGAGGATAAGGTTTGTCCAGATGAATCTTTCAAAGCCAGATAAAGTCTTTTTCACCCTATTAGTATCCCCAGCAGCTAAATCATGGCAGGAAAAAAGCACTAAAATGAAGATAAGTTAAAAAAACCCCTGACTGGGGATTAAGACATTCATAACAGTGCTAGTACAGTATTCTAATGTTTTTCTACCAAAAATCAAACTTTCTTTCTATTTTTATGTATTCTGTTTAATCACAATTATCATAAGCATTTCAGACAAATCAAATTTGACTTGACGTTCTTGGATGTTTAAAAGATACATCTGCCCATAGACAGTGTCTGTAGCTTATTCGCTTTTCTTTAGAAAAGGGGGGGATTTCCAAAAGAAATCTCAGTGTTTCTGTAATAATTAAAGAAATCTTTTGTTATAAAAACTAAAATCTTCTCTCTAAAAAAGAGCTTTTTTCTGCCAGGCTTAATTGAACCATAGTGGATAATAACACTTTTCTAGGTAAGTTTATCACATTCAGTATTTTTCTATCATATTAAAGTAGTACAAGACTGAAATCCACTTTTAAACAAACTATAGGATAAGAAAAATCTACAGAGAAATTGACACCTAAGTCTCTTTTAACATATAAGTACTGTAGACTATTATACTTGAGCTATGGCAAAGTGATTTCTTAATCCATTACTAGATCCTAGAGAAATACTTCTTTTCCTGCATGATTTCTCTTTTTATTTCCAAATATTTGTTTTTCATTCCAAATATATTTAGTGGACAAGAAATGATGCCCAGGCATAGAGATACTACACATACCTGAAACACCCTTTTCTCTCAGCAGGGAAATAGAGACACTGAAGTAGGGAGTTTGCAAAGATGTAAAATAACCTAAATCACAGAATCATCATGGTTTGAGTAGACCTTAAAGATCACCTAAGTCACCCTTCAGCCTAGCACCACCATAATCAACCCTAAACCATACCCCCAAGTACCATATCCAGATGCCTCTTGAATGTTTCCAGAGACAGTGACTCCTCTACCTCTCTGGGCAATATATTCCAGTGCCTAACCACTTTTTCAGTGAAAAAACTTTTCCTAATATCTAATTTGTACCTCCCCTGGTGCAACTTAAGGCCATTTCCTCTCATCCTTTCACATGAGACTTGGCAGAAGAGGCTGAGCCCCACCTCAACACAGCCTCCTTTCAGGTAGAGAGCAGCATAGAGACTGTAGAGAAGTGGCAACTGCAGAGAGCAATGAGGTTGTCCCTGAGCCTCCCTTTCTCCAGACTAAGCAATCCCAGTTCCCTCAGTCACTCCTCACAGGACGTGTTTTTCTAGACCCTTCACTACCTCTGCTGTTCTCTGGACACGCTCCAGCACCTCAATGACTTTCCTGTGGTCAAGGGTCCAGAACAGAACATAGGATTCAAGGTGGGGTCTCTGAGTGTGGAGAGACAATCTGGTCCTGCTGGCCACACTATTCTTCATACAGGCCAGGTAGCCACTGGCCTTCTTGGTCACCTGAGCACACTGCTGGCTCATATCCAGCTGGTTGTACACCAGCACCCTGAGTCCCTCTTCCTTGCACTTGCCAAGGGTGATGTGGATTTTATCTTCACTGCATTCTTCCAGTCCTCAAGTGTCCTTCCAGATTTTTTCCAGCACTCTTGTTACTCAGAATGCAGATTTTGAAAATGAAGGTTTGAGATTTTTTTTCTCTGTCATTTATGCCAAAAAAATTCAGATGTTTATGACACAGTGAACTGTGACATTTTCTCTAACTTTGTGAGATTGGCTTTTGTGACGTTTCTGTGAGTTAACCCTTTGGCTTGAAGGCCAATTCTCTTCTCCTTTTTGAAACTACATAACCAATGTGTAGATAAATATTTTGTTGATGAAATGGAAAGTCTTACAGGTTGGAACAGAGTGTTATGCATTTGGCTAAGGACTAGTTAACATTTGTTAGTGCAACTACTTCTTGTGTTACAGAACAGGTCAGTTTCCCAATGAGTCATTGCCTCCTTGGCCTTTCTCATGCACTGCAAAACAGCTTTGCCATAAGAAACTGTTTAATTCTAGGTGATTTTATGTACTATATTAATATTAACCAGTACATAAATTTTTATAACTTGTTTTTCTCTGTTCTCATTACATCCCTTTTCTATATTAAGCAGTGGTGGACAGAAAATATGGATCATGAAACTGGAAGGTCGAGTGACAAGGTTCTAGAAGAATCTGATTGAGAGCAACTATTTTGCTGCTGACATTTTGATAACTATTGTTTTCTGCTTAATGTGTGTTACTGTATGTTCTCTGTATTTGAAGCTAAATAGTATGGTGATTTCACTAGTAGCAATAAGTATCCCATTGGAATGGGATACTATGGAATGGGAACTATGTTATGCAACTATTTCCATCTTAAAAAGGAAGGAAATAAACCCAACTTAAAATACTAGAAAACGGATAAATGTAGTTATTTAAATAATGTAGAAACATTGCAATCTGCCGTATCAATAATTTTCAAAAGAATTGCACTTGTGAACAGTCAATGATTTTGTCCATGAAATGCAGTAATAGCTGCAGAGGATTACTTACTGTGAAGTAAGTAGTGCTGCCTTTTGAACACCATGTATAATAAAAAAAGATTTAGCCTCAGGCAGGTACTGCACAATCATTATAGCTCTTACATTATATACATACTTTAATTATGCTAATATGGTTATTCTGCCCATTAAACTCATGCATTAAATTCAGATTATTAAAGTCATTAGCACCATAAAAAAACTCAGATAAAACTATGGGATGAATATAAAGAGGCATAAAAGATAATATTTACTTTCCCAAATGTTGACCGGCAAACTGGTTTTGATGTATAAAAATAGTCTAAGCATTATAATGCATTTAAAAATTTTAAGTTCTCTTAGAGACTTGTGGAAGAAGAATAAATAATTTTCCTGTGAATTTTCAAACCTCAATTTAAGGTGTGAATGTGCTAAATTAGAGCCTTTTGCAGACCTCTTCCTTTTTACTCTCTCAGTTCTCACTTTTGTCTCTGATTATGCTCCTAATGTATTAGTTTTACCATAGAGGAAAAACTTTTCAGCAGGGAAGAAAAATGAACAGAGAAACAAGACCACACTGAACATGAGTACATGACACAAATAAATCAATACCAGACCATTGTCTTGGAAATACTACTTTTTGTTTCTGTTTTCATCAGCTTTTCTTAACTTCTTCACAAGTATACTAATTATGGTAGTAGAGTAGTTTGAAATTGGGCATGTAAAGTTGTGATTTTATGTTAGATTTTGAACCTGAAGGGCAATGTGGAGTTACAAGAAAAATATACCTTTTGTTTCATAGCATTTAGACAACAAAACTAGTAAGAAAGTCAAAGACAAAAGAAAAGAGAGAAAACAAGCCAACAATAATTGCTCCTGAAAAGAGTAGGTTAGTTGCTGTTAATAGATGTGATTTTTCAGCCCATCTCTAATTGTCTTTCAGATTGAATGAATAAGAAATTTTTCTCTTTCAAACTAAGTAACAGAATATCCTCAGTAATTGACATTCATTATTAATGATGTTACATTGCCATAAAATATTTATGTCTCTGAGAAGCTTGATTTTAGAGGTTGTCTAAGAAATAAAATTAAGGCTTTGTCAATGGATAGTCATCTAGACAAGTAATACAAATTAGAAGCATTTTATCTCTCCCACTGAAAAAGTTCTGATGCCTCTGCCACCTGTTTATAGTGTCATCAAATACCAGAGGTGTTTCCAGCCTTTTAAGTGAAGATGTTTTTTTTAAGGCAGCATCTTATAGCATTGTTCAAATTTTTGTTATTGTGGCTCTTGGCATGTCTAGTGAACTGTTCTGTGAATACTCACTAGTTTCCTGCATTGAGGTCAGTCTTTGATGTATCACTAATATAAAGATCAAGGGAATAGTGTGTGAGAAAGGACAAGGTTAAGGGTACTAATAGGTGCTCATGATTAATCTGCTTTTCTCCTCTGTTTCTCCCAAAATCTTTTGTCTTAGCAAAGTGATGAATAAAAAGGTGAAATGGCATTCCCTGAGATCTCTGTTTGCCTCCTCAAACCAACACCCTCTCTGGCCTTTATCTTCTATTTCCCTGGCCTTAAAACAGCCTTGGAATATCAGATGACCCTTGCCAAGATGGACCAGTATGTACCTTCTTCTTTCCCTGGCTGCTTTGGTGGTGGAGCTACAACACTGACTGTGCTTCTTCAGCAGCCAGACCTCAAGGAGCAGAGACCAACCTCTCTGCAGTGAGTGTACAAGTCTCCTGTTCATCATGTTTTGATAGTGACCCTTGAAAACTCTTATGGAAGATAAAAGACTGACACTGCAAAAATATTTAAATATTTATACTACATTCTTAAAAAATCCTCTCAGCAAAAGATATATAATACTTTTAAAACAAAATAATTTCAACAAAACCATAGAAGTTATGCCTACCCTGGAATTTGTAATAGGAGATGCATATCCTGTATCCTTTACATGTGTAAATTGTCCTCTTGGTCTTAGCAGCACTTACAGGAGAGGTATGACAGTGTCCAACTTGAACCTATCAGATCCTCACCTGATGTAAATGATAAAGCTCCATCCAGATCAAGACAGAACTGTCATATAAATTTGCAGCTAGTGAGGATCTGGAAGGGCAAAACAACTCAGCAGGATGCAAAGACAACAGAAAGGATCTAGGTCAGTGGGGTGTGACAGCAGCAGTCAAAGTTATTTGCATGTTCCCTGATTTCAGAAGCACTTTGTGGTATGCAGACAAACAGGAATAAGGATTATTCTTGTCTACTCTCACACCTTGTAGCTTGCGTATGAGCAGTATGCTGGCCCAGGTGTACAAGCCAGCTCTCTCTTTCAGCATTTCCCTGTGAATGTGACAAAAGAATTGACTTTGTCCTTTTCCTTCAGTCAATAGGCATTATAGTACTGCTGTCTGCTCTGCTTTTCTTCTCTAGAATGCTGATTTGGTAGAGTTCATTTGACACACCACAACAAAAAGTTACATTTATTTTAATACTATCTCCTTTTGTCCCCTATCATTTATAGTCTGCAGATGTTCATAGATAATATCTTGCTCATTCAACTCAGGCATTTTTCTCAAGGAAATGTTTTTTATCATCCATGTAATTAGAAGTTTAAAAAACTAAGGTCAAAAAATCTGACAAAGACCAGACAGAGAAAAATAGAAACAAGTCCATGCAGTTTCAAGCAAACCAAAATCAAATGTTTCATATCAGTTATGAGTTTTTTTTTCATCTGTTAAATTTTTAGAACTGAAGTAAAATTTCAGTGAAGAAAATTCTCAAATTAAGGAAATGAACCATACATTTTGAGTCTGCTAGATGTTTTTTGGCTTCATCAGAGTTGTTCAGCTATATATTGTAAATGGCAAAATGTTCCAGTGAACCTTAATCTTCTAAATGATTTCATGGCATTTTTTTCCAATAGAAGGCAAGAGAAAGATTATGCCCTGGTCTAAAATCAAATTCTATTTATTCTTAGCTTTCTAGGCACTGAAGTTACAGACCATATATTTCTTTCCATATACACCAGATGTGAAAAACTGCATGTGGGAAATGTACCAAAAAAACTTTTCAGCTTTTCTATGTACTTATGTTATTTCACTCTTCAAGCGTGTTTTTGTGAGGCTCATTTGAGCAGTGTAGTGTTAGAAGTAAAACAATGATGGATCAGAGGGTACAGCAAAAGGAAGGAGGCCAAATCTGGGTGAGAGAAGGCAGTCAGTCATATGTTCGGACAGAACTCCATAAAATGTTAATGCTGAATATCATGTGCAGGACAGTGACTTGTACCTATATTTTCATATGATCGTGTATCTAGAATGTTTTAGAAAGTTAAAGTAGGAAAAGACCTCTAGGAATATAGAGTCCAACCATTAACCTAACACTGTCAAATCCACCACTAAACCATGGCCCTGAGTACCACATCCACTTATCTTTTAGATACCACTATGGTGTGTACATAACCCACTGCTCAAGACAGGCTATTTTAACACTGTCCTTACTGATATTTATAATTGATTCTTCCACTTATTTGTGCAAAGTAACACTGTGTTTCAGCTAAATACTCCTCTGTACTAAGTGGTAGGAACAAATGATTTCTCAGACACTTGATCACTGCGTGCATGCAAGTCTTTGAAAGTGCTAAAATTTACATTAAACATTTCATTTATCACTGCTGAATAGGAAAAGTGGTTAGCAGTGTAGATATGGTAAAGACAGCAGTTTTAGAAGGTTATTGAAGTGAAATATAGCATACTAAAACATTTGAACCCTTTCATTTATTTACCTCTGTGCAAGGCTCCCTTAAGATCAATAGTACTTGAGAAAGTTGCCCTCTGTTGCACATACTGTTTGAATATAAGCGGACGCCCACGTCAGTTTTCTTTGTAACCAGTAGATGACAACTGTAGAAGAGAAAAATATTTTACAACCTAGGCTTTTGATTGCTTGGGGATGAGGGGATGGGGATGGTGATGTTTGTACTTCTGAAACCTGCAGTTACCTTCCTACTGCAAACAAAGTGCAAGTAACCTACTTTAATAAATGCACATCTTCACTACAAACACCGACTGACCTTTCTGTATATGTCAGTGACGACAAGCAGGCTTTTGCAACAAAACTGTGAGAATGAAAGAAACTTAAAGACAACATTGTAAAGAATAAGATAAACTTTTAATAGAAGAAGGTCATGAGAGTTGAATTTCAGTGTGTAATCAATAACTTCAAATTCATTACTGACCTTTCTGAAGATTAGAAAAATTGAACAGTATTGTAAATTTAAGACTGCAAACAACCTCCATAGTAGTATTGCAGTTTATTCCACTGATAATGATCCCAAGTCATGTTCTCTGAATTTTAATGCAGCTCAGGTTCTGGAAACAGGATCTGTAGCAGTAATATAATTTTATTAATCAGGCTGTGTTTGGGTTGATAAGTTTATAATTTGCCTGTGAGCAATCAGAGCTACATGTAGGGCCATTCAATTTTTCAACTAAGCCAGGCTACGTGAGGAAAGCAGTCGTTTCAAGAGGCAAACTGACAGGAAGTGGATGAGAACAAATAAAACCATCGTCATAATTTTTCAGTTTTGTAGAACATCTCTCCCCTCCCCAAACACAGAGGCTACAGAAGGTCAGCAGGAACCCACAGCCATGCTTCTTGCTGGTTTGTGACTTTCTCTGCTCTAAACTTCTAGTTCCTGCTGCTGTTCAATCAGATTGGAATTCCTCAGAAAGCTGAAAGCAATCCCAACAAGTACTTTCCTTTTCTATTACATAATTTTCTCAGGAATAAAAATCTTACTTCTATTTGTCTGGCCTGAACCCCATGGCCCAAACCCCCAGCATGGAACCCAGATCATGTGTAGCTCAAGTCCTAATTTCCAGTGTCAAATCAAAGGCAATTCTATTCTTTTATATCCTTTAAAGTTCTGATGTTTCCTGACTTTTACTCCCCATGCAGCTCAGCTCTTGGCATAAATGAAAATTCCACTTTAAAGAGCAAAGAACTGGCAGACTGGCATGTAGATGAAGTTACAGATCTCAAGGACACTTTCAAGTTGCAAGAGGTGAATGAACACCCAGTAGATTATGAGTCAGAAAATGTCAGAATAATCATATGAGGATACTCCTATGGCTTACTTGACCTTTTTTTTTTTTTTTTTTAGGAAAAAACTTTCAAATTTCCTTGCACTTGTTTTCTTCTCCTTACTCAGAAATTAAAAACATGTTCTTAAAGCCAAGAAAGCAATTGGAAACAGCTCATACTGTTAATATTTTATACCTTGATAGTGGAATAAGTGCCAAAAAAAGATTGCATTTTCAAATGACAATGTATGTACTTCAAGATATCTATAATTAACGCTTGTAGAGCTCTTTAAAAGTAGAGGATAAAGTAAAATAAAAATTTTGTGTAGGGAGGGATAGACAGGAAGCAACTATTCTTTTCTGAAGTACTTTTTTCTCTTACAGAGTAATGCACAATAGCAAAACAAACACGTATCTTCAGAAAACTTTGTCTCAGGGATACTGTGCTGAAGCCTATTGACTCAGATTATTTCTGAGATAGACATGTTATTCTTTTATTTTGGCGAAAAGATGGAGTAACAACAACAACAGTCTTTAGTTTTGGTGAGGCTGTTGTGAGTTGTTTACTCGGGTTCCTTGCTTCCCTGCAAGCCCCATATCCAGGCTTGAAAATGTCTGCAGAGATGGAGGTATTCATTTGTCATCATGCTACCCACATGCATTCTTCAGCAGGTCTGAGGGTTTCTTCTGCAGTCCTAGAGTTGACTGACCAGCAAAGTCTGTTCATGCCAGCCTGTGGGAATGGTGCCTCACCTGTAAACTTGGGTGAGGTTCTCACTATTTTAGAAAGCATTGATCAGTTTAGTTCTGTTCCTACATGAGAAAATATTCTCCTATGGAAAAATCCAGAATGACTGTAATTTGACTACTGAGGCAGAAAATGAGGCTTTTTTTTTTTAGATTGAAATTATCCTGTAGGGCAAATAAAAAAGATTCAGTAAAAAGATCATTTTACTATCAAAAAAATATTCCAGAGATGTGATTTTGAGTATTTCCTGTATATAAGTGAGGAATATTATAAAAACTTGTTCTCAATTCCTAGGATAAACTTCATGAATGCTATATAATGGCTGCAAATAACATGTGCATGAAATATTATGTAAACAAAAAACATATATCTATGTTTTGCCATGGCCTACAGAAATAAGCAGCCCTTTTGCCTAAAAAAAATATGAACTCTTTGCTCACAGTTATTGTTTCACAGAAAATTCTGCAATCCTTATCCAAGTGTCAAGTAACTCCATGAAGAACTTGTCTGAAGGTCCTGTGAAAGCCACCTCAACCATAAACAGACCAGGACACAGACACGTCCCATCCAGGATCCATCCCACAGCACCAGGGTCCACTTCCTTCAGCATGACAGGGCCCAGATTCCCCGGCCATATTTTGCCACAGCTTTTGAAAGCATCCTGTGGCATTACACAAGTTAATGTGGAATGGCAAGGGAACATGTCCTTGGGATTACATTACTACACCCACGGGCTGCAGTCTAACTCTCATTCCTGCTGACTTCCTGCCAGTTTCCCAAGGTAGCTAACACAAAGTGCAATTCATTGTCTGCATGTGGAAGATAACTATATAAATTTCAGGAAACCCTTCTTATCACTCAGTTATCCACCCATCACAGAAATAGCTTCTGCCTTCAAGGAGGCTGTGTACAACAGGTATATCCTCTTTAGGATTCCTGTAGGGAGCCATGGTATGAGAAGATGCAGCATGTCAGTTCCTATGTCAGTTCCCAGTAAGATGCTGGCCTGACATTGCTAATAAGGAATAGCTACCAAATATCCCAATCTACCCAAGAACCCACCAGGATGACACTCAGCAATAACTAAGACCTTATGCCCTTTTCCAATACAGATCTTCATTACTGACAGCCTTTGATGGGGTACCTACCACCTCCTCCTCCTTGAAGTGTCTTCACCAAACTCATGGTGTGACTGATCTAACAGAGAAGCAGAAAAAATGCTATTGAATCTAATTTTACAACAGAACTTGGTTTGCTTCTGTTTAAAATCAGTAGTAAAACATATATTGATATTTGTGGAAACAGAATTATATCTTAAAATATTATCTTGGGATTCATGAGAAACAAAATAAAAAACCAACTGATTTTCCAGCCTGTTAACATCCAATTCCAATTCTTTTTTTGCAATTCTACATTATCTTTTCTAGATAGATTCTTGAGTCTTCTCTTTGCAAGACAGATTTCATAATTTTAAATGAAAATGTTCGAATTTTACAATGAAAAATATTTTTTAGCAATAACATCAAAATTGCTTGTTGTTCCATTTACTTATGAGCTTCAGATTGTATTTATCATTAACAAACATTTCTCGGCAAGATTGGATTAATCTCTAGATTTTTTTTTCTGTTTTCTCGGTGTTCCTAAATATCAATAAATTATCATTCCTCCTCTTATTAAGAATAACTAATTCCATTCATATTAAGTATTCTTGTGAGATATTTATTTTCTTTTCAAAAATCTGTAATTACAAGTGAAAACTTATAAATGTTAAAATAAAGACTTAGAAATAATAGGCTTTACATATGACTTTGCTTGAAGTGTTTGTCTTTTTTTTTGCTTTAATATGTGACTCTAAATCTTAACAGTAGAAGACATTAGCCTTCCAGATAATAGACAGACCTCACCACCACAGCGGATCAAACATTAAACTTGTGTGGTTAAAAATATAGGAACTGATGTTTTCCCATTGATACTCACTTGGCATATTTTTTCTGTCTCACTAGTGGCTTTAAAAAAAACAAAAAAAACAAAAAAAACCCAAAACAAAAACAAGTAGTCTGCCTGTGGTAGAAGAAAACTGAAAAAACAAATGGACAAACGAGGAAGAGAAGGATGCCCTTTCTTCTTCCTTGGCCAGAAAGCAGCACATCAGGAGAAAGACTGTTGTATAACATAGGTAATCATCAACCAGCCAGTGATTCCCAGCAGTGACTCCAAACTGCTCTTACATTATCAGGGACTGAAGGAAGACGTGTCCTCACACAGCAGTGGTGGTCAGGATCAGGCAGGGGTAGATGCACACGAGGCATGTAAGCAAATGGTACTTTCTGCAAAGGCAAACATGACAAATTAAAGCTGAGGATTTACTGCTGGGCTGCTTCTCTTTGAAAGGATGAATAAAAAAAGAATCTTGATTACATTCTATCAACACAAAGGAAGTGAAGTAGCAAAATGTAAGAAGGTTTTCACAAGGAAGTATATGGAGCTTTTTAACTACATCATTTATATTTTACCTTAGATATATTTCCTTATTGTTTTATTAAATACATAAAATTAAATGCTTCTCTTCACCTCCTGTCTATTCGTTACTTGCTTTTTGGATACAATGCAAGTAAGAGGAATTTTGAAACAGTTTTGCAGGGACAAAGCAAGTGGCTTTATATTACATAATCATGATGGTCCCCCAGCTCCAAAACGACTGTGTTGGAAAAAGAATAAAAGTATCTATCAAGCATACAAGAACCATGTTATTAGCTAGCAACATAGTGAATACCAAGAGGACTGAGATTAAACTGCAAGGAGAAAAGATGGTAAATGGTACTGTAAAGGCAATTCAAAGGGAAGGAATGACAAGATCAGAGGAAGGAGTCATAAATTCTTTTGACATCTTCAAAGCAAGCAGAGTTGAGAGGAGGAGATGTATGCACAAGTCTTCATTTTACTGCACTGTATTAATTTTCACAGCCTTTTCCAGTTATGCCCTACTTGTTTTCCATCTGTAAATGCATTACCAGCCCAAAGATCCCAGTTTCTGTGGGAATTGCAGAGATTCCGATTTCTATAGAAACTTCTCAAAATTACTTTTCTATAGACATATCTATGATACTGAGACACTTTAGTCCCCAAGCAGAGTAAAAGCCTGAGGTGGGAAATAATGCAGATCATAGTGTTTGCAGGACTCTGACCATTTACATGCACATCCATTATCATGTTTATAATGAACATCAATTCACTTTATTATACTGGAGAGAGAAAAATATATGAGGTGTGATATTCAAGATATGAGGTCAGTCAGCAAAAGAGATGATAGGTGCTTTTTCTTCACTCTCTTGAAGGAGGAAGGAGAGTTTGGGAAAGATAATTACCATGCTTTCATTCCCTGCTCTCTTTTCTGTTTTCCAACTTCTGTGCAGATTATTACCTACATTTTAAATGAGTGGTGCCAAATGGAGGCTTTCCCAGCAAGTACAAGAAGAGAGATGTATTCTACATTATTTAAATGCTGCTGAATAAAGAACACATGATTTATGCTGAAGTAGATAAAATGATACAGGTCAGACTCCCTCATGTGGCTGTCCATGACCGTACAGAAACTTTTTCTTCCCTGATGTCTCAGACATGTCTCTGCTGCTGTCCAGTTTTCTGGCAGAAATAGCCCAGGGGACAGAACTGAGAGAAGAGATCTGTAACTCTGCTTTTTTATATCAAATGGCTGTAGATTTGTCTCTAAGTGCAGCAATGAAACAGAACACCTTCCTGATGGCAAAATAGGCAAAGAAGCATCAAAGGAAGAACACCAGAAATGAGTAATGCATTTTTTTCCAAAATTAGTTATAGATACAGCTATATAGAGTGTATAGAAACATATAGGTGTGTGTACATACATGCCTATATTAAATATGTACAATCATCTGGGCAGTTGCTTAGAATAAGATGCAGTGAATGGTAGGATTTTAGGGGAGGATTCCTTAAAAAATTCCCAGAGGAAATTTGAATAACAATAATAAACCTAGTGGAATAGACTACATTACTCTTAGGTTTCTTAAGCTGTGTACAAGAAAAATACATTCATCATTAAAACATCTTGTACAGTCAGTACAGAATAAGAACTTAAACGTACTTCTTCATATTTTGTTTACCTACAGATGATGGCTAATTTTGTTCAAGTGTCAGTGGTGCTTCAAACTGAGTTTGGCAGTGGGTAAATGTTTGACTCAGCCTGACACAAACAGCCTGAATCCTAAGGACTAGGAGAGCATGTTCACCCCTGCTTAATGAGATACAGAGTGCTCTAATTCTTGTCTTTGCTCTGTTGGCAGGAGTTGGCATGCATTCATATGTACATCATGCCACCCCATAAACACAATTGCAGAGCAAAGGGGATGAACTGTTTTTACTCTAAAGTTTAAAATCTTTTATATCTGAAGACTTAATAAGGTTTATTACAATGAATATGTACCATGATAAGACTACATTCACTTCCACTTCCTTTATATTGAGAAAAACAAAAGTAATTTTATTGCCATTCCTGACTCCAGTGCTTAATCAATTACACTGTACAGAATCATAGGGTCATTTATGTTGGAAAAGTTCTCTAAAATCCTCAAGTCGGCTGTTAAAGACACTTCCAAGTCCACCACTAAACATGGCTCTAAGTGACATATTTATACATCTTTTAAAAACCTCCAGGGATAGTGACTCAACAGTTTTCCTGGGCAGCCTGTTCCAATGCTTCTTTTTGTAAAGAAATTTTTCCTAATATCCAATCTAAATCTTCTCTGGCCCAGCTCGAGGCCATTTCCCCTCATCCTATAATTTGCTACTTGGGAGAAGAGACTGACCCCTACCTGGTACAGTCTCCTCTCAACAGGCAGTTGGAAAGAGAGGTAAAATCTTCCCTTAGACCCCTTCCCTCCAGACTGAACAACTCCAGCTCCCTTGGCTGTTCCTTATAGGACCTGTGCTCCAGAGCCTTCACCAGCTCTGTTGCCCTTCTCTGGACGGGCTCCGGAACCCGTGTCCTTCTTTCCATGAAGGGCCTCAAAACTGTATTTCCTATCTGTGCAATTCAAAGGCAAAAATCAAAGTAGTAGAGTTACAGCATATCTGTTTTGCATTCTAGTAGATACTATCATCTTTATGACTGAGCCCAGACTGAAAATGAGTGAGAAGGGGAAAATTTAAGAAATCAGTTTGTCAGACTTTAAGTTTGATGATCATTTCATTTGCTTTAATTTTATTTCTTTAGTTAATATGTCTATAAATAGGAATTAAATTTACTTTCCTGTTCATGTAAATAGTTTTTTTAGACTTCTTTTTCCACTGGAGGAAAAAGGGACTGTGTGTTAAGAAACACAGATACCTCTGGCTTATTTTAAGAGGCTAACATGACTAATTTTATCAATTAATAAATTCAGTGTTACTGGTTTTTAACATTATGTAAGTATAAAAAATATTTCTACTTCTAAGGCTTTGGTAGTACTGGTAAAACAAATTTAGTACATCTTAAACTTCCAAACATTAAATGTTGACTTCTTCATCAGTAATAGAGCATGCAATGCTTAGGAATCAAAAAAAAAAAATGTATAAGGGCAATGTACCCTGGATGGCCTTCAAATTATAAAATTAGATTTTTATATATATATATATATATATGTACTTATATATAAAAACTTTGTACTGAATTTACAAACATGATATAATGGATTAAAGCAGAATGTGATGACAGATGAATGTGTTAAATACGACAAGGCTACCATATGTCTTTAATTCATTTTGTTAACAGCTTGTCATGATGTTACTTAGTAAATGGCAGTTTAAAAAATAATATGGTACATAATTGCCAAAATATTTCTTTTGTTGGGTTTTCCAGTGAGTACTTAGGATTGCAGTCTTATAAAGAGGAAGCAATAGTTTTGAACAGAAGAGTATATTACACAGCTAAATGAGACTCTTACACAAAAACAGAGAAATAAGTTTTGATAGTAACTATACAAGAGAAATGTGCACATGACACCTTCTTCCTAGCTTATTTTTAATAGCTGAGGCCGCATGGCTTTTTCAGGCACACTAAGCATATGAGTTTCTCTCTCCCAGATGCCTACAAGTATATAAGCCCATTTTCTTTTATGCTTAGAGTAGGAAGATACTTAAAGCAGTTTGAAAATCATGTTTAACTCACTGTTCTATTATATAAAAGATATGTGATTTGTCAGACTTCATGAATAGTAACTTACTGTGTATGGGAGACCGTGACAATCCATTTTCAGATGCTTCTAATTTCCCTTCAATCTCCAAACTTCATTTGAGAGAAAAACTGGGCCCTGCTAAAAATAGCTGCAGGATGGCCTGGAAGGAGATCAGACAATATGCTAAGGATTTCTTACCACCTCTTACAGCTGCTGCACTATAGAAGCCATAGGAAATTATGATGCAAAAGCAGCAAAAGAAATATAAAATATTTCACTGTTTTGAACAAAGATTACCAGTAGCTGGGCCAGATAATCAAATTGGTAATTTACAAGAATGTTACAGCATAGTTTTCAAGATTTTTATATATAGTGTCTTTCCCGCAAAGTGTCTTTTCCCTGGCTATGACAAAGCTTGGGACTGTCATTGAGCAGCACTGCTGGGCAGCTTCCCAGTGGTGAGAGCCAGACCTATGGCTTGGGCTTAGGAACCTGTCAATTATTTCAAGGTGAATTTTATGTGCAATTAGGACATATGCAATTATGTTTCAATTATGTGCAACACTAAATCATGTAACACTCTTCACATAAGCCTTTTCCTCAGAATAGGGTGATACCTCTCTGACATGTCAACAGAAAGCAGAAGGTGACTACAGGATCCCATTTAGGATCAGAAGAGTATCTGCATCTTGCTTACAACAACCACTTTCAGTGGCCTTTGTCAAGGTTTGCTCATCAGTTTTTCTACCATTCAGAGGATACCCACATGAAGAACTAACACAGTTTTACTTGTGTAAAATGGAGAAATACATGTGTGATGAATACATTTCCAGGAGAAATATATGTGTGATTAAACATACAGGTGAGGGGAAGGAATTATTTTTTGAGAGGAAAATCTTTAGATTCAACTCACTTGAATTTAAAAAATTCCACATAAAAATAAACACACTGTGCTCAGTTTATGCCCCAAGTTACAGTACAGCAGGGATTATATTATCCCCCTGCTGTAAATTGTGCTTTTGAGGAGAATTGCTTCTCTCGCTTTCTCGATGTTCCTGTTCCTCTCTCTCTCCCTGTGTAGGAACCCTAGAGAGGCTGGTATCTTACTGCAAGGACTTAGACTGCACAAATATCCCTCTTTTGGCTCCCTCCAGTTACATTTCTCAGCATGTCCTGGGCAGGATGTAGAGCACACTGGAGACTGGGGGCCAATTACATCTGCTTCCTATTATCTCACTTCTCAAGTGGTTTGTCAGCACATGCTTGTCCTATTTCCCCTAAACTCCCCTCCATTCTCTATGCAGCTACACCCTTTGTATACATTTCCTGTAACACACAACACCTTTTCATACTTCTATCTGATAATTGCATCTGATTAAAAGGTGAGGAGGGTTGCACATTACAGGAAATTTACTGAAAGCTCATGACTATTCAAAATAGACCCCTCCAAAAAGCACAACATAACATCCCACTCCCAGCC
Source organism: Polioptila caerulea (assembly GCA_013397295.1). Lineage (NCBI taxonomy): Eukaryota > Metazoa > Chordata > Aves > Passeriformes > Certhiidae > Polioptila > Polioptila caerulea. Next base: position 2,940,588 of record VYXF01010429.1, on the reverse strand, counting down.
TCTTGACACTGAGAACAAAATCAATTTCTCAAAATAATATCTGCTGCTCTTTCTGTGCTCTGTCCATCTATAATTGATCAGTGTGAGACCCTCAAGCCATGTACATTCCCCATAAATTTCCAGCAAGGGAAGAATCTGAGATATAGATTTGATTCCGGTGAGATGTGTTGCCATTCATTTTCCTTTTATGAATACTTTGGGAAAGCACTGTAGACTTTACTCTTTTCTTTTTGTTTTTCTCTTTTGATCTTAGTAGAAATAAGTGAGCCCCAGGTAAGGGTCTCACTGGGCACAGTGCGCAAAATTCTAGGTATAGATCTGTAAAAATGTTCTTGTTTTTTAAGGCTTCAAAACAGTTTCATGTTCAAGAAAATCTAGAGAATCTCTTGGGTTTGGGGAATACAATGCCAAAACAAGCTGCAGAAAAGTTGAGTCAAGCATAGATATGTGTCTGAAAATGCCTGAATTTCCTCTGTATATCAAGTATACAGTTCCACTAGATAGAGATTAGGCCAATTTGAGATACTCAATGGTAACAAGGAAAACCATAAATACATAAACTATACAGAGAGAGGGAGAGATAACCCCAAATGAGTCTTCTACAGAAATAGCATCATAACTGCCTCAATTATCATATAAAGAAAAAAAGCAGAACTCAAGTAATAGAAGCTGTCATGAAACATTTATCTCCGAATAACTGAAGAATCTAGAAGGAAAAAGTGAACTGAATACATTGCAATAATTGATTTATGTGAAATGTTGATTAATTGTTTTAAAGACTTTATGGCAAGAATGTTCCACAAGAATTCAGAGCTGCCATTCTGTGGAAAAAAAATGATAAGGGATAGTAGACTTGAAGAGAACAGCCTTCATCAATTAAAAGACATAATTATTAAATAATCACTTTGTTTGTGGTTAGTTTTGATCAATAATAAATGACTCAATACATCCTGCTGTGGCTGTGGATTATTACCTCCATCTTATTTACTTTTCAACGCTTTCTCCAGTAACAACATATTTACTGAGAGCAGACATTTTGAATGACAATTTTTTTTTCCACATGTGTTTCTTCATTGCTTTCTCTAGTGCTTCTAGAGATTTGCTTTGTAGTTATCCATGCCCAGTCACAGTTAAATTTGGTATTGTTTCATATTTTTTGATGTCACAGTAGTTAATCATTGCAACATAACAAATTGATTCTCTTCAAAAGTCACAGAAAAAGCTCTCTTCTCCTCTTTTAAATACATTTAATTTGTTCTAATGTTATCATATTTAGTAGTGTGAATTTGCCTCTGATAAATATGGCATGTCCTGTTTAAACAGTTGTGCAGAAAGTCACATCAATCTCCCATGAAATGCACTCATACTCCCGCTATGTCCACAATATTACTTAAATTATGGAAAAATGGTACAGTCTGGACTCTTCTTAACATCTTCCTAACATAACACACATCAATTAAGACACCACTTTTTCCTATGGCCAACATAACTCATTGCCTTTGTCTTTTCAGTCATTCTTCAGAACGTCAGAGTGTGGTTTTTTATAGAAAGGTATTTCCCCAATGTAACAGCACAAAATATTGAGTGCGTATCAGCCACTAGAGCATGTAAGTTGTGGGGCCCATAAGGTTCCTTATTATCACAAGCAACAAAGACTAGAGAGAGGTTTATTCACTAAGGCCAACAGAAATCTCAGGTTGCTACTATGTGGGAAATACAGACATCGGTATTTTTATAAAATCATAGAATAGTTTGTGTTCGAAGGGATCAAAAGGATTATCTCATTCCAACTACCCCACCATGGACAGGGACAGCCTCCACTAGACCAGATTGCTGAAAGCCCCATCCAGTCTGGCCTTGAACACTTCCAGGGATGGAGCATCCATCACTTCTCAGGGCAATCCATTCCAGCGTCTCACCACCCTCACAGGAAAGGTTTTCTTTCTAATATCTAATCATAACCTAGCCTCCTTCATCTTAAGGCTGTCCCCCTCTTGTCCTATCATTCCATGCCCTTGTGAAATATCCCTCTCCAGCTCTCTTGCAGCCTCCTTTAGGTAATAGAAGGCTGCTGTAAGGTCTCCCTAGGGCCTTCTCTTCTCCAAGCTGAACAACTCCAAGTTTCAGCCTCTGAAGGAGGTGCTCCAGCCCTTGGATCATCCTTATGTTTTTGATATAATGAAATTTCAATCAGTTCTACTGTTGTTCAGTTGCTTCATGCTAATGAGTTAAATTCCAATGAATGATATCAGCCTCTTAAAGTCAGCACTGCTTTTGAACAACCAGATTAATATGTTCCAAGACTTCAGATCAATTTGACTTAAACATTTTTATTTATATTGTGTACTTAGCTAATATGAAATAGGAAAACACTTTTTCTAATGATAAACTATATATGTAAAGGATATAGAGTGAATGACATTAGTCAGCTAAACTGACAATGAAGAACCATCAAAAGAAATTTTGTAAAACTTTTACACTGGTTTTGGCCTAAAAAACCCTTTAAAACCAGATCTCTTGAATAGGAAGAATTCTATGCAGACCACAGACAAGGCTTAAGAGAATTGTCCTTTAGCCTAAAATAAAAATACTTGCCTAATTTGGACAATTCAGTTAATTTTTTTCTTAATTGTAAAATGACAACACCAGTATTTGAATATTGCACAGAGTCCTCACTGAGCTTGAGGCACCTGAGTACAACGCTGTGTGTGTAATAAGCAAGCCTATTTGCAGCTCAAAGACTAGTTCCATGTGAGAAATAAGAGCATTGTCTAATGATCCTGTTCATGGGCAGGATGGAGTAAGCATTTACTCTGAGCTAGGCCGTCTAGATTCTTGGTTCAGTTGGTAAAGTTTATTTATCAGTAATATGTATTTGCTGACTATGATTGTCTTCATACATTGTAAAACTACTTTGAAGTAAGGGGAAACACAGAATGAAATTTAACTCAACTAATTAAGCTTTATAATATCCCCATGAGATATTTATTATTGAGGAATTGAAAGTGTGCTGCTCATGTTCATGTTGACTGGTACTGTAGGTGCTCTGAACCTTGAAATAAGGTCATGTCTTTTGATGCCTGAAGTTGCTATGATGATTTTGGCCGTAGTGTCTCTCTGAGAGATATATTGAGTTACTTACAGAAATAAAATCACTCACAAAACTCCACATACTCCAGGTTCATGCTGATCTTTGTGCTTTAACATGAAAACTTATTTTTTCTTTATTCTTTGGCATTACATTTAAGCATTCTTTTAATATATCCACTGAAAATGCATGCTGATCTGTAGAATGAGAACATCCCATCTCAAGAACTCCGGAAAGTACGTTAGGAACTGAGTTGTCCTGGCACATCTTAATGGCTTTAGAGCACAGCTCTGTGTTTTCCTGTCACTGTTGGAAACTGACAGACTCTGTTCCTGGGAGGAAGGTGGAAGCCAAAGCAATGTTTGCCAGCTGGTTGACAAAGATGCTGCAGTGTCAGCACATTACAGAGCCAAAAGGCCAGATGGTGAGAGACCAGAGTGTAACTGGAGTAGGTTCCTATTCTCATTGCTGCAACCACCCACAGCTGTAGTTGGGTCAAGCCAGCTCATTCTTATCCATCTTTCCAAGTGCAACTGATCAATCCGTTACTAGTGCTCGGAAGTAAAAAGCAATGAAGAACTAATAAACAATATGAAGTGAAATCTGTGTTTCTCCTTAGCACTGCTGGATCCAGCATGTATTGATCCACTCAAACAATATTTCAGTTTTTTGTTTACAACACTATTCTTTTTTATATTCTCTATTTCCCTTCCAAAGCAGCTGTTTGCAGCCCCACTTCTAATGAGCTTGGTATCCACCTGTTTCTCATTGAAGCTGATAATAAAACTTTGCTCTGGATGAGAGGGTAGGGAAAGATGCAATTACTGCTCATTCCTATGTGAAATTCAATTTTTTCCCCCATACAGTGCTTTGCATACTCACCATAACAACACATACAAACTGCATCAACAGCCAGTTCCACCAACAGGGCTCCAAGAGCCGCGATAATAGGAAGAAATGGAGACAACTAACAGCACAAGCATGGTAAAGCTGTGTCTTTTCCTCATAGTGCCTTTCTCCTCTGCTGAAAATGATCTGTAAGACATGTTTTCACTTTAAAACACCTTACATTCATTCTTCTGACACACTTAAGCTTCTGTAACTGCATAGATGTTATTATGAGGTCCCTCTATTTGAGAAGCACACAGCACCCTAGAGGACTACGTTGACCCAGTGCTTCCAGATCGGAAGGCAGCTCCCTGGCATTGAGCTCAGACAACTTCCTTCACAGGCAACACCTCTCATGCTGCCTTTTGTAAATTTGTTCAACTCCCCCTTAAAAACAAATAACCTTTTTGGCTTTCACTTCACTTATTTGGAACTGTAACGTCTCTCTCTGATGTGAAGAAACCCGATGCAGTTTTCAACCCTCACATAATGATGTTTATTTGCTCTGATGAAGTCTTTGTTCCTTACCTTATATAGCTGTTTGCCCTTCATGATGTATATCCATTTGCAGTAGTTACAGAAGCAATGATACCTCCCTTATACTTCTGCAAACTCAGGTTTCTACTGCTTTAAATTTCACCCTGTAAGACAGGCTGATTATTTTATGTTTTCTTTTTTAAGAAATTAATAATAGTACAGGTAAATTATTAGTTCTATAATTGAGGCAGTAGTCCCTTATCTTCAGTGGAGATACTTCAAATGTGGTATGTCTTAGGGTCATATTTAATTGTTTTCAGCCTAAATCAAATTCTTGGTTCACAGATACATTAGGAAAGTCAGGCTTTTTTCCTTATTGTTGAGGTAGCCCCTCTTAAGAAAATGGTCATAATTTATATTATATTCAATATATGAAATTCTATCCCATCACCATTCTTTTACACATAATTCTCCTAAGGTGTATTCTGCTACCCTTTTCAACAGTATTATGGACCCAAAAATAGAAAACAACAAACAAACAAACAAACAAAAGGCAAGAAAAAGGGAGGCTTAAAAAAATCCCAAAAATGGAAGTTAAAACAGGTTTTTCTTCAATTTTCTGCATTATTAGCACAACCTGTAACTGGTTCCATACCTGCAGATCTAGCACTCACCCCTTCTTCCATCTCAATTAAGAAATTTTAAAATATCATATATTGTACTCTTAAAAAACCTCTGATCATTTTCTCATTGAAAAACCAAAAACTGTCAGATGGTTCTGTTATAATCTTTCTTTGATACACAGTCAGTGCAACATTTTATGACATTTCCAATTTACTGCTTGTGAGATTGACAAAGTAATCAGAAGTCAATTACTTTACTCTTAATATTTCAGTCTATCTATTAGGTTTCATTGCATGGGATGGACTCCAGTACACATGAGAAACTGGTTAAAAATTTATCTCATGCTTTGGCAAAACAGCATAGAAATTATTTATTTTATACTTCTTCTTTATTGATTACACATTACCTGCTAAAGCTGTCATATAGATTTTTGTTTTCAGAGATTTTTTAATTCCAAAATTTAAACAAAATGGTTAAAAGACCTTCCAGAGCTTCGCTGCTTGTTTTCTGTTCCTAGGATGTGAAATTTCTCCATCCAATATTATATGGTCTAGTTTTTATCCAGCACACACAGGTGTCCCATTATGTTTAGTATAAATTAAATCAGATTTGCTCAAGAGAAATGCAAAAGAGCTAACATTAAAGGGCTGTTTTATATTCGGAGAAGAATGAAGTCATTTAAATAAACAATGTTTGTTCCTAGAACTATAATAAAAATATTTCTATTTACCTGTTTCTGGATGAAGTAGTCTAATGAAATATAGTTTCCAATGCCTCAAACACAGAAAGCAATTTCCAAAGGCAGAAATAATGAGCCCTTCAAGTTAAAGAGAGACAGAGGTCTTAAAACAAAAGGATTTTTACATGCAGATACAAGAGATCTGTGAGGAGCATAAGGTCAAAATAAAGGTTAGAAATGTGTTTCAGGAAAAAAAGAAGCTGCAAACTCTTTGTAGACTCTGTGGCACACAAAGCCTTCCCGGAGTCCCTTGCATACTTACTGCCAAGCCAGCAGGAATGCATTTTTGAAATTTAATATTTCTATTTAAATATTAATGGCAAAAAAAAAAAGAGACGCAATTCTTTTCTGAACTTTCAGAGTAGAGGGCATAGCTTTAGTTCACAAATCCACTGATCTGAGACATACAATTTCTGCATGACAATAAGTGTGATCTTTGTTAATCTAATTGTTGCAAATACAACATTCCAAAGAATTCCAGTGCATCACATAAAGAAAACCTATAACCATAGAAAAACCTAGATCACTTATATGCCCTTATGTTCCTGTCAGCTTAGAATAGTACATAAAAATCCCCCTAACAAAAGGAATCTAACCTGAAAAGCAGTATTGTTACAAATAGAGGCCTGGATTGTAGCATTTTTATGTTTTTTCTAATAAAAATCCCAGCCCTCCATACTTGAAGAGTATACTTCCTTATTTGTAATTAATAAACAATTATATAAAGTCAAGAGTGATTATTGAAATGATGGACCTTTAGGAAAGGATATCTTCTTTCTTAGATCAATAGATAGGAATATAATCCCATTATTAAAAACTAACAAGCAAAAAACATTTACCACAAAACTGGAGTAGATCTGATTTTGAAATATGCATGCCTTGAAATGTAGTTTTGTTGAAGATAATGTGAAAAACAACTTAAATTAAGTGCTTGATCACGTATCAGAGAATGAATTTAATTTTTGGCTGTTTTGGCCAATATTATTAACATATAGTATTGACCAACATTCATCAGAAATCAAGATATCCATGGCAGTATAGATCTATTTTCTTCCAAGGAAATGCCTGCGAAAACATTACAAAGAAGGCTATCAAAACTAAAACCTGCTAGGTGGCTGCTTTGGGTTTATGTATTACCTACAGACAAGGTTTTAATAAAAAAATAGCAGTTTAAAGATAGATTATTTTCATGTTCACAATGCACACGGGCTTGAGGTTCTTCTGTTGTAAGAATAGTTTCTAACTAAGGCTCAAACACTAATTAACCCCCAGGCTACCCAGCTCACTAGCACTAGGTAAAACTTTAGAATTACAACTCTGATGTCATGGAAACAATTATGCTATCAGGAACTCAAGTACGTTGGAGATTTCCCTCTAGAGTTAAATAACTATTAAGTGTTTAAATAATGCTATTATTTTCAAAGTTGCCAAAGATCAAAGAAATTATGCGAAAAAAATAACCTTAAATGAGTGAATCAACAATAATTGGTTTTGTGTTTAAGGATGTATGCTTTGACTGAAATGCCAAGGAATAAATCAAAGCATTGAATCTCTCGCATAGTCAGGAGGATTTCAGGAACAAGTTTATCAAGCTCCAAAAAAATTAACTTTCATAGCAGAAATACTGCAGAGCTTTCAGGGTGGATGGGTATCATGGCAGCTCCTTTAATGTCTGAAAAGTTTGTTGCTGCAGAACAGCCCAGCTGTGAATACAGAGTGCTAAGATATTAAACAAAAATAGCAGCAGCCTTTAATCTAGCATGTACCTGTAAACGTGGATTGAAATTGCTCCAGGAGAAAGTGAGAAATACCTTCCTCAGCAAAGCAACCCAGAGCCCAGAAACACCACGTTCCAGGGATGTGAACTTCTTGGCAATCATGGTGTTTTTTTGTCCACAGTCAGATCCACCCTCTACAAAATATTGAATATCCCTTAATAACTCTTTGACACTTCTATCAAGTGTGTCTGTTTTGGTGGCACTTCTTTGCTGTTTTTACAGGGTGACAGGATTATTTTGGTTTCTTCTCCCTCAAGTTCTGCAACATTTTTTCCCTCCACAACTCAAAGACTCTAAGAGGTAGAAAGCAAAATATACTAAAACCAGTTTCCTTTCCCCTTATTCTTTCCTTATTACTACCTTCCTAGGGATGCTTTAAACTGATACAAGTGCATTTGAATCCTTAAATTTAAAAATAAACAACAATAAAAAAACTAAACCACAAAAAAAACCCCAACCCCCAAAAAATCTCTCATGAATTTCATCTACAGAAATTTCATACAGTGGAATACTAGTCCATCCATCCATTCAATTATCTTAATTAAATTATTTTTCTCAATAGAGAAGGTGAGACAATTGATGTGAATTATTGCAAATATCCCCATAAAACCTTGTCTTCCATTCCATGGTGGAACAAAATATTTCTGGTTAAGAGAAGATCACTGCAGTGACATTTTTCTTTGAAGCTTCTCTAGCAACAATGGGGAAATCATGTTAATTGTAACTTCATATTCAAACTACCTAAATTTAAAGCCCTACTCTTTGAAATAAAAAAAAAATTCTTGAGTAATTTAGAGCTGCAACTTTTCCCCCCTCAGCATCTCCAGCAGAACTGTGTCCATTTACCAAGCAACAACAGAATCTGTGTTTTGCATAGGGATACAAACATGGTTTTTTAAAAGTAAAAAGATGTACCTGGGAGATGAAAAATACATAGCAATGAACATTGCGGTATTTTAAAGATAGAAGGTCCAGCTAAAGCTACATAACCGGGAAAACCAAAAGCAAAAACAACAAAAAAATGAAACAGAGCCAAGCGCAAACATTGTCCCTCCTGAACTGAAAAGGCCAAAAACAGAAGAAATGAACAAGACCTGAGATGACCTGCTGCAGAATGTAAACAAAAGTCATGGTTCTTGGAACAAGAAAAAACTTTAAAGCAGTTATCTCACACTCTTTGTGTTTTTCCATATATCAGTGTTTCTTCAAAGTGAAACTGATTTGTGAGCATTAAGCAGAATTTATGAGACTTGCTTATATTCTAGAAACTTTGCTACCAACTTATATGCATAGAGAATGAAGCGGAAGGGGAAGGAAATCAGCTGAACCTTTCCAGGCAATTAGTTATGCATCAGATAAGTTGTTTTCTACAGCTGTACAACTGCACTTCTTTTTTGATTTGGGATTCAAATCATCTCATAAATATTGAAATTATAAGCTTAAGGAAATGGTAGTATTTGATGCATGACCTATTTCTAAGAATTATTCTAATGGAGAAATCATGGCTGAAGTGTGCTATTCTACTAACTCTTTTCTGACCCTTTCAGTAAAAGGCCTGCGTAGAGATTATGATACTACTGTGTACTATTGTCTACATCTTTCTACCATACAGTTCCTGGAAGTTCATTTGGTTGGATTTTCATTTGTAAGTGCTCTGCTCACTGTTAGCTGCTACAGTTCCAAAGCACCTAGCACCAGTCTGCTTCACAGACCACTTCTACAGAATCTACAGTACTTGTTTCTATACTGCTTTAAAGTATTTTAGGATTTCTACCATCCTTGCTATAAAACTAGCTATGTAATGCAGTCTTCCTCCTGCAGCCCACTTTTCTTTTTACTTCTACAACTTCTTGAACACAGGTTCTCTGCACAGCATAATTAATATTCTGCTTTCTGAGAGCAGCCTGTCCCGAGGGTGAAGTGACTACAGCTTTAGAAGGAAACCAAACTGTTTCAGCAGTTTTCATCCAAAACACAGCAAGGGAGAGGGAGTTGTACAGAGGTAAGTCATACAGATTCCCTCTAGACCCTGACTGCAAGTTATGGTGCTTTGAGTCCTCATGTGTATGACTCCAGCAATAACAATAATCAAAATGGCTTTTCTTTATCCTGACAACCTCTGAAAAATATTTTTTTTTTTTAATTTTGGTTTGGAACAAATCTCATACAATAATTTCAGTAAAATCAAAATGAAAATTCTTTTTTTATATATTAAAACAAGCTGGAATGCAGAATTGAGTAGCCTTCTTTATGACGGTGCAATTTAAAAGTCAAATCTTTTCTCCATCTTACACCCCCAGGATTGCTTTCCATTATACAGAGGAAAGAGCAAGGACTTAGATTCCCATCTGTTTTACAAAAGCTATTTTTCATGCTATGAAATCTTGCATACACTTATTCCTTACCAAAATCTGCATTAATCATTAATATCCATAGTAATCATTAATACCAGTAATAATCATTAAAGTGAAAATTCAGATAGAAACACTCTATAAAACCAACCTGTTTAGTTGGGTTTTTTCATAACAGGCAAACATTCCACGTACTTTTGCTGAGTCCCTTTGCCAATGAGATTCACAGTTTTATGACATTCATAATGTAACTCCCTATTATTTGATGAGAGCAATTTGCATTTTTTTAGCTACTAAGTTATGTCATAGCTGATGTTAATGTCGTGGTTACCTGTTACAAGGTCTGTCACTAACAAACACTTCCTTAAGCTTCTAGAATTCAACACCATGGACCCCCTATGCACTACATTGGAGGGTGTGTCAGATGCCAATAGAGGGGTAGCTCTACTTTTCCACTCCCGCATTTAAAAATCCTTAATTTCTTATTTCTTCTATTTCAGATCATTTCTGTCTCTTGACTCTGAGAACACCGGACTCAGGTAAGGTTTCTCTGTAGATCTTTCTAGCACTGCTTCTGCTAGCTGTTTTTATATCAGGTTGCTTTGTTTGAGCATAAAGATTTTTTTGCCCAGGGCATACAAGATTAACTGTTGAGATTTTCTTCTAAGGGATGAAGTTGCTGAGTTATCAAAGTTTTAAAACTCTCACCACTCCTGAACATCCAGTTCTCAGGCAAATCTATTCTTGTTGATCTTTGGGTATCTTTTGCTCTGTGCTGTCACCTGCCTCGTTGAGTCCTACTCAGAGAGCTGTGTCACTAATTGTAACATAGGTGAATAGCAGAATCAGTTTCAGTATGCCACAATTTCCCTAACATATCTTTGCTCTACAATGACTTACTTTTCTCACTATGTTAAGAGTTTGACTGTTTCGACTACCTCCTTTGATCACATTTGCTCTTTAATAAGTGTTTTATTTTACCACTCTTGATAGCTGCTGTCAGCAATGCATGGCAGCAAATGTGAGGAGCTTGTTAAAATACATCCTTTTACGCTATTTTGGAAAAAAAATAATCTTTAATATATTACAACTTGTAGTAAATATGACAGTTACAAAAATTGTAACTCATCTACAAGTAATTCAGTACATTTTTTTTCTGTCCAAAGAGTATTGAACATTAACATCCTGTTAATCAACTTTAATTACTTGAAAAACTATCTCTATGGTGGGAACAGTAACTCAGCTATCATATATGATCATGAAAGGCATTTGCATTAAGAAATGTCATCATATGATAGCTTGCTCCCTACAATACTTTGTTGGAAGTTTATTGGGAGTCTAATAATTAATAACTGGAAAACCTTAGTCTGAGTGAAGGGGCAGGTAACCAACTAAGCCATGCTCACTCTGTTCAAATCACTTCCAGCAGCAAGCTGTTTTCCTCAATCTGTCATCTAAACCTAAATTAGGCATAGCCCAGACTGACTGAACACTCATAAGGCTCAAATCTGCTTGTATTAGGAGACTGGGTCCCATCAGAACCCAACAAGGAATTAATGCAGCTTACACTGGTATCAGCTATGTTAGAAGCCTTAAAGTTTTCAGCAGTTAATTTCAGTTTCACCTGTGCTGTTTCTTTCCTCTAATATCTTCTGATACATTTCTAAAAGCCATATTTGATAAGCATAGAGAAGAGAATTTGCAAAGACAAGCAAGAAAAAAGAGCATGTCTTAGAATGATCACGCTGCAGGGTGATATTTTTAGATTTTGGAAGTCTGAATATTTAAAAAAAATGTTTAGTCAGTCAGGCAAGCATAAAAGTTAAAAACTAAAATCATCTGGACATTGGAATTAGACAAAGGAATACAAACAATTAAAGGAGGACAATTTTGTAGTCAAATATAGCTGTACCACTGAATCTTTCAACTCAGAATAAATTCTTAGTTACTGACTACTGCATTTACTAGTAAATGAATTTCTGCTGCTAAGAGATTTCCCAAAGATGTAAAGGATGAGAAGGTAATTCAATCCAAAACATTTTATATTTGCTATGGGCAAAAATGGAGGATAATTCTGAAGAAAGCTGGGTTCAGAATGACCTAGCAGCATCTTTAAGGCTGAGATCCTAAAATCAGAAGATGAAAACACAGATTGAGACAGAATTGCTGCACAGGCAATATACTTGTAATTAATGAAAAGAAAGTAGGCAGAAGAACCAAAAATATGACCAGTATAACAAATACACTTCACTTAGGAGCGCAAGAAAGGACACATATTTAAAAACATGGGTTTAGAATGTCTTAGGCTGAAGGCCTAAACACAAGACCAGATCAAACCAGTCTAACTACATAGAAAACATGATCTGGTTTCAGTAAGACATTGACCTCCTATTTTAAGTAATGGAGCTTATATATATATCCTGTTTGTAGTTTTAGTCTAGCAACTGACACGATCTTTTCACGAAGAAATGGTTCTGAGACTAAAAGAATACACTAAAGACTACATTTAAAAAAATACATTAAAAAATTGTTCTCCAAAGTGTTCTTTTTGTGTGGTACAGCCTACAGCTTTGAAAATAAAGACTGTAGCGTTGGACCAGTGGACCACATGGAGCACTTCATATAAATGAGCAAGTGGATAAGTGTCTGAAAGACAGGAAGAAAAGCTCCAAGGCTAAACAGAACTTCTCTCCTTACAAATTATTCATACTGGAACCATGCAAGCTAGTTTATTCAGAGATTGAAGACCATATAGGCTGCAGAAATTTTTTATTTTCTTTCAACAGTCTTTTTTCCTGTACCCACAAAAAACCCCTCTAATTTAACTTTAATGCAGCTACTGTGATAAAGAAAATTTTTAGGAAATTTCACACAGACTTAAGAGGAAGGAGGAGGGAGCAATGGTAATAGAAAAATAAAGATGGATATTTGCCTTGCATTCATCCCCAAGCAGAAGGATAAAGTAATAAAATGGCTTCTGCTATAGTCATCTGATACCTGAGAAATTCCTAATGCTCAAGGAAGAGAAGGATTTTCTAAGGTTTGAAAAAATATGAAATAGGCAGTTGTTTTAAGACATAAGCTGGAAAGCATTAAGACCTTACACAAGGTTGTTATATACGTGTAAATACATACATAATTTTTTTTTTTAATATCTGAGTGCTTTCATGCTTTCTCGTCTGCATCATAAACTTTTGAAAATGGCTCATAACAGCAATAATACCAAAGAGATTTATCATTACTACAGCTCCTCCCTGTTTTGGAAGAATGTCTACTGCTTTCAGTCTTGCCTCAGGCCACTAAATAATAAACCAAAAATTATGATAAAATTCACTGGAAACTGTTGCTTTGTTATTAAAGCAAGATTTTGTAAAGAGCAAGCAAACAAACAAATGAAAAAGGTGGAATTTTCAGAAATTACTCTCATAAAAATAATAAACAAAAGTTTATTTCTTTCCAATGCAAATTTTGTACTTGCAGCTCAATTCACATGCCACAAAGGCAAAATAACTTAAAACATAATGGGCAATATTAAAATGAGATTTGAAGCCTGGGGGAAAAAAATGTCTGTTGGAACAAGCTTTCTAAATAACCAGGGATTCCAATACGGATGAAGTAAACAGCGGCAGCCTGCAAAAGGACATCCACGGTTGTTAGCTCTTAGAAAAGTACCATCTTGCAGAGTCCCTTTCCAATTTGTTCACTTAGCTGCCCTTTAATCCACTGTGTCACAAATCCCACTGTGTATTTCACAAAGAGATGATGCTTGGACTCAGCTATCCTCTGATATGGAAGCAAGGTCATCTGAGACACCTGGAAACGTGCAGGTCAACGCTACTTGTCTGCCTGATTTCTGTGCAGATTTCTTGGCTGTCCTGGGCATCCTAAATGACACCAAATGTCTCTGTTTAGGTCTCTGAACTGTGACAAGGGTGTCCAGTCCTCAGTTCCTCAGTGAGGCAAGAAGTCCCCAGAGCAAATCAGACAGCCAGGCAGCTGAAGATCAGGCTGCACTTTACTGACACCAGGTGATGAAAGACAAGATGTTTTGAGATGACTGTTCCCAACACTAAAGCTGATCTCAGGAGCACTTCTGAAATGGCTGTTTGACCATTGCAATCACAATACAAGTGTTCTTGTTTCTAAATTTATCATAACCACTTTTAATCAAATATTCTTAATCACAGAAAATATACAAAGACTTACTAGATCAGTCAAAATACAATCTAAGAGGTGAGTGTATGGGCACTTTGGTTCAAAAAGAAGCCTGCTGTAGGTAATAATCTCAAGTGAGACTTTGCAAATTAGGTAAACAGTTGAAGTCTAAACTATAATTATACACTGACTGTGGTTAAATGGAAGCCCAGTAAAGACAAGAAAGTTGGCTGGCCAAAATTAACATGGGAACATTTTGTTGTAAAGGTTGCAAAAAGAAAAAAAGAGACAAGAAATATAAGATTTTCTACAGTGTTGCATGATAGCCTAGCTCCCTGCCCTCTTGAATTCTGCATGTCTTTCTGTTTCCTTGGTGTAAACAACGTGCTCAGAGCTATTAATTTTTTAGGGGTCACAGATTTGTTTCAAACTAAATGTAATGTGGAGTAAAATACTAACGATTTGTAATTGTATTACTGCATTAGAATTGTTCAGCAACAAAATAAACAGTTCTGTGACTTCCTTCTCATTAAGTTCTTAGCTTAAAGCAGAAAGAATTTAGTACTGTCAGTGTAATAATCTGAGCATCATTGAGGATAACTACACTAAATGGTTCACAGTAGAATCATAAGGGCTAAACACCTACTGATATCATACTCTGACACCTTGGATCCATGAATTCTTTGATCCATGAATTCCATGACACCATGATCCATGAACTCTGATTCCTTGAATCCATGTGTGTTTATAAACCTACTGTAAGGAAGAAAAAAATGCATTTACTAGAATATTTCCAATATACATACGAAGATAGCATTGATTTCCTACTCATACTTAACCTAATGAAAATGCTTCTGAAAATATAGTAGCTAAGGAATGCTAGCCTTGCACAAAAATTGCCCAGAAATAGTTTATTAGACAAATTACCATATGCATCTGACATGTTTGCCCAAGAATACCCACCCATGTAAGAAATTGTTCTAATGTGTTCTATAGTTTATGAATGAGCTCTCTCTATATAGCATCACACTTCACAATTAAAGCTATTACTGTAAAATGCAGGAAATTGCATTCATGGTTAATTGCATAATTCATTAACTCAGGCAAAGTGTGAGCTTGGTAAATATGTAGAACTTTTCAATCAACTCAAGTAGAATGAAAGAGGAAAACACATTATTGCTGCAGCTTTATATAGCAAATAAATGTTGAGTTGAGGAATGCATTTGGTTTTGCATACTCATTTAATATTAAAAAGGAATACTCCATGAGCACAAAAAACAAGTAGGAACTATCTTAATATTTGGGGGTTTTTTCCTTGTGGTTGAGACAGAAAGATTCAAAGATTTCAACTAGTTATTCAATCTAATGCTGATTTTCCTTCAAAGAACCTAATTGAAAATGATGATAGCACTTATTTACATTTTTATTACTTTTGATAGGACCAAAGGGTGATATAGGAAGAGATACTATCTTTGAGGTGTAAATATCTTAGAAAGTCTAGAATGCAATATTAAACAGAATGCACATATCTGAGCCTCTAAATTGTTCTTCTGTAACAACACCAGTTTCTGTTCCATTTAAAGGTATCTTACACACAAACACAGAAAAAAAAATCATTCAAAAGGGATTTAATGTAAAAAAATTAAATTTAAATTAATTTTTATCTTTTGAATCATGACCTATTTTAACGATCTCTTCATGTTCTTTCCCATCTTGGTCATTCCAGCATTATGGTATATGCTTGTGACTATTAATATGGGGTTTACTGGTACTATTTGACCATGCTTACAAGTTTTATAATATATGCTGTTGTCTCATCTATCCTTCTAGAAGGAAACTGAATAACACTACTATCATTTAGAGAAAGGTTTTAAATCCAAGCAAAAAGAACATTTTCAGACTACCTTTCTTCACATTTTCTTCCCATTTTTGCTGTCCTTCCTCATTCACTTCTAGATTTACCAGGAATGCACTAGTAGCCAATCTTGCTCCTTTGATATATATCTAGTAATAGAAAATACGGATGGATATCAAGGCCTTGAGAAGTAGTGTACTAACCTCTTTGAAACATATTCTTGCTTCAGATGAAGATGGAAACACTCTAGCAATAACCTAGGAACCAAAGAACTTGCTCCTTGGGTTTTATGTCTAGATCATTACTTTCTTGCTAGAAGAGTTGCTGAAGCCTATTGCTTTAAATATCAAACTGCAGACTGAGATAATTAAACATGAAGTGAAGAGCTTTCTTTGAGAATGGATCCCATGATCTCTGCAGAAAACAACGATCTAGGAAAGAAAGGACATTAAAGCTAAATGTAGATTTTCTGGTAAACTAACTCAGATCTGTTGAGCAACTTTGTTATTTGAAACATTGTTTTGAAAACATTATCACTAATGAGCACAGCTGTGTTTTGCAGCAGATTGTTCTCTGTCAATGCATTACACATAAAAGCCTCCTACATGGAGTCACTGGTAAAGTACAGATTTTATAGCTAAAAAGAATTTTCTTTCTCTTGATCCAGCAAGACTAAGGAATTCACACAGGAAAACATTGACAGCTATAAATTAATATGCCATAGTTAATAGTCACTTGCAGTACTTTTACACATTATCTGTACATGTATATTTATTTGCACTGTGCTTGACATTTAAAAAGCAATTCAAGCTCTGCAGAAGAACATAGGAGATTCCAGTAAACCACTGCTGGGCCTCACAATAAAAGTGAATTACAAGTCATGTTATCTGTGACATGGCACAGATAAGAGCTGCCACATAAGGAACACAGTAGAGTTTTTTACTGCTAATGGTTGCAAGACTGTGTTCAATTGATGGTGTAATATTCTGTAGCAGATGTGAAATCTTCAGTATCAACAAATTAGTTGAAGATTTTCTTATCTAACCATATCCTAGTCTAACAATATAAAATTCTGATTGATATCAGTATAGCACAGCAAACAGCAGAGTAGTTGATTTTACAAGATGTCCTAATCAACTGTCAGCTTTTCAATTGCTTTGTAACCTTTAGCACATCTCTCTCAGCAGCTGAAATCTGAGCACTTGATAAAAATAGCAGCAGAATATCTGGCACGATAAAAAATAATTGCAAAATACTAGAAGAACAACTTTTCCTATGCAAGGAGTTCATGCACTGGATGTAGTCCACCAGGGACAAACTGTCTGCACATCTTAGGGGCAGGAGCACTGAGGGAGTTTGGTGCATCCTCTAAGGGAGACATGAAACAAAGGAGTGATCCAGATGGTAACTGAAACCTGAACTTTGCTTCGCTAACTTGAAAATATGTATTACTTTTCATATGTTACTACATGCGTTAAAGACTAAAGTCACTCAAACTCCACCTAAACATGAAATGACACAACCTGTAACTTTACCTTTTCCTCTTCCTTAAAAAAAAATTCTGTTGTGAAAGATATTTTCTTTGAAAGGCAAAATGTATTTTTCAACAATCATATTAGGTACTGTAAAAAAAATGATTAATGCTTTTCAGCATCTATTAACAGAATGACATGCATCTAAAAAATTTAGAAAACTGGATCTAAAAGGAAAAAATTTAATAGTCTAAGTAAAGAGCCATATAAAATAATTATCTCAAATACCTACTGAGTGGTTCAACATGCTGCAGATACTGGGTTTTTCCTTCCTTCCACTCATTCTGAATCCAAGGTTCTGAGACAGAATATCATTTTTCTGCTTGGAATTTACTGACCTGGGTTTCCAGTGCTAAGATTTAAAGTGATTTTTCTTGTTGGTCTTTGAGCAGTGAAGGGCATCTTGTGTTCTTTTCCTGCTGCGTTCAGAGCAGCTGCATTTCATAAGAAGCTGTACTTAGCTTTGGTTACAACGAAAGTTTGCTATTTTCTCATGCATCCTTATAATTTATTAAATAACCACCTGTCCAGTATCACAGAAGATGTAAATGAAAATTGTCCTAATATAAAGATTTTTCTGTCTAAAATTGTTAATGCAGTACCAAAAGAGAATTATTCTCTCAATAATGCATCAGCCTGACAGGGTCTCCCAACTGTTTGACGAGCCTTAGGTATTCTACAGAAAATGTTCTTAATTGTAGCCCATCTAATCAGAAATTTAGAGTTGACACTGGTCTTTCTACCTAAAGATATTCTTCCAGAGAGGATTAACAGCCTTGAGGTTCACTCAGAACACCACAGAATATAATCAGGCGCAGTAGAAATAAGGTATTGGAAATTCCATTTAAGGCATATGGAAAAGGTGAGATGTTTGAGAGGTGAGGGAGGAAACAATAGTGGCTATGATGAAGACAACTGACAAAAACAGAGAAAAACTGACACAGACATAGACAGTAAAGGGAAAAATAATTTTTTTAAATACAAGTGTTTAGACAGCAAGAGCTTACAGTACACTAAATGGAGGACTAGATGAAATCAAAAGCTTGATGTGACTTCAGATTGAAGTATGCACACTAATTGTTACATTAAGTACGTAATCTAAAATGTAATCTATGAGTTTATATTGGTTTCAATATTCCATAGTGTTATCAAGCTTAGTCATTCTTTAGAAACTTTCTTTATTTTAGCATTCTCTCAAATTCTTATGGCATAGCACCTTGTATATCCTAATCCTCCCTCACATAAAACCAGCGATGTAAATAAGCTGAATACAATCTACAGATGGATGAACATGTGAAGCTAATGTACTTGAAAGAAATCAACAGTTTGGAAAGCAGACCTATGTCATTTACTGGGTCATCAAATTGTAACCTTTCCAATGAAATGCAAATAAGTTGCTATTTCAAAAGCATTTTATCCAACTGAAGCAAAGACTAAAGTTCACTGTGTTAATTGCTCAAATTCTGAAAAGAGTTATGAAGTCAAAGTTCATCATTTAAATGAGAAGGCCTGCAATTTTTCCTTAACGGGGCATAATGGGTTTACATCTGGAGGTTCCTTCACAAATAGAAACCTCACCCTGCACAGTAAATCTGGTATTTTATGTTCTATGAATCTAGAATTAATTCCTCTAAAAATTAATTTTTCAGTAGAATTTTGTGATATACTCTTCTTGGTCTCTTTATATTGAATGTTTAGCACACAGATTTTAAAATGGTATTTTAAATAATATTTAATATATTTTTGATAATTTATTGTAGTGAAAATTTATTGTCCTCTAATTATTACCCATTTTTTAAGCGGGAAATTAAATCATTGATTTTTTTTTTGTACATGACCTATTAGACAACTCAAGATTCATTAAAAGTTAATCATGTTAAAAGAGTGTAGAAACAAAAAATGTGGACAATAAATCACGCAGAGAAAACCCTGAATTTTTAAATTAAGATATTGCATGCAAAAACATACATAAGATATAACTGAGATACCTTATTTATGTACACTTGCAGAATAGTTAAAATGTTAAAAAAGTTCTGGACCACATATCTGGTAGAATTATTATGTGACTCACCATGACATACTGGTCAGTGATTCTTTATATTTCAGTGTCATTTCTACGAGTTTATCAACAAACAGAATGTTATGATTTATGAAAGAAAGGAAAATTCTTAAACTGGCAAATGACACAGTCAAATCCAGTAAGAATTCTTGTACAGGTGATTTGGAAGTAACATTTTTTTTTTCCATCATTTATATTTCCAAAGAGTGTTAAGGATATACCAAGGCTGCCTCCAACTAAGAGCAACATACCAGTGTAGATCTGGCTGTGGAAGTAGATTTAACACCATGAGGCAAGCTCCTGGGAAAAACACACCAGTGAGAGTTCACCAAAAGCAAAGCATTTTGACACAGTAAGTTTGTAAAACTAGAATATCTTCTTCCCAGAGCAAATATCTCAATTGGAAGTTGTTGCTCTAAATTATAATTACAGGAACTATGAAAATCAAAATTCAAGGTCAATAAGTTATTGGCACTATTTTTGTGGAAACAGGACAATACTGTTCTGTTTATTTCCACCTAATATTTAATTTCAGGCAATTTTTCTAATACGAATTGATCATGACCTGTTTTCCTTTAGAAGGTGAAAAGTAGGACCCTTGCCATCTTAGCATTTTATTCTACCATTGGTATGCATCTACCATGCATACCAATTCTGCATTTCCCAAATACATATTGTATACTCTTAACCATGAAATAAATTGGCTTATTACTGCACCAGTGAACATCAGAATGCTTAGACCCATGTAAATGATGCTGTGACTGTTCCATAGCAACTATTCCATAGTAACTAGTGTACTTCAGGTGGAAAACAGCAGAGGAAAATTGGAAAACAAGAAACTGAAAAACAGTTAATCAACCTTCTATGGCTATGGTGTATTTCTGCACAATGTTCCTTGTGCCCCTGGTTCAGCATAAAGCTACGTCCTTCATCTGTTTAACAACCTCATCAGAAAACTTATTCTAGAGTGGGAAAGTGCTGCAATATGCTCCTGTCTGCTTTCTAGAGCAGTGGCATAACCAAAGTTTGCTAGTTAGTGTCTTCATGGCTCCATTTCCATACCTCTATTTTGCAATAAGAAGGAATTCACTACTCTTTTGCAAATGGTTTCATGGAAGACGGCCAAACTGTTTTGCCTGGGTATTGTATCCCACCAAGAGCTAGAAGCAGAAAGGGAAGGCAAATGAAGGGGAAAGAGAAATTAACATTGGAACATGCCCATTTTTATGGCAAAGACAATCTGCAGTGGGTGTCCCACACTGTAGTGTGATAGTGCTGGTAGTGCATTTTAGTTTAAGGACATGCTGCATTGTCATTAGCTTGCCAGTCCCGAATGGAAATCAAGTTGGGGCAACCCAGGGCAGAAAGGAAAATACCACTTTAAGCATCTGGACGAACAGAACACCAGGCTTCTGTTTTCCTGTCTGGGGCCTAAAAACTAAAGCTCCTAAAACACTTACTTGATGTAGTACGACATTCCCAACAGCATCTAAAGTTAAATATTTAAAGGCATGTAAATGCATAGCTGGTAGAAGTCAAGTAGGAATCTACTGACAGAAACTTAAGCACTGAAACATCTGAATATTAAACTTAGCAGCTACATGGACATTATACAGCCATCAGAAATAGCTGAAAGCTGGAAGCAAGCCTGCAGAGATCCAGTTAATAACCAAGTCCCCTTCAGAAATTTGCCTTCAATGTTGATCTTAATTAGGGCTCACTTTAACTTGTTGCATTGAGATGAACGTTGTTTTAACATCAGATCTACATCCCTGTGAGCAGCTTTGCCACAATATTCTCTAAATGATGCAGTAGTGGAGTTGCAAGAACTGAGAACAGAACAGAATTTACAGACCCTTTTAGCAGTTCATTTTAGAGGCTTGGGATGAGTGCAAGATAATTTCAGGGCAATTAAAACAATTTAGAAAGGAATGTAAAATAGTTAAAAAGGACATTGGTTTAATTCACTGAGAATAACTTTGAGAAAATCTTTTAGAATCTTATATTTGGAAGAGATTCATCCATGCCTAATTTTTAATCTGCAGAACTGTGATAAAATTTTATACAAATTTTATATAAATTTTATGTAAAATAAGGTTTAAAAGGGGAGCTAGCAATACAGATATTATGGAGGTTCTGTACAGAGCATTCTCTTAACTAATTTACATAAGTCATGTCAACTTTCTTTAGCTAAAGTAAACACTATAAATGTTTCCAGTACAACTAGAAGAGTAATAACAATTAGATTTATTCCACACTCTAAGAACCTAGGACAAAAAAGCACCGCAGATTCACATATTCTTTATTACTTTTTAGTGTTATCCATTCAAAAGGAAAAGAAACCTCTAAGTTGAAAGTGAATGTGAATTACAATGCAAATTTTAGAGGAAGGATAAAAATCAGAAATGGTTAGAATTGATACACAATTTTTCCCTCCTGAATCTTCCTGCTAGGCTTACATGAAGATGTGATTGGCACAAATAATTGACAGTGACATTCTGTTTACCATCACTTTATGGGTTTTTATACCTACAAAATGAAGTTAGCTGGAAAATGTAATTCTAGAAATCATACAAAAATCACAAGAGTGTGTGCATAAAAATAATAAATACTAATGTTTAAGAATATAGATATTCTTAGTCTTCTTGTCCACCTGGTGAACACACCCAAGTATTTCATTGCTTTTAGGCCGTAGCCTGCAGAGGTTCTGGTCTGGCCATACAACATTGAACCTCTTTACCAAGTAAGTCATTTTCATTAAATATCTTCAATAAAGAATGATTACAAAAAGATGACTAATTTAAGAATTGTCTGGTTTCTTCCATGCAATAAAATATGCATGCATGGAAATCTCCATGATTCTATATATGCTGTTAATGAGAGACTGTAAATGTCATACACAATATGACACAATGACTGTGATTTCCTCACAGATATTTCTTTCAGTAGCAACTCTTTCAAGAATGATTAGAAATAGCTTAACAAATCACACCTCTGCAGTTTTTACAGCACATTAACCACATTTTGAAATAGCTACCTGAAGTCCAGAATGCTAAATGATTGCTAGGGCGCTTCACTAAAGTAAAATTATGTTAAATGTAAGCATCAGAGCTTACATTGCAAGCTTGTAAAAAGTGAGCAAAGAGTGAGCAAAGAATGAGCACTAGTGCTGTTCACCAAACATGTCTGATATTAAGCAATAATGAGCACAGATCTACTAAGAGAGTCTTATTTTATCTGTCTGGAAAGAGATGAGATAATCAAATACTGTGCACTAAAGATGATGTCCTAAACCAGAAGAAATAATCTATTAGGAAAGGGGTATCAAGCAAACTATAAGGTAGTCAAAAGATACTTCTCTTTTCCAGATCTCATGAGTTTTATAAAAATGTTCTGGACAATTCTGAGGCATGCATGTTTCTCTGGCCATAAGACTGTCATGACCTGTGTCAGTATCAGTAAAATCAAGATTTGGCCTTTTCCACAGGTAATTCTAAAAAGCTTATTCACTTTTTAAGCTAAACATCAGAGTACCAGAGTACCAGTATTATGAGGCACAGTACTAAATCTCAGATAGGTTTCCCATCAAAGTTTGACTGCTTTAATAGTGGGTTTACTTGTTAATATTCTCTGTTTAGAGAACCGTTCATCAGATAAAGTTGGTTTTCTGAAACATACAAAATTTAACTTGTCATACAGAAAGAGAGAACATGTGAACTATTTTCTCAAGTTCTTTCTCAGTGTGTAATTACACTGGTCCTTAATACGATGATTTAATATCTTTAAATTCAATAAGGGAAATCTACTTCCTGGAATAAAATTGGAAATGAAAGGCTAACTGTTCACAATGAAATGTTACTGCTGCTTTCTGTGCTTCAACTGTCTGATAACTCACACAGATCCTTCAAGAAAAGAGTCAGATTACATTAAGTATTAGCCTCACCTTTATTCGGTTGTACAACCTTTCAAGTACTTGCATTTGATCACAAAGGTCATGATAGCTACTGAAAAACATGAGAGAAACATGTTTTGTCATCTTGTGCTCTAAAAGATTTTATGAGTCAGAGAGAGACCTCATGCTTCGGCAAAATAAACATTTCATTGAATCAACATCAAACATAAGAATGCAATTCAGAAAGTTCCACATTAAGTACATAACATACACAAGTTTATATATAAGCTTCTTCTGTGTTCTCTGGTTTAAATTGAAAGTTCTAAAATATAAAGTACCAGGTTACAGAAAAAACACATTCAGAATGTTGATTGTAACTTAGTTCAGCTGCTAAAACTCGATGAAAATATTTTAATTATTTTATAAGGGCCATGTGACTACAAAATGAAGTCATTAGAAAACGGTTTCTTTAAGACAGCTCTCATCTTTTCTGATATTTCTTTTAGGTTCAACTTCTAAACTGTATGATTTACTCACCATTACTTGCAACTTAAGCTTCCATCATTTTGCATCTTCTCTGCATTAGATATCAGTAATTTATTTGACCTTCCTTGTAATGCCATAAATATATATTTAACAAGTTACTCCTTTCTGGGGACCCCATCACTGCCTTCTCCTCTCCTGCCTCCCCCCACCCCCTAATAATCTGGATAATGGCCAGCACAAAATAACGAATCTGACACATTATTGGAGTGTCCCTCCCAGTCTTGACAGGATTAATCTGAAAACCTACTATTATTTACAGGAACACAGAAGGAGTATGATCCAGTTTGCAAGGAATTAATCATCATCTCTCTACCCTAATTTATAAGCTGTAATAGAAGCTAAAAGAAGTCAGCTTCTAGAAGGTTTCCCAAGTGATAGGAAATTCAGAAGCAAATGAAAAGAATTGTGTAACTGTTTCCTAACACCGCAGTTTTTGTGCTTGATAGATTTTGGTCACTGGGCTCTTGCCTTTTGTCTGGGCTTTTTAAAATTTGAAGTATGAATTTTCTGGACTGCTTGGTATTTTTTCTAATTAGAGGATAGAATATATACCCTTTGTTGAAAAATGCATGTCCAGGTTCAGTACAATGTTGAATAGTGGGTGCAACTCTAACCTTATTTTCCACTAACGTAATTTACTAGAATTGAAAATTAAGATGTATGGGTATTTAAAACAACCATAACTAAATTTAGTGGCTGTGTAATCGACTTCTGAAAGAATATTTGCCTCAATTATTCCTTGAAGAATTTGTTTTAGCAGTAAATGGAACTCAGAACTTGCTACTCTCATCACAATTACTACCTAAATAGAGTATATTGCTGAGATATTCATCTGAAAAAGAGCATGTAAATATGTTCATTTTCCTCTATGGTATTTCAAGTAAAATTATATGATCCAATAATTTATGGCTGGTCTGGTTTAAAGTAAGATGCAAAGGTGAGGCACAAATACTGAAATAAAGGATGATCACTTATTTTCTAAGGTAGGAACTGCATTTTCTTTGTCAATGTACTTAACACAAATATCAGAATTCAATGTCTTCTTAAAGTTTCAGTCAGAAAAATGAGTACTTTGAAAAACTGAATAGTTGGTAGTTTTTTAACATACCCATGTGCAAAATGAGGAAGAGAAAAATGTGCAAGGAAAAGTTGCAAATAAATAGAAATAAGAAAAACAAGTACTGGTGTAGATACAAAACTGCAGATTTATGTCCAATCACGAAGAAAAGGCTGACACATACTAATGGTTAATGGTGGTTAGCTTGCAATTTGGTAGTGGCATGAAAAATTATGCCGAATATTAGTTAATCTGTATCTGAGCTGCCATGATAAAATGTGTTTAACTTTATAGTGAGATATTATGGACCTTCACTCATTTATTTTATTATGCCACCTTATTTTATGACAGTAACTCTGGCTTGTCATTACGCCCAAAATGTACCTGGACAAAGTGGTAGAATGCAGCTTGCTAAACATCTGAGACCTGGTTCTACATATTCACTAATAGCACTGGAAGAAGTCTGAGAAGTCTTCTTACCCAAAGTCAAATTCAAGGTAGAGGAGCATAGGAATAGAAGATTTTTTTTAAAGTATCTATATTTGATGTGTGGAACCTGTTGCTTGGGGAGATGATAACTAATTGTGCATCTTTAATCACCACACAGATTGGCCTCCCAGGAAAAATTTGGAAAACCAGATCACAGTTTGAGCAGTAAGAGGAATCTGGTAAAAGAAGTGCTGAAAACTTCCCTTTTCACAGAACAACAAATACTATTTGAAAACAAATTTACCCCTCAACAACTCTTTCTTCATCAAAGTTTTCTTTCTTTTCTATCTTTTATTATGTACTAAATGGTTACTGTTACAGACTGAAAACAGAAATCTTTGTTTGAAAGAGAGGAGAAATGATGAAATGTTCAACAAAAATGCCAGTATGATATAGTCTGTAAAAGATTTTTGAAGCACTTTTCAGAAAAGTTTTATGTCACAGATATATCACTTTCATAAAATTCTTGTATGTATTGATATCTGAAAACCAATACAGAAATGAGATTTTAAGACAGACGTAAAATTACTGTCTTAAAAATAGAAAATTGGTGTGTAATAACCAGAATACCCACGGTAACGTTTTCTAAGAATCTCCCTATGTCTAGATAAATAGTACATCATAGTTACAGATTATTTCCAGAACACTCATGGATTGAACCTGCTGTTCCCTTGTCAAGTGATTTACCAAGATTTTCACTGAGATTGAGAAATTAATCCTTCTGAAAATACTATTTCTCTTATTTTAGCAAACAAGTAATTTAAAATCAATAACTGCATCTCACTATAGCAATGTATTCAATTGGTCTTTGTAATAGAATTGTGGTCATGAATTAACTGCTATTCTGAGTTTCATTTTATGAACACAGATGGTCAATTTTGGTAAATTATAGGCATTATAAAAATATTAATTTGTAACTCAATTATTTTCTTTTGATAAGATTAATCTTATATTCCATGATTCTAGGTGTCTCCCAAGAAGTCATGGCAGATAAAAAATAAAAATCCTCCAACCATTATTATTCACACTACCTTCATATCAATGGAAATGTAAAAGAGAAGCCAACTGCACACTTGCTGTCTGGAACTAACATAACGTGGTTGACCAGACAAATAGTTAGTATTACTGTTTTCTATGAATAACAAAAAAAAAAAAAAACACTTCTAGTATTACTACTACTCATGATAAAACCTCATAATTATTTGTCCAATTTTTCAACAGATAATTCTGTCTATATTTATAACTCCTAAATACAATTCAACAAAGGACGTGGCATGAATTTTCTTTATACAATTAGAGAGAAAAACCTCTGGAAAGTGTTCCTGCGATCCTTGCTATCTTAAGTACAAAACCAGTTTTCAAAATTATTTGAAAGGAACAGGAAAAAAAAACAGCAACATATGCTCAGAAATAAAATACAGCTGAGAAAAATGATGATGATTCACATTTTATAATATAAGGCAACAGCAAAATACTCCAAATTTAATTTCACCTTCCTGGGACAGAAGATATTTTTTTCTTTCCTGACAGAATAAATCAATGTAAAACTGAGAAATGGCCCTTTCTAATCAACCCACAAGAGCCAGACTGAAGATCAACTGTGAAGATGCAGTGGTCAAGTGAGGCTATCAGGGAAAAGCTTTTTCTCTATGTGTTGTGCTGTTTTAGTCTACACAGGTGCCTCCCTGGATGACAGTAAGAACCATAGCATTATTATGCCTGCATTTCAATAAGTTTTATTTCCTTGGAAAAATTTGTCCTTAGTAACTTAATGTTAAGGTTTAATGTTATAAGACAAAACAGTAATGGGAATTTGCAATCACATTCTCAACATCCTTCAATTAGCATCAATGTTCACTTGTCATTTGACAAATATTTCAACTTTTCTGTCAAAATAATGACAAATGCAGCTGGATTTGTTCGGAGGAAAGACATGTTTCTGAACCAGGTGCTGTAGAAATCTTTTCATATGCAGAATTGGCACAAAGAGACAGATGTCACCACCCTAAAGGATAATTTGGGTGGCCAGCTTTCTGCAACAAGGTCTCCTCAGCCAAGCAGAAGAGAATAACTGTTATAAAGCATCAGCTGAGCAGGCAGCATCATTAAGACCTAGAAATGAGAAATTAGCCTGAGCCCTATAATGATTAATGTCAGGACAGGAACCCCTAATCTAATTTTCACTACACCCCTATATTGTTTTTTTTATTGTACACCTGACTGGAGAGTAGGAAAATAAGCAATCCAAAGAAAACACAGGAAATGAGTGGTGATCCTCTTTCTTTCTCTTTTTCTTTCTTTCTTTCTTTAAGCTTTGTTTGTGTTTGCTTGTATAGAGAGAGGAAGAGAAGAGATAATGAAGGATTTTTATTTCCTTTCCCTGATACCTTGTAGATCCAAATTTCCCAGACATCAATTTCTGTATGGTGAAGTTCTTAACTGCAGAAATGTTAGCTAGAAGGTAAAGAGATTGGGGCATACCTTCTTCTGTTTATTCAAGGCTGACAGTCCCTTGGAAATATTATCTGTTTTCTTCAACTTTATAGCATGTTATCATCAGCTTCAGAGCAACTATGAAGTATATATATTTACCCCCTCAGCATCTTCACTGCTGAAGTTACTTTGGTGCAACAGAAAATCCAGTTTTCAGGACATTTGAAGAAATATTCCAAAATGCCCGAAGTGCTAAAGACCAAAAAATTGGTGCAGAAAATATCCATTCTGGCATGTTAGTCACTTTTGATCACTACCCACAGGCAAATGCTAATGAACAAAACTGTCAGAGCTATTGCTTTCTGCTCACATTCCCAAAAGGACAGTCCTCTTAGGATATACAGTCGGCACCTTTGTTTGCAAGTGCTGAAATTGGACAATTCAACTTTGCTGCTGAGATTGAACCTTGCTGTACTTTTACATACTTAGGAGATATTGAGTACTACCTTTTCCACACAGAAATGTTAGAAAGGGGAAAACATGCAATTTTACTGCAACATATTACTATCTGTTCATCCTTAGATTAACTAAAACAATCAAGGCTCTGAGTTGTACATTCTTTATAGTCCCTCCACTGTAGTGCGCTGACTTTCAAAGTCTCCACCAGAGTCTTTGTAAAGATATCGTGGATCAGTGACAATCTTTGTCTTGACATCAAAAGCAAATATAAACTCTCTGAGGAAGAGAATGCGAATATTTAATCTGATAGCAATTGCAAAATCTTGTTGTTGTTGTAGTAAAAGAAATCATAATTGCTAGCAGCACCAAAACCAAGGGACTGACTCTAGGTTCATGTGGAGAAAAATTATAAATGACTCAAAAATACAGTACATAAACTGGTCTGAGTATATACACTGTGTCACAAAGAAATCTGCAGCTATTTTCTGAAAAAGATTTTATGTTTTCTCCCTGCCGTTTGTGTTCTTGCACCACTTTTGTTCTTTGGTAACCCAGTGTTTGCTGCAACCACTTAATTCTTATCAGAGAAGAACAGCCATTATAGCCATAATAATTCATACTAGCTAAAGATTTCCTTCTCCTGCCTCTTAAATTTTAAGGAAAATCTTTCAGAGGGAAAAACATGCTCAAATGCATCTTATACCTTTCCCTCATTTTCACACTAACTTACAGAAATTAGTCCTCTCATATATGGTACAACTCCTCTCTGGGGGCTCGAAAGCCAGAGCCAGCTGCCAGATTATGAAGATGACAGAAGATCAGCATCAAGCCCTCTTGAACAGATTACAACATTTCATTCCTTGCCCTGAAGCCCAGTTTCATCCATGCTGTGCTACGACATCCAAATATGATCATTATGCTGGCTCATCATAAAAGAGTTCCCACATGCAACAAAAATTTTAAACAATCCAAATTTGCCTCTACCACCTCAAATATAAAATTAGATTTGCATTTCAAAGCTCAGGGTTCAAATCAGTCAAGGGGGAAAAAGTATTTCTCCTCATTCCCAAACTGCTTCAGAACATTGTCCTAGAACAGTACCACTTTAAAAATAAATTAACCTTGTAGCTAGGAAAAAAATCCTTGTAAATATTTTTTCATATATTTAAAACTCCAGGTAAATGGCTGTTTTCTAAAAGAAGTTTTCTAAAAGGTGGAGGGGGTAGGAGCAGAAAATGTGCAACGCACTCTGGGAACTTCCAAGCTTGAAATTAGTGTCTCAAAACATGCATACAGGAAATAGTTCAATTGAATTATGCTCAATATACTCTTTACTAATGTTAACAAGGAATCACAGAATATCTTAGGACCTAACGCATCTTGGTAAAAAATAGATAAATTATAAACTGAAACATTGTTGATTGTTAATCAGATTGATTGTGATGAGATATGATACAGTGTCAAATTTATCACAGAAAAGACTTTCAGGAGACCAACAGTGGCATACCATACCTTATATATTGTACTACTTACCAAAATTTATTACTATTCTAAAATGCAGGAAGAGAAAGGAAATCTGAATCCTGTGTAACTACTGAGTTTGGTTTGAACTATTTAATGAGGAAAATGTTATAGTTAGTCTGCTGGCACCTCTTTCTCAGAAAAGTACTTTGAAAGAGATACCTAAAGACAGACTAACAGTTTTTTGTTTAAAATGTTTAGTAATCAAAGCACAGTATAAAAGTGTGTTACACACACAAATTTCCAGAGGACCCTTCAGTTGCTGCTTAGTAACATTTTTGAAAAAAGACCGAGTTCTGTTTAGCTTACACATGTATAATTCCAGGAATCTCATTGAAGACCCTTAATATGATTTTACAATATTACTGTTTATTGCCTATTTCTCAACCATATATATATTTCTGAATATAAATAGCTGTTTGCAGCTCATTTTCTAATAACAGAACATGGAACACTGATGTTTATATTGCTTATCTGCACATGAAAATAGTACAAAGATTAGTTATTTGGAATGGAAGCATCTTACTCTTAGTTTGATTTACCTTGAAAGTATTCCTATAAGCGTCTCTGACTAATTCCAGGTGGGGATAGGGTCTTGGAGTTTTATGCAAAGGCAATTTTTCTCATGAAAGGATTGCACAATTATTTAAGTCTTGGAATATTTCCATCAGCTGGAAGTTGTACGTTTTCTTATCTCTGTGGTAAGCATGAATAATTTCAAGCACAGACGAACAACTCACTGAATTTCACGCAGCAAATTCCAAGTAGTGGCAGAAGCACATCTGAGGGAGTTTTAGCTTCTAGCACTTGTTTGACCTCATTGTCCCTTTGAAGTACATTTACCTGTAAAATGACAGCTTGAGGCTGAGGAAGTTGAAAGAGCTTATAGTGGATTTCCAAGAGTCTCAAGTGTCCTAAATAGCAAAGCCCTCTTCCTCTCATTAAAGTGCAGATATCCACCTGGATTCCTTTCACTAATATGTTTCTCCTGGGTATCCCACGAATGGAAGTTGTACGTAAACCACAACACCTCTTTTAAGATGTGTGTGAATGGAGAGCTCTGTAAAATATCAGCTCTCTGAAGGGTTCTAAAAGGCTTTACAAACAGCAAACACATACTTTAGAAAAATCATCTTTCCAATGGAAGATGACTGAAAAGGAAACATGAAGACTGGGACATTTTGATCAGCTTCAATGAGAATAAATATCCCCTAAGTCTAATCATCCTTAGAGTTTAGTTAGAAAATAATAAAATACAAATAATAGCAGAATAGCGGTATGGCACCAACCAAAGGTTTTGCTAAATATTTCACACTAATATTGAAATTTTTACTTACTATATAAATCCCCCATGGTTCCCAGTGTATAAATTNGACTGGGACATTTTGATCAGCTTCAATGAGAATAAATATCCCCTAAGTGTAATCATCCTCAGAGTTTAGTTAGAAAACAATAAAATACAAATAATAGCAAAATAGCGGTGTGGCACCAACCAAAATATTTCACACTAATATTGAAATTTTTACTTACTATATAAATCCCCCATGGTTCCCAGTGTATAAATTGTTGGCATTCCTCTCTAGTCATTGTCTGCTGTTGAAGATTCCATCCCTACACTGGAATAGTTTTGAATTTTCTCTGCCAAGATCAGCTGAGCTAGTCTTCCCAATTTAAATTAGTTTATATTAACCCAGATTATTTTCCCTAAAATGTTTAAAGGAAATGTTTATAAACCCTCCTTTACATATCACTATGGGACAGTCAGACAAGCAGAGAGGACTGAGGTTCCATTTGTTAAGTAAAATAAATGGATTTGCACAGTGAAAGTGATGCTAACCTACCAGCCTCCATTATCAGGAGACTAACCTTAGTTCCATAACTGAGAATATTCATTGTTTCCTCTAATTATTTATTTGATTGATAAAATTTTGATAAGAGTGCCAAAAAATCCAGAACACTGCTATAAAATGGAATAATGGAATTTAAAGACAGTAAAAGTC